>CM076651.1:4313459-4354594 GCA_038496675.1 Rachycentron canadum
TCCCTCCCCCCACCCCCCACCAACTCATCAGTAGCATCACTGTCTCCCTGAATACAACTGATTGGATAAACCGCTGTCCCTCGTAGCCCCCACGTCTCCTTTACTTTCTTTTTTTCTTGGCCAGCAGAGGTCAAAGGTTCACATTGTGGTGTCCGATCTTACCCACGCTTCTTTGTGGAGACCTACAGGAGGAGCTCTAATTATCCAGGGGGCTGCTGGGACCTTGGTAGGGTAGATGTAGCAGGGGGTGAGAGGTTGTGACATCAGTCTCTATGGAGATACATGTGGTATGGAATGGATTTATGGTATTGACCACCTGGCCACTTAAACCTATCTGTACTGGCCTCTTGCCTCAATATCCTGCCTCACTCCTCCAAACTAATCTGATGTTTTCATTATTTTGGTCATCCTCATTCTCATTGATTGAAATCATTGCGTGGTCACGTGATAAACTGGTCTTCTATGAGGAAATCCCCGTGGTGCACATTTTGTTGTGTGTGTGTGTTGAACTGTATGAATGTGGATTATGTGGAATCAGCAACTAGAGAAAGACTAGATTTATGGGAAATAAACTTCAGTAGGAAAAATAACTCTGGGTACAGGGTGCACACAGGCAGTACAAAAATACCACTGCAATAACTTATTGACTGATCAAGGATGATGCCAGAAATAAACAAGAATATGGATCCTGCAGATTAGCATTTCCACATTATCCTTCTCCTCACTATAATCTTTCTCTTTCTCATCCATGTTACTGCTATATGCACTCACAGGGCGCTTCATTAAGAGCGCTGTACTTATAATGGGTTTGGCCTCCCTTTGCTCCCAGTACAGCCTCAGTTCTCCATTGCATGGGTTCCACAAGATGTTGGACACCCCCCTTTGAGATTCTGCTCCGCGTTGACATGATTGCGTCACATCATTCCTGCAGATTTGTCGGCTGCACGTTCATGCTGCCAGTCTCCCGTTCAGATCTGGTGATCGGGGAGTCCTCTGAACTGAACTGAACTCACCAGTTTGACACGACTTTTGCTCTATGACGTGCATTATCTTGCTGGGAGATGGGTAAATTGTAGCACATGGAACAACGATGGTAAGTGTCACTTTCCCCCTTGCAGGTGTTTGATATGAATATTAACCGAAGCTCCTGACCTGTATCTGGTGACGGTGATTTTATGCATTGTATTAAGCTATTTGCTCCACAGCGGTTGAAACCAATAGGCATCTTATGAGGGAGAAGCAACTGTTTTCTTACAGAGTTTTCAAAGCTCCTCAGACCACGTCTCCTCGTTGGCGTGCGCCTACTACGTCGTATGATGGACAGATGGTTCATCCTATCACCTGCCGTCTCCAAACAGTTTCCAACGAAGCCTTCCCAGATGGTTCTGTGTAACAAACCATCTGCCACGTCAGGTTAACATTGTACTGCTGCCACGCGATTGGCTGCATGAACAAGGAGGCGTTCAGGTGTTCCTAATAAAATGCTGAGAGAGTGTATGTGTATCACCCATTACTCTACCTCAACACTTCTCTCCTTCACCTATGTCCTTGTGCTCCCCAGGCTCCTTGGCGCTCCTGTCTCATTACATGCCACGTGCTTATCTGTAATAGGTCCAGCACATGTCAGAGAGTGGCTGCATTAATGTTGCCTTGATGAAGACTTCACTCAGTTTCAGCGCCTTATAGCAATATTATACATTCATCAATAGCATGCTCACTCGCCTATAGGGAGGTTGTTGAAGCCCACACACATTACAGGTGTAAAAGGTGAGCTTGATTGAAGTGCTTTTATTTTCTCATTTACTGCACGGATCCCGCTGGCTATAATTTCCTAGTATCTCACTTCTACCTGCCAATCTTGTCCCACATTTAAATCTCACAAATCCGGTGGGAGAAATTGAAACAATTTTCAGCTAATTTGCCCCTCACCTGAGCCTCTTCCGAGACATTTTTTGATTCACATATCTTTGTGATCTACTTTGAAATACGCCAAGGGAGAAAACAGGCGGTGTGATATTTTCCTCTGGTTCAGACTGTTTGACATTTCTGTAATAACTTTTGTCTAACCATCAGTGCATTGGCTGTGTGTACTGCGTGTAATGGTTGTGTGATTGCTTTGTCCCTCGCTTATTTACTCACATAAAATAAGCATAGCTTTGCCTTTCTTTTTGAACACATGCATCATAACAGCAAGAGCTTCACCTTTGAAGCATAATTTTCCCTGGAGAGGAGGCTCTGTTGTTACAAGTCAGGCTTTTGTGAAGAGGTATTTGTAACTTGCGTGCTGATAACATGGGATTGTTGCGCTTGTATAAATTTACTTATATAAGCGTGCGTTTTTTGTCCCGGTATCATATATTGCAATGGTGCTGTCTGTATGTAGAACCTCAATGGGACTAAATAGTTGTCATCACCAGGGTTGAGGTGTGAATGCTGCTGCGTCTCTGCTGGGAGTAGCCACAGTGCTGACTCCGTTCTCTCCCCTCCCCTTTAACACTTTGCCAATTTTCATTCCTAGTCTTCAAGACACCATTTTTTATCCATTTTGTGCTTGTTTCCACCTCATCCTTCTCTCTCTGTCCCTCTGTGCCTCCACACGAATACAATTTTCATTCTAAAATGGCGTCCAGACAACTGTTTTAGCTCCATATCAAAAATGCTCAGTCCATACAATCACACTTAAAAAAAACCACAAACATAAATGACTATTTGTGTACGCGAGATAATGTACAAGCTGGTGAAAAAGGGAGGCTAATTGTTTACTGTGCAGTTTGTTAGATGCAGAAAAAGGAGCAGCAAAGGTAGTTGTAGTGTTACAATGAAGAATTTAGGGGCGAACGAGTAGTTTAGGGTGCATACCATGTGGGTGCAAATGCTCTCAGCAGGTGAGGCCCGGTTTGATACCCGGCCAGGGCAGATGTTTTTCTGCATGTCATTCCCCTTCTCTGTCCCATTTCCTGTCTGTCTCCACTGGCCTAAACCTAATAATAGTAAAAAAAACAGCTGCTAGCAAAGACAAGAAGGTCAGACACTTGTAATTCAATTCAAGTCATCATTTCTGAAGATCTCCATCTTGTCTGTCCAGACTACAACACAAGCGTTTCCAAAAGTCTCTTGTTTAGGAGGCCTGGTGTAAATGTAGCAAAAGAGATGCCCCTTAAAACTAAATCATGTTAGTGTGGATGTAGTTTGTCTCTTTCCTCAGCCAGCTAATAATAAAGGAAAACTCACAATTTAGTTTCTCTATACAAACCATTTCTCCCTCAGTCTCCGAGCACGAGTTGAGTCGAAAACAGTGGCTTCTCCTTCCTGGTGAACCCCGTTCTTTGAAGGCTGAGCAGAAAAATCCCCTCCCCGCCACATCCCTCGCTTTCTGTTCTCTCTGAACCTTCTAAAACACTGAACTGTGGCCAGCGTCCATCACCAGCACGCTGGCCACAGTTCAGTGTTTTAATACGGGGCTAAATATAGGCCTCGCATTGTGCTGTTGCGCTTAATATGCGTGTTTGGGCTGATTAGAGTTGAGGCCTGATCTCATCCCGCCACAGACCCCTGATGCAGGCGGCGGTCTCTGGTTTGTATTTGTATCTCGGAGGGGGCAAACAGGGGGAAAAGTGCTGATACAATCACGTTCAGGGTTGCGAGTTATGCGACTGAGACAAATGGCAATATTACAGAGCTAAAATGGAGCTGCAATGAGTCTTGGATAGGGCTATTACAGACACTGCTGTTGTAAGACTGGTTGTTAAGACTCGCCGGGAAGCACTTTAATAGGATGTTTGCTTTCCAATATTCACAGACAATCGATGATGATAAAGAACAGGTTATATGAATGGTCATCATACCTGATTTGTTGGGTACAGTCTCTAGCACTTCTGTCTAAACAGATGAGGGAAGATGTTGTATAGGAGAGGGTTAACTGCTTTGTACATGGAGCAGGGAGGCAAATCAATAGGCTTTATGGTGCCTGGCCAAAAAAATGAAGTAATTGCCTTGTATTGACCAAGGCTCAGGTCATTTGAGCAGATATACTGTAGTGCCACCATATGAGCAGGTTAGGGAGAGAATAACACGTGAGAAGCAGAGTTTTTCTCATGCTGCCTGTGTCTGTTTCTGTCATTTGCCCCCCTTTTCCTGCCCCTTCAGCCCTGTGCAGTCTCCTTCTCTTTCACCTTTCCCACAAAACTCTACATTTCTTTCTCCCCTCTCTTCCTGTCTTCTCCCATGTTCCTCTCCTCCTCCATCACCACAGAGAGACCTCTCCAGGCCTGAGTCCGTCCAATGAAAAGTGACACATAGTGCATATAGGCAAGGGAGCTAACATGTGCCTTATGGGAGCTTATATTGTACAACAGGAGCAGGAACAAAAGAGAGACGGCGTGCTGGGCTAGTGGAAGCCGTCTCACACACACACACACACACACACACACACACATACACACAGCAGATTTCTACATGCCGCCCGCTACTGACACCAGAATTCTTCAGCCTGACACTGGTGATGGATTAGATGCGTTATCGAGGCGGAGAGAGGCTCCATGTTTTCTCCCAGTGCACGGAGAAAGAGAGTGAGAGAGAGTGAGAGAAAAAGAGAGAGAGAGAGACATACACACACACAAAGGCAGCTGAGTAGCCTGTACTCATTCCACCTGAAGTAAAGAAATACAATAGCAATCTGCTACATTTCAAGCAGGGTTTCCAGGAGAGAGATGTGAATAGATAGAGATGGTGAGTCTGGTTGGTACACAGTGTTCCACCAGCTGTCGAATACAGCTAGTTGATGTGTATCTACGTATGTGTGTCCGTGTGTGTGTGAAAGAGAGAGAGAGAGAGAGAGAGAGAGAGAGAGAGAGAGATCATTTATGTCCCTTTATGGGCTTTGAAGTCATGTGTACAGTACATCCATGTGTATGTGCCTCTGGTTAAACAGAGGAAAAAAATAGTTATTTTGTGTGTGTGTTGCTGGTAACCCACCCTCCCCCTGCCACACACACACACACACACACCACCACCACTGCCACCACAACCAGAGTGACTCATACCACCAGTCCACTCACCCTGATGCAGCCCCAACTCTCGCCCGAAGAGACTGACTACATCATAGGCTGGGCATTATACATCCATCTCCAGGGGGATGGAAAGTGGATCTGTCAGCACACCTCACACCCCAGTGCCACCCTTCTTTCACGCTGCCGTGTAACACGATGTACTCACGCACAACATACATGTACACAAAGGACGAGTGGATACACATCATACACTATATCGGGGATCTCACGCGTAGACGCTTCTTGAAAGACAATACACTGTTTCTAATACTTTCAGTGTTTATATGGATTCCCTTCAAATGCAATGTTTTCATCCCACACCAAAGAAAATTCGGCTGTCTTATTCCTAAACAGAGCAAACACCCGTGAGTGTTCAGGTTGGTGGGGTTTAAAACCAAAGGCGAAAGGACAAGTTTCACATATATAGATTTATCCCTTTTTATTTGTCCTTTATTTGTTTGCTTATTGTCATTTTTCCCCCTCAAAAGCTGGACTGGAAATACAAAACCTATGTGTATGGGAGCACTCCATCCAATCCCCCCCCCCACCTCTGTCACAAAAGCCTTTCAAATCATGTCTGCCTCTTGACAAGCTTCACCAGCTCTTAAAATGCTTTCATCAATCTGTCACTTGTCATCTGGCCCAAGGTACCAACCAGTCCCAACGTCAAATTGAAGACCATTAACTGAGGCCAAGATTGGCCCCATCAGTTGTATTGGTTTTGATTGGATAAGGCTTATCATGGTCATTGTCAGATCCCTCTGACCTGTGTCTTTCCCAACCAGCATGTCCCATCCCCACCCCCCCACCCTCAACCACTTGACTACAAAGCTCCCCCTTTCCTCAGTGGGGTCTTGAGGAGGGTCAGTGAATTGAGAAAGAGTGAGGTGGCGGCGGCGCTGGCGGCAGCAGCGGTGGTGGCGTGCTGCTGTGGAATCTAATCCAGCTCGTGGGATCAGGCAGATAAAGGCAATGCCTATCACCTCAACCCCCAAGACTGTTGAACTGGATTAGCGCAGATGCAGGAGATAGCTGTGAGATAGGTTACTTAGGGACTTAAACTTTCACTCGCCACTCTATTTTTCTCTTCCTTTCTGTCCATGAGCACAGCTGACTTTCTATAACAGCACAATCTCCCTAAAATCAACTCCCTTTATACTATTCTTGTACAAGGTGTAGGTGGAAGCCCTACAATTTGACTTAATCCTATCCCAGTTCAAGGTGTTAGTGTGGCGACTGCTACACGCTGTGGTTTGGTAAAGGTTTCCATGCGTGGGTTATAGTTTGCTCTGCCAGCTGAAATATGGTGGTAAAATAATGCACACCCTCATGTATCTGTATTGCTGTTGGCAGCCACCTGTACAAATGTGCGTCCTGTCTCAGAAACGCAAAACCTCCCTCAAGGCAAAGTTTGAAAATAGCTTTTAAATAGATTTTCTTTTTTTCTTTTTTTTTTCCAAAATCTGAAAAGAAAGCAGCTCTCAGGTAATAGTTAGCAGCTGTGGCCATTAAAGGAGAAACATTCTTTAAAAATTGAGTGGCTAATGTTGAACAAACACTGCTGTAAAACAGAGACCAAATCAGTAAATCAGCAAATCATCCCTCACAATGTTTTCCTTGTAAAATGTGTTTATATTAGGATTTTTTTTTCCCTCATAAAACTCAATTTGAATGGTGGCATTTTATTTTTCAGTAGCCTCTCATACAGTGGCGGATGATACAATATTGGTCATTTTGGCATTTTATATATGCTGCGTAACGGTGCCTCTAGAAGGAACTTGAGTTTCTTATGTCTTCTATCTCTGAGCAGCAGCACCCACAATGCACTGCAAAACACACATTTGATGCACTTTTACCCTGGATTTATTCAGCACTTTTCACTCAGCAAATTGCTTCACACAGACTTACACGGTTGGGCATCCAGTGTCTGGCACAGTGTTCAAAACCAGTGAGACCAAGTGAGAGAGAGGCGGGAGGGGAAGAGAAAGAGGGAGAAGGGCAATTTGAATTGGAGTTTGGTCAATCTTCAAACGTTTTTCCAGGGTGCTTACATGGTCTGATCAAAAGCACCCCACTGGCACAGACCCTTGTAGCCACAAGGGGAGGCCTCTGATGCCGCTGCCATGGCTTCCCTGCTGGCCAACACCCCCTCCTCCCCCAAACCTCCCGTCCGCTCACCCGACTAGATGCTGTTACATAAAGTTCGTACACTGCAAAACAAAAGTTCCCTTTTTTTAATCCGGGATCATTGCCCTCTCTCCTTTGTTGTAAAATAATATTAGTATCCCATACAACATCACATCAGATTTGACAATGTCTTCGCACACTAAAAAAAGAAAAAGTGAATTTGAATTTATCTTACTAACACTTTATAACAGCATATTAAATTCAGGAGGAGAATTCATTGAGGAGCCCCCTTTATTGCACCTTTATTCCATCTCGCTTCTGTATAAAAGGTAGAAACATTTGGGGGGGGGGGGGGGGGAAAGGTGAACATTACATGCACTCAGCTGCACAGACATCATTCCCTCTGAACTGACAGGCAACTGCTTCCTCAAATAGATCCTCCAATCTACAAACAGTTAAGCAGAGCCATATTCCTCTTGGGAGGAGGCATTGACTAAATGTTGCTTGTTTCAGTGAACATTAGTACAAACAAGGCAAAATTTTCCAACTCGCCAAGAAAATGAACCATATTGTTGCAAATAAAACAAATTATAATTCAACCCAGTGCAGTCACCCAATACTTGGTTGCCACCACTCCAATTCCTCCAAAGCACAGTGTGTATGGAGAGTCAAGACAAAGCCACATTTAACATTTAAATCAAGAAAACTAAAGATTTGAATGAACAATAACTGAATTTACAAAAATGTGAAAAATGCTCATTTACACACACATACACTGTTGCACTGCAGTCAAGGAAAACGTGGCCCGAAGTTATGTAAAAGTGGTGAAAGTGGTTTGGATGTTGTAAACTAAATATGGCAACCCCGCGTGTGCTCCAGGATTTATAGCGAGCTGATTAAGAAGTCCTCCCACTCAGCGACGCCTGGGGACGTTTATTTCTGTTGTTACTTCTCCAGGCGTCTTTCACAATGCATCTGTGTGTGTGTGTGTGTGTGTGTGTGTGTAGGTGTGTGTGTGTGTTTGTGCGTCTGTTTGGATTTGTTTGTATATGAAAATGATGTCACATGTGAATATTATGTCATATGAGACGGCTGCTAACAGGTGGGATTAATGCCCTCAAGCACCTCCGACAACATTATGTCTGCGAATTGAAACTTTGATATTCACCGCTAATGTCGAACACTGGTGTTTCCTTACACAAATATTAACTACACAGTCCAGAATGCCCCTGGGGTACATGTAGAGTGTTTTTCACCACTCTCGTCCATCTTCAGTGTTTTTTTTTTTGTTTGTTTTTGTTTTTCCCTCCCCCTTTCTCACTTTTCTCAGTTGCAGCTCCTCGGTGCTGCTGATGGAGGGAGGTTAGCTAATGGCTGTGGTGTTGAAATGAGAAGCAGGGGGAGGGAGGGGTGTGTGAGACTGGGCCATAGCAAGAACAGCTCTCTGGGGGTACCAGGGGTGGATGGGTCCTTGTAAAAGAGAGGGGCAGTAATATTGTCAGAGGGGCTTGGTGAGGGGGTTGTGAATCCAACCTGTTAGCAGCCTTCTCATTCAGCCCTGATAAATAATGCAGGGTCGAACGGGGCAGAGAGGTGATACGTTCAAGGACCTGGGAGTGCAGATGCTGAGGAAATGGATGTTTTGGACCCTGAGAGTCATTTACTCAGGTGGTAAGATACTGTAGCCTGGTAGCACAGCAGTGTGGGCAGTGAGTGAGGGAGTGTGATAAAGAGATGGAGTTTTTGACAGAATTATTTTTGGTCCAGTAAACACTGTTTTCTCCATTTCCTTACCTGGAGTTTTCATTTTCCTCTCGCTTTTTTTTTTTTTTTGTCATTCACCCACCCAGAGCTGAACCCTGCCCTGCAAAGAACTCCACATTCAACATAACCCACCTCATACACATGCACACATTTCTTCGCTGCCTCACAACGATGTGGGTGTGTGTGTGTTTTTCTGTCTGCGTATGTGTGACTGTAACACACTTTGCAAGATTTACAGCTACTCTAGAAAAGCAGCTTCTTAATGTGAAAAGCAACTGGCTGTGGGTGTGTTTGCTTGCGCATGGTGGGATGGTGTGAGTTGTTTCTTTAGTGCTTGAATGTCAGTGATGTTGATTCAGTTTTCTCTCTGTGTGTGAACTATAAGCCTGAGAGAAGTATATACAAGAAGGAGCAGAGACCGAGGAACAGAGGCAGTGTGTTAGTGCCATTGTTGTGGTGTGTGAGTAAATGTTACACCCCTGCTTGGAGAGAAGACATTTTGTTTTGGACACATTCTAAGACACCTATGTGTGTGACTCTGTGTGTTTCTGGCCAAATGTGAATATAGAGGCCCCTGAACAGCAGTGAGAGGCTGTTTGATAGCAATCTGATTCAGATGAACTACAAGCGTGCAGGGGGGAAGGTCGGGTTATCTTGTGATCCCTAGTGGCAGCCTGCTAGGACACATATCACAGCATGACAGACTGCTCCTACGGGTGCACACACATACACACTGACGCAGCAGTGGCCACGCACCAACATGCTTTGTAGATGAGCATATTTGCTGAGGTCTCCCTCCACGCTGCAGTGTCAGTAACCAGATGAAGACTGGCACGACTTCCACATCCTGCCTTTCTCCTCCTACATATGGTTTTCACATATGTCCTCTTCTCTGTGTTTGGTTTAGCCAGCCAAGGTCAAACGTAGGTCAGCCGTGGAAGGCTCAGCCACTTTGAGCTCTGCTCTTTGCCGTACCGCCTGCTGTCGTGTACTCGACTAACCCTCAAAGCTTTGAAGGCGAAGCTCAAGGGGGTTTTGTGTGAACTTGCATCACATTTCTCTTGCTTGACAATCCGGCAGTTTGACACACATTCATACACAAAGGTTTGCGCATGTGTGTGCACGCATTTGCCCACATACCCTCCCACGCGCCCAGTACATCTTCTTTTGACAGACATATGACCTTGACTTTCCCCTCTGTGATGTTTTATAGAGAGTCTGGCTGCTCTTTGATGCTGTCACAATCTGAATAGATAGATGAATGTTTGGGTGGAGGGAGCCAGGCGGGGATGGACAGATGATAGAGCCATCAGCTTTCACGGCTGGAGGAGGGTCTAGTGACATGTGACATCACCGAGGCATCTCTCACGCCCCGGCTTCAGGAAACCAATACCCACCCCTCAAGATTTACTGTCCTGGTTATAGATTTGGCCGTCTGGGTCTGATGAATAGAAGAAGAAACGGGGCTGGCTTTGGCCCATTCGGGTCAGGGAAGGTCACGTACCTCATATAAGTCATTAGAATGCTTTTCCCATTGTTTTGGTAGGAAGGTGGTCTTGGCCTCAAGTTCAAAAGCTTTACTCTGGTAATACATCATTCATCAGCAGAGAGAGGAAAGGAAAACAGAGCTAAGGTTTCACAAAGGTCTAATAATATCAGCAAATAATTCTTAGCAGTTGCTGTAACCTCATCTTTCATGGCATCAAAGAGCTGACATTTACCTTATACCATATAATAACAGAATAAGTGGCGCACATTATTGGCAATTAAAAGGAAAGTATTTGAAAGGCAAGTAATCATCCCTCTGCTGTTTTCGCTATTCAAACGGCCCTCACGGAGCATCTCCTCCTAGCCAATTTTCCAGGTAGCCAAATGATGATGATAGATTGTTTTGCAATATTATTTGACCCACGTCTGTCATCCCTGTCAATCATTCTGTGTCTGTTTTTCTATTCCCGCTGTCAAACTGATATAAATAGCAAATCACTGACCTGTATGTGTTCTGCTTTTCTCAGATTCGTGTCGACGGGCCCCCTTACGGCGGCGTCCAGTACGAGACGATATCAGTCATCAAGGACGGCAGCCCCATCCTGCGAGATATGGCCTTCTCCCTTGACCGCAACTACCTCTACGTCATGTCCGAGAGACAGGTAGGTGCTGGAAGGATGTGCGTACATACGTGCAAAGCTGTCATGGTTAGATACACAAGGGCCCTCATGCGGGAAAATGGATGGTTTCTGTGCATATGTTTAAATGTCAGGAAAAGTATGTGAATGCGTGTGTGTGTGTTCCAGCACGGCCCTAGATGGCCCACCTCTCAACATCACCACCACCACCACCCTCTGTTAGCTATAAATAACCTAGGTGGCACAGCGGGGGACGTTGTGACAGCGTTTGATAATGAAGGAGAACAATGAGGGCAGGGAGAAAGAAAGAAATGGAGAGACAAGGAAAAGACAAGGCACAAATGAGAGAGAGAGAGAGTGAAAGATGAAGGGCACCCGCCGGCTGCCTGGGTCGCTGGCTGGCTGCGGCAGAGGATGGGAGGAAGAGTGATGAGGGACAGAGGAGCAGCTGGAGGAGTGTATGACTTAGACAGAGTAAAAGAGAGACATGGAGAGAAAAAGAGAGACAGACTGCAAGGTCATCCTTTCACACTTCTAATGAAGTGACACAGCATTGCTGGGCAGGTGGGAAGAGGCCGATAGCCATCAATGCAGCTGACATACTAAGCAGGCAGAAGTGGGGAGAGGGCAGACGAGGGTGGAAGGGGATACAAGGACAGAGACAAGGGGCTAGGGGATGAGCGGAGAGGAGAGGAGAACATGGTAGGATGGAAAAGAAGAGATGAAAAGATGGGCGGGGGGGTGACGGGAGGAGAGGAGCGGCAGCTGCAGGCAAGCGTGGCAGTGCAGCAACCCCAGAGACAGAGAACGTGCAAGGCTGTCAGTGTGAGGTGATAGATTGCCGTCCTCTCTCCTTATCTTTGCTTTTAAAGCGCTCAACTACAGCGCCGACTGCAGCTCATAGGTGAGGGACCACAGTGGGTGGACGTGGTGCGAAGGTTGAGAAAATAGCATCCTTTGCCGAGAACGAGGAGAAGAGACTTTTCGTATTCCACACTTACTTTTTATCCCTTCAGCATCTGTGAACAACACGTCACTTGTGTTGTGTGTGATTTGTTTTATCCCACTCTGAAAAACAAAAAGTTGCTCACTTTTACTCAGACACTTGCCTGCTGAGAGAGTAAAAATAAAAGTGTCGAATTGAATCACCAGTTATAGCTCAGTACTTCAACCGGTATTACAGCTGATCTCTTTGTTAGGCAGAACCAAATGATTTAAAATCTTAAATCTCTCATTTATTAACAATTATGCAGTATATTTAACAAAATAATGTGATTGCACAAGCGGTATTTAAGTATGTTTTTTTTTTGTGGATATCTCCAGGATAAGAACTCTCAAGCTGCTAAGTTCATGCACAAACACAGTATGTGCAGATGTATCTGGAAGTGGGGTGATGACTCTGTTGCAAAGCACAACACAAATTCCACAAGTGAAGAAGAGTTTGCGCTGAGTCTAAATTCTGTTTCCCATATTTATTAAATCCTTTATTCCCACTTACTCCATGGATGAAACGAACGTTTGATGTGGAGTTCATAACTGCTAGTCATCTGAATGAGGAGTGATGTTGGTGAATATTATTAGTATTCAACATGTCAACCCTTCTGTCTTGCTCTCCTGAGGGTTGGGGAGGATCGAAGCAGACACACAAACACACACACACACACACACACACACACACACTGAAAGGGGGTTGTTGCCCTGCATGTTGAAGGGTACAACTATAGTTAGACTCATAGTCACACCTGACAATTAGGATTCAGTGTGGCCTCACTATTAGTTCAGCCTTTTTTTCATATCTGTGTCAAATTCAGCTTAACATGTGTTTGTTTATATATATATATATATATATATATATATATATTTGGTTCTTCACAGTTTGAATTTGATTTATTTAATTTGTGATGTTCCCAACCTCAAAGCCTGGACCTGCTCCAGTGTCATTTATTTTATAAGTCTAGATGGACTGAATGATGAATGATGAACTGTATATCACATACTAATGTGGATCTTATTAAGAATATTCTCTGTGATGAAAACCCCTTCTTGAATTCAGAACCTATAGCAGTGGTTACCACGCTGCATTTGGCGGTAATCTACTAAAAACAATCCACTGTAAAATCACAGTAGCCACCTTCGAACCATCCCCTCTTGCGCTGGCGTTCTGTGGAAAACATCTCTTTGACCTTTATCTTATCGTTAACTTAAATGTCACCTCAAGCTACACTTGAAGTTAGGCATCCAGGACATCACGAGATCTATCTTGTCTAAGCTTCACTTGTTCCCATGTGTCTAGCTGATGCCGTCTGAGGCCAAGCACATGGTGATGGGAGACGGCAAGAACAAAGGAGGGATGGTATCAAACAGAAACCAGGGCAGATTTGGCTCCAGTTGCATTTCCTACTCTGAATAACAAAGAGGCCCTCTGTGTTTGGCACAGTGGGAAAGACAGAATACAGAGAGTACGAGAGAGAGAGAGAGAGAGAGAGAGACACACACTGAAGGACAGAGAGGGGGGGCAGAAATTGGGAGAGTAATATTTGCTCAGCGAGGCCGCGCTCCAGAATCGGGGCTCTCGCTCCCTCCAGTCCTCACACCTGACTGTGTGTGTTGTGGCGAGGCTGAGAGTCGTAGGATGTGTGAGGCACCAACAGGGATCGCACACACACACGCACACGCACACACACACACACACACATACACATATGCTCCCTGGGTTTTCATTTGCATAGGTACCCGCATGGTGCATTGGCTCCCGCAATCACATGTACACTCACACAAAAAAAAAAAACCCAACAAAAAACAAAGAAACACACAGTAATTACAGACACATGCAAACACCAGTCTCCCATTCAGTATTCAAATGGCATCTCTATAAGGCTTTCGAAGGCTTCTCATCCAGCCTTTTTCTCTCACTCGCATATGTATAGATTACACCTGCTGCATATGTATAGATCTTCACGCACGCGCACACACACACACATTCACTGCCTTCCCAGAGTTATCTTTCAGTATGTGGAAAAAAACTTTTCTCTTTCTCATTTGCTTCTCTCTCACCATCACTCACTCACCACCACCCCCCCCCAAACATATTTAATAGCGCCCTGTTTCATATTCGGTCCATGGGGCTGTCATGTTAAACTGTGCTTTTGTTTTGTAGATGTAATGACAATAGCATCCACCATATTAATGATGTGGTGAGATTGGCCCAATGCAAGGCAGTGCAGTGGAACTGATGAAAAGACCTGGCTCACTGACTTTCTCTTCTCCAGGAGCAGTATGAGTGTGAGCATGTGTGTGTTTGTGTGTGTGTGCCTTCCTGTAGGGTGCTGTATCATTACTGACAGTCCTGAAATACATAACAGCAGGTTTTCATCTCAAGATTTATCTTCAGACGACATCTGTGTGTATCCACTGCGCCGCCTCCGTTGAGGGAAAAAAAACATGTTTGTTGCATCATCTTTGGTTTTTCACAGGACTCACACTTTGTGTCTTCCAATTGTCCTTGTGCATCCTGTGATTGTGCAGATCCATTGTATGGATTTCTGCCAGATCACATGTTTGAGTCATGTTGCATGAGTGTGTGTGTGTGTGTGTGTGTGTGTGTGTGTGTCTGATTCTATATTTAGACCAATAATCCAGAGATTTTTGGTACTTGGCTGGGTAGCAGTGCCAGGGGCAAACGCAGTGATGGAGAGAAAAAGGTCGTAGCTGTTTCGGGAGATTCAGCTGAGCTGCCTCCTAGACATGTCCTCCACTCTTTCCCGCTCCTCTATTTCTCCCGTCCTCCGCCTGCGTCATCCGAAATGCCCCCTGAAATGTCTTACATTCCTGAAACACCTCGCCGCATTTAATATTGCATCAAAAGCTGTAGATTTCAAACCGAATACCACATCTTGCACTGGCTCTAACAAAGCACACGCACTACATAGCATCTGCCGAACTTTCACATGGTAAAGCGCAGGGGGTTTTAGGCTTTATCTATAAGCCACACTTTACATGCAGCCAGATACACTGTGCCTACAGTATAAGCCATAACAATTCCAACAGAGGCTCTAATCAAACAGGTAGAGAAAGTATTCATGTGTGAATGGCAGCTGGAGCATAGCTAAACCACTGGTGCTGTTGCCAGCTCATGCAAATTCATTCTGTTGGATCTGCATGTGTGTTTAGCCTGGCCTTGTCCTCTCCGACTTGTCTCTCTTTCTTTCTTTTTTTCTTTCTTTCTTTCTTTCTTTCTTTCTTTCTTTCTTTCTTTCTTTCTTTTTTCTGGATGTGTTTTGCCTGCGAATGCAAAAGGGCCTTATCTGGTTCTATGACCAGTGCTTATGCTTATGTTTGTGGGCAGCGCTCAGGCCGGCGAAGGGACATACAGTTCAAAACACGCCTAACACCGTGGCCCGCATGAGGCCTTAAGCGCCACTGGCTCCCTTTGTTGTGAGTTTATCAACACAATGCAGTGCACTGGGATAAATGGTGACAACTACTCCAGTTGCGAATGGGGTCTTTTGAGGGGCCTGGATTATCAACATTTTTATGAGGTCTTTTCATTCCTTTTGTTGGTGCATTGTGCCGTTATGGCCACTGGCACCCAGCAGTAGGGCTAGCACTCATCACACGCGGCCGAGAATCAGTGACTGCATTATGTCGGTTGCTTTGGTCAGCGGCCAGTATGCAGAGCCCGGGCTATAATGTATTATTCATAGCGAACAATCAAGATTTAACATCTGAAAGGGTTTTGAAGTGATACCTGTGGCGTGGTCTTAGTTCTGCCTGAAAAGGTTTTTGAAAACACTTTTTTAAA
Source organism: Rachycentron canadum (assembly GCA_038496675.1). NCBI lineage: Eukaryota > Metazoa > Chordata > Actinopteri > Carangiformes > Rachycentridae > Rachycentron > Rachycentron canadum. Next base: position 4,329,326 of record CM076651.1, read on the forward strand.
AAAAATGAGACACACATTGAAAACTATGTGCTTACGTTGTGCCATTAAATCCCAAGAAAAGAGGTAGCTTTTGACTTTGTAATGGAGCTCAGTGGTTTTTGTAATGTTTTATGGCTGTGGCGCACACGAGTACATAATACACCTTCACAGATTTAATAGTCTCCCCAGTGAAATAGTGGCCCTCTAATTGCCAGCTCTTTATAAGGATAAGTGTGAAATTCTTGCTAGCATGACCAACTGAGGGACACTGAGCTGGCTTGTAAAACAGACTCGTCTTTCATGGACAGACACACAGTCCTCCCCCTATAGAGAGGTCAGTCATGTGCTGCTGTCACTCTCCAGTACACCTCTTAGCCCTTTAGCACGCATTAAACCCCCTCCTCCTCAACCTCCAATCATCGCCATCCTTCCTCCCTTAGCCAGCTCCATGTATGGAACGGCAACATTACAGCTCACAGATTATCAGAAAAGAAAAGAAGACCTCTTTTTTTCAAAATCTAGCAATTTCTTCCAGGTGCTCAGCTGTGAAATTTGAAATCCATGCATGGATTCTTTCTACTTCTTTTAAAGCTTCTTTTTTTTTTTTGTATGAGGCCTCTTCTCAACCTGTTCTCCCTCCACCCCCCTTGCCAGAGTTTTCTGCCCCCCACCCCCTACCCCCCACCCTCCTTCCCCTTATCCCCAGACCCTTTGTTTGGCCGGGGTGGTTAGATTGGGAGGAAATGGGTTCAGTGCTTATCAAGACAGGAGGAAATGGGATTCATTCACACCTCGTCCAAGCTTAGATGAGCTGACATGCTACTGGCTCATCATTATGCAGGACTTCAGTGTGTATGACACGCTGATTTCACGTGTTAATGGGCATGGAACACATGCTGGCTTATAGCCAGGCCTTCCCCTCTGTGCACTGTAGGTGTTGCAGCTCGTCCAGACATAGAAAAAGCGACACGCTGATGGAGAGCCGTTTGTTTCTGGGGGTTTACTGTTTACTTCCGCCACAACAAGCAGATTGGACTGGCTCATGTCCAGGCCACTCATTCAAAAACTAAAGTACGTGTTCATGTTCCTGTGTGTTTGTTCTGATGTTTTTGGTCCCCAAGAAGCCCAACTCTTTCAACCAACTCTTTCAAACATCTATTTCAGAGCTCCCCTGAAGGCCTGCTTCCTTATCTATTAGGAGAGGAACTATAATAATAAGGCAAGACGTCTGGCAATGGTTCAGGTCAAAAGAATGGGCACAACAGTAGGACAAACAGAGTCAAAATGGCACAGGGACAAAAGATTAGCGCTTTGTGTGTACGTCTCCTGAGCTCTCCCTTCCTTTCCACTGTTTGCTAGTTTGCCGTTAGGCCTGAGTAGCGATGGGATTTCCGGCAGCCACCACTACCTCAACAAGTGTTGCCATTGCCGTCCCATGGCCCTGTTCTGGCCCCAGGGCAGTCAGGGTTAGCTCGCAGCTGCCAGGGAGTGAACAAGACCAAAGTTTTGACCAATTGACCCTTATCTCAGTGTTTCTCACCAATCTGTCCATCAGTGACACTTGAACAAAGAGTCCCAATAACTTAACTACCCACCATTACAGCACAGAAAACAACCAAGAGACAGCTTTCAGGATGAAAAAGCAATCAGTGGAATGTGTTGAACTCAGTTAGCAACTCCATAAAGTCCCACAGTCTTCTCACTCCTCTAGTTTTTCTTTTCACACCGCCGAGGTTCAGAAACCAGAATGCTGAATGTTCTCCTCTGTAACCTCTGAATGTGAAATGCTCTCCATCCCTCAGGGTACAAAAGATATCTTTCTCTCATAAGTTCTTCAATGTTGCCTAATTTCCCCAATGTATCCATGGCTTCCACCACATGAATATGAGTTAGGAAAGACAGATTGTACCTAACTTTGGCTTTAAACTGAGGTCATATGAGGTCTGTCTAATATGGTACAACTGATAATACAAGAGTTGCCATATATACCAGGCAGCCATAGAGTGTGTCTTCATATGAGGGAAGTGACCTGCCAAGCATGAGAAAACTGTGGGGCTATGTGCCAACATATGGACCACTCAACTGCATCCCAGTCCCATCCCTCCCTCATCGGAGCTGATCATGAGAGGGGAACCATGGTCGGCGCTCACTAGCATCTATCTGTTTTTCGACAGACCTCAACAACAGACAAACATCTCCAGGACAGCCTCCTATCAGTCAGACAGCAGACACTGGCCTTGATAGATCGCCAGTCATGTTTTATCTGCGATGTAAGCGCGACGGCGGGGTCAGTTTGGCAGCCAGAGGGGCGAGGGCCAGCAAATCAATCGCACGGGTGCTTTCTCACCTAGGTGCTCAGCATTTGGATGGGGGGGGTGGGGGGTGCGGGGGTTGCAGGAGCTACACCTTAGAAACTCGGGCTTAGATTCTTTGTTGCTTCCCTGATAGTTTCACTTGATATTGACACATGGACAAATTAGGATAAATTCCCCTGTCAATACGCACATCCAATGTTATTGATGATGCAATTTAGCTTCTCATTTTGAAGAAATTGCTTTCATTCCTGTCCCACTTGTCAAGCTCCCTTAATCTGTCCCTTTGCATGCGTACCTATCTTTCTTGTCTGTCTTTGTGTGGTTTTGAGCGCTTTTTGAAGGTGTTAAACATCACAACTGTGCAGCATGGAGTCCATACAGGTGTGTAAATAAAGATCACAATGAAGGCAGGTTTGAAAATGGGTGCTGGAAGTAGGGGTAAGAACATTAAGAAGGGACCATTGCCCCCTTTACACCCTCCTCCCTTCCAATTTATGCCCTTGGCGTAACTCACATCGGTGTATCTGTGATGAGATCACACCAGTAGTGACACCCATCACCATCAGTCATTGCTATATTACTACGGTGGCTGCTATTGTTTTCACCTTGTGTGTGTGTGTGTCTCATCATGGCAAAATGTCGCTCTACTGTAGCAGGAACTACCACTTGGCCGGTGTTTATGTATCCGCCTGATCGCCCGTGAACAAATTTTATCACCACAAGAGCGTCACAACTGTGTAAGTCACAAACTTTACAGGTTTGAGGTGATATCAAAATGAAGACCAGGCTGGAATATGAATGAGGTCTGACCCATTTGTACTGACTCCTCAGGTTATAACCTAGTAATCACCACTGTTATTTGAATTGTCTGTCTCTCTGTTTGTCTGTGTTGTTCACATTTTCGTCTCTGCTACTCAGGTCCATCTACCCGCTCAGCCCCCCAATACAGTGATTTCTCTGCTCATTAATTTTTTTTTTTTTCAATGAGGTGATTTTTGAATTATATGACACTGCAGCTCTTGAATAGAAAGTTGTGGTTTGAACTACTTTTTCAAAGAAGAATAATTTAAACAAGTTACATTTCTCTTGTGTGTCCATGATGTATTTTTACTCATTTCCTGCTCGAATGAGACGTGTTGGAAGATTTATGTATGTTGATATACATGCTCCGTGTGTTTGGTTTAACGCATGTGTGTTTCGTCTGTTTATGTGCTGTCTCTCAGCATCGCAGGGTCAGGGGTTGTGGGAAGTTCAAGGGTTGAATGAATCTGTTCATCAAACTGAAGGGGTCACTCAGCAGGTCAGTCAGAGACGCCCCCTCATTGAATCATGTTTTTATAGCGTCCATTTGCCTGACCACAGCTACTCAGCCATTTCTCTCTCATGATGACCGATATGAGTGTCCTTCCCCTTCTGGCTGTGTTCTGCCGATGTTTTACATGTCTGAATGTTTGCTCCCTCTGTGCTAGCCTACCTAACAAAGGCACCTCATTTGCATGAATCCCCGAGTAGGCATTGTTAATTGACTTAAGCCAGGATTAGTGTTAATCAGGTTTTGTGCCCTGGAACCATTGGCCAATCCTAACCTCATTATTTGATAGCAGCACACGTCCTGTCAGCCCCCATCATGCTGTTAATTAATAGAAGCCTGTGCACCCACATCCCTGCCTGAACCCCCTCTTACCTCCCATTTCCCCATGAATCCTTTCCCAACTTCACACCCAGGCCTCTGCCACATGGGCAGAGGTCAATACATAGTAACACACTTCACAAGCTGTAAATTCAGTGACTTCGCCAGCAGACCGTGTTAGAAGACCGTGCAGCTGTCAGTAAACAACTGCGCTATAGCTTGACATCTGCTTCAGGTGAAATGGTCCCCAAATAGACTCAATAGCGTCAAGTCCGGTATGAATAGATTTTAAGACCCACATGAGAGACCTTATGGCGGGTTTGTTTGTGTCTGGCTTTACGATCCTGTGTGTCTGCACATCCCTTAATACCAGTTTAAACCTCACGGCTGTCTCCCACCCCAACCCCCGGCACAGCAGCCTCTCACTGGCCCTCTGACATAATATGAGATAATGAGGAAAAGGATACCTGATCCTTAGACTCTCTGACACCTCTGTCTCTGTCTGTCTGCAGTCTCCCAGAGTTTTCCATTAGCCAGCTGACTGTTGCTCCCACAAATGCTGCCTCCTGAAAAGAAATATATTTTTACAAGAAGGCTGTGCTTTTGTTACATTATTGAGCCAGGAGGACTTATTGGAAAATTCTGGATCAATGCACGTTTGAATAGCAGAATGTGGGCGAATGAAGGAAAGGCAACAAATTAGAAATGTTTGGAAGTAAACATCGAATAGAGGTGGTCAGTCTCAGGCAAATCATCGCTCTAAGTACCTTGGATAGCAAACCTGTCCTTGAACTTGTTTAAAGCCCCTCATTATCTCCAAACGGTGCCATTAATCACTGATTAAGCTCTAGTTTTAGTCCACTTGATATTGCGTTGCTGTGTGTATGTGCAGAATTCAGAATAGCATCCCTTTTAATTTTCTCTTGTTTTATCTATATGAGGGTATGTACATGTGCTTTGAATCTGCGAGTATTGTTAACATTTATATGTGCGCGTTTGTGCACGTGTGTGCGTGCGTGTCACTGAATGTGAGCCAAAGGAGCGGTCCAGGAGCCATCCTGCCAGAATAATCAGCTCTATAATTAAGAGCTGCAAGTATGTCCCCCTTCTCTCTTTCTGTCTCTTTCACTCTAACTGTCTGTCTGCCTCTATAATGGCAGAGCATTTGTCTGTTTCCTCCCTTTGCCTATGCAGAATGCTCATGACATTTATTGTGAAACTAATGGCAGTGCTTCACTCCTCCTAATTGTAGGCTTTAATTGCAATAATTATTTACAAGCCTAATTAGAGCCTAGAGAGTGTCAGGGAGAAGCACGAGTGCCGGTTGAAGGAATCACGACAGGGTTTGTCAGGAGCCAGGCGAAGAGTAAAGTGAATAGAGTGGTAATGTTTGGTCTATAATTGGGGGAAGCCATGTCTGCAAGTCTCCCTGCCTCTCTCACTCTCACTTTTTCTGTCTGTCTTTTTTTTTTTTTTTTTTTTTTGCATCTGTCAGTTGCCAACCTCCTTAGTGCTGAGATGGGGCTGCAATCACCAAGTGAAGTGTAGTGTAGTAGGTTTTGAAGCTGAAGCCACACATCAGTGGAGAGCAGCAGGCATGGTCCCCAGCACCGCGGTAAAGGTGTTTATTTAGAGGTCTCAGGCTCTGTCGACTGATCGTTCCTGTTTGAGAGGGGCTGACAGCTCACTTCACTACGCCACCAGCTGTCTTCTAAAGGAGGTGAATAAGTGTGTACGTGCACACGCACACACATGCATCTTACGTGCATTTGTCACTGAATACATTTGTTGCTGTGTGTGTTCTGACTGGGACCTTGGTTCATTTGCTGCAGTTTGGTAGACCCTCAGGAGGTCTTTTGTGTCCGTGTGTGTGTGTTTTACTGTGCGATGTGGTCATGCTGCCAGGGCTGCAATATGCTCTTTGTCTGTCCTTCACAAGGCCAGTCTCGGTAAACAGGCTACAGCAGGAGAGGTGCTGGTTTTGATGGGCTGCCCATGGCAGCTCAGCCTTTTCTTCCTCCCAATGGAAGAGCACACACTCCCTCTCTCTCTATTTGCTGGGGTTGTGCAACACATTCCCCCAGATTTTACCCACTTTTTCCCCCCTTTCTCTTGTCTTCTTCCCCTTTCTTCTCTCCTGTCAGCGCAGAGTCCGATGGGAGGACTCAATCCCACAATGCCATTCTCTTCTCCCCTGCGGCTCACTCTGACAAAGCTGTCAGCCTGAGCCCTAGTGATGGATGTGGTATTGTACAGTGAGTGTGTGCGTGTTCGGAGTGGGGTGGTGGTGGAAGGGGGGGTCTACTACATGTTAAAATAAGTCAGATATCCTGTTTTGGACTCTTGCTGGGCCAAATGATTATTTACATACTTAAATACTCCATAGATATCACTTACAGATGTGTGTCCCCCTCATCTTCTGTTGTGGTTCTTTTCAGTCAGTGTGAATTTGGTTGTGGGCCTGAGTCCATGTTTTTTTTTTTTTTTTTTTTGGAGAAGAGTAAATGATAACATTCACATGAGAGGACTGTACATGACAAATATTAGAGAAAACACTGTCCTCAGATGTACTAGAACACACACACACATTCTCTTTGAACATTGAATGAAGATGAATGTGTAGGGATGGATAACATATCTCCTAATGCAATATTTGAGGAAAAATATTAGAAAGAGCACAGGATAGATAAGGCCAGTGATTTAAACAGTGCGTATGTCGACAGTCTGTTGAAATATTACCCTTCTTGCTGACTTGTAAATCGGATATTTGGAGCCAGAAGGATCACATGGTGGTAATAGATAGGGCCACAGACTGACGGATGGGGCTGTGCAGGGGGATTTTCTTTCCCTTTTTTTTTTGGGATGGAAAAAATGCACAACTGATTTTGCGGTGGACAAATGCTGTTACCTACGCTCTGAATGGAGGCGACATCCAGAGCTGTTTAAAGTTCATGTGTGGAACCCCCCACCCCCTAAAAAACACCATATACCTCAGAGGCAAAACACTTATTTATCTCACACTTTCCAAAAGCAACTGGGGAGCAGTTAATTTGGCTGCACAGAAGCAGCTGTCTGAGAGTCGTGGGATGAGAGGGAGAAAGAGACAGAGGGTGGAGAGAGAAGAGAGACGAAGAGAGTGAGACACAAAGGCAGTTTGGGCTCATTATGTTGATTTTTTTTCTTTTTTTTCCTCTTCTGCCAAACAAAGACAGCTAGGCACTTTTAGACACACCGCCGGAGATCAGTCACTACTTTCTTTCTCCTTCTCACCCCACAGAGTTTCTTTATAGGCAAATTTAATCATTTTCTTTCCACTGCATGGAGCATGTTTGCCGATAGCCTTTGTCTCGATATATTTCTTATGGAATCAAATTGGATTAAATCACAGGCACCATTATAGGGTCTGACGAAGGTCTTTCAGCCTCAGTAACACTTGTAGGCTCTCATTAACATATAAGCACTGAAGTCCAGCTGAGGAGGACTTTGTGCGTGATACTCATGCAAACGTGCACAGCACACATGTGCGTATGTCCATGTGTTGATTCTTACAAACAAGCCCCTCACACATGAACACACACACAGACACACGTATGCCCTCGTACACACCCAGTTTGAGATTAGGTGAAGTGTCCCTCATCACCTATGCCTTGTTATCAATGCCCCTCCTCCCTATCTGTCTCTCTTACTCATGTACACCAACTAACATTCATCCAAGCACACAAAAACACAAACACACACATATGCTTACACATATGCACAAGCAACAGCCCTGAGAGCAGTGGGGTGTAACCAAACCCTTCATTTGTATGTACATCATGTACACTGGGAGAGACACTGAGACAAAGAGAACAAACATGCTCACATGCATGCACACACACTCATACTGTTACACACACACACACACACACACACACACACACACACACACACACACAAACACCCGTACACACTCAGACATGCACTGCAGAGTCCCTCTGTGGATCAGAATTCATTTCTGTCTGCCTCCCCCTCCAAATCAATACCCCCATTGGTCGACAGACAGCCTTAAGTGTGCCAGGGAGGCTCCCTAGCCTTCACACCCTCCCCAAACACACACACACACACACACACACACACACACACTCATTCCTGTTGATGTGTGATGGCCTCTGCTGCTTCCTTATTAACTCCTCACATGCTGACTGAAGCATACACCTCATTACTGGCTGCATTGACAGTCTGGGATCCTGCTGAGACACACACAGACCCACACACAAACGCACACACAGAAATGTTGCACCAGGACAGACAGGCCAGAGATGCACAGAAAGACAAAGAGGTACAGTGAAGCAACAAAGCAACAAGAACGTCACATTGAGAAGAGGCTCAGACATGTGGGTGAAAAAACAGGCGACTAACAGAAAGAAAGAAAAAAAATGTAATGACACCAATATAATAAAATGTGAAACAGGTATGTGGCTTCGACTGCCGTAGACGTGGACTGATATAGAGATACGGGGATAGAGGCGAAGGCAGAAGGTGTTAAATGTATAATTAAGTAACAAGCTATTAATTTAATCTGTAAGCATCACTCAGACAACATCTCTTATGTCTATTCCTTTATATGCCGTATATATACACTAATAATTTCCCTCTGCCGTAGGTCAAGCACACTTGAACTCCATTCTTTCACTCCTTCAACTCTTTCACCAGGAGTGACTCAAGGCTTCCAACCCACTGCTAATGTCATAATGAGTCATTTTATGATTTGAAGTGGCCGCGTTTGAGACGCCCTATACCTTTAGAATTAGCACCCAGATATGATGCCTGGTGAGAGGCATGAAGGCATGTACGAGTTCATTGCAACAATTTGCAGGCTCAATTGTGCAATATGCTTTATTCAAAGTACTAAGATACGCACACATGCATTATCTACAAGAAAAGAGGCATTTACAGTGTCAGATGTTGATTTAGTAAAATGTGGTTAAATTTAATTTAAGCATATGTTTCAGCGTCGTATGTCAGGATGTCACTTTTTTTTTACAGCCGTCTTAGCGCATGAGTGCACAAACACTCACACACACGTTCACTAACACTCTTAGGCACTCTCACGGCTCCCTGTTTCCATCTCTTAAATGTCAGTGTGGGCCTTTAAACCAGTTGCCAGTGAGCAGGCAGGGTAGAGGGCGGCAATAGGGGAGGGGGGCGGGGGCTGAGAGTTCAAAGTGGCCAGGCAGCATGGATGTAATTTCCTCCTTTTAGCCTCCTGACTGAATTACTGAGCAAAGAGGCCACCTCGACTGGGAGCAGCACAGGAGAGCGAACACGGGAGCGCAGAACAGGAGGGTTCGGGGGGGGGGTTAAAAAAAATAAAGTAAGGGGAAGAGATGGGGAGATAAGTGGAAAAGAAAGATGAGAAAGGGCCAGGGAGTTTCAGATCATATCACCAGTATCCATCTTAACATCTTTACCTTTGTATAAGAGGGTGCACATGGGATGTGGAAAGGAGTAAAGGCTCTGGAGGTATCATTAGCTGTGCTTGACATTGCGTTGTTAAGTGAAGCTGTTAAGTTATGCATACAGTAAGAAAATGTGTTTTTCCACCTAGGTTCTCTCTGAAGATTATTGGCTGGCACAGCATTACATTAAGATTGAAAAGGAGCAGAGAAATACGCAGTCATGAACTGAGAAAGAGAGAGACAGCAAGAAGTAGCTGAAAGTCAGATGTCTCACCACCCTTTTGTTTTTGTTTTTTTTTTTGTTTTTTTTTTGGGGGGGGGGGTTATGAACATAATTTCTGGTGCAAGTTATCGAACAGTGTTTTGAGGCATCTTAACGCTTGCCAAGGGCTTCAGCCGTCTGCAGTTTATACAAGCACACAAACACGCACACAAACACACCCTTCTTGGCCTAACCTATTCCCCTCCTCTCCTTGCCCAAAAAGAGGATTGAAGCCATACATAATTGATACACCCTTCTCTGTATTGACTGGTTGGATTTTTTTTTTTTTTCATCCTCCTCACTGGTCGATTCCCTCACTCCATTATTTCTATGGTCACCTCCCCTCCGTCCCCCTCTGTGACGCCTCCCTCTAAGTCCACTTGTCTGTACAATTGAAACAGAGACACACACACGCACACAAACAGAGATTAGGAGACAGTCAACTGTCCCTCCTCCACCTTCCTTATTGCCCACTGCCCCACTTTGTCTTTAATCCATGCAGTTGGCCGTCAGTGCAGGACACACATGCTCAAATTCAATACCATGTTAGTGCAAGTGTGCAGTGTGTGTAGAAGGAGGGTGTGGGGGTGGCCTTCAAGCAAGAGCCGAGAGGAACAATGAATTGGTGTAATATTGTCCAAAAAAGCATTATAATGAGGTGACGAGCTGATGACTAAATTAACGTGTAGAGAAATGAGGGAGGACTATTTTTTAGAGATTTGTGATGGATTGAATAATGGTGTGGTGCTAAGAAAAAACAGTCCCTCCAGAATTGGTATGCTATGTAACAGTCTCCCATGATTTCGTATGAAAATTTTGCTATTCATTTAAATTAATGGCAACTAATTGAGTCTATTACCCTGTTTATATTGATAATGATCATCCTGTGTTACATACTTTATCCCATCAGCACATGCGTTCTTCACTCTCAGGCACCAGCAGCATCATGTCAGAAGGAAAACAGGGAACTGAGCCCTGAGCGGCAAAGAGCCGCTAGCGCTCGACGAGCACGTGAGCGCCACCGCCGCCTAAAACGCAAATCCACAGAACCTCCGCCAGCAAAAAGAGGCCACAGTCTTGGCCGCTCGGATTCCACCACAGTCGCCACAACAATGGCAGTTCCTCACATGCGATGTGAGGGAGAAAACACTGAACTATATTATTACCACCTTAAATGCATAGTTATCGTTCTCTGGGTCAGTGTTAACGCGTAACGGCCGCTCGGCTTCAGGGTTCAAACTGCGGTCAGAAGGCACACGCCTGACCTGTTCCTCCCCTCCTTTCCTGCCCTGGCAGTTTGTCTACCAGTCTGTTACTTCTGATGAGCTGCCAGGGACCAGGCCTGCCCAGGACTTAGGGGATACATGTCGGGGGTCTACTGATGCTGTTTGGCTTGGGATTTTAGAAACAGCAGCTTTGCTTAATCAAACTGTGATGGCTAGATATCCACTACAGTCTAGTATTAATTCAGAGAGTTACTGAAACTGTCTGGGTTGCTGTGTTTTGCCTTGACATGCCTCCTTCTGATTAACCCCCTCCCTCCCTTTCATTTTCTTTAAATCAGCCTTGTGGTGCTTTACAGCATCTTGATGTTTTCAAGTGCTTCAGCAAATCCATTGAACAAAATGAATGTGTGTGCATGTGTCTCTTCTCTTTGAATGGGTGAGAGAGAAATAAGGAAAAAGATTGTGTCTAGGGAGCCGGCCGTGACAATAAAGGTTAAAAAGCTCCCATTTTCACACCAAATCATTGTTGGAGTACGGGAGATGGCTGTTTGTAGATGAGGCAAACTGTATCATTTCATTTTGCTCGGCCTTTTCTCCTTCACCAGGTTTAGCCTCTTAAAATCAATAAATAATATCTACGCTGAATGCTATCGCCTCTACTTTAAAATCAGTTATTCTTAAAAAATGCAAAGTATGAATGGGCCTGACCTTCAGGAAAGAAAAGCACTCGCACACACGATGGTGCTGTATCTCCCAGTTAATTCTCCTAACTTCCATTCATTCCTAACCTATCCTGCATTAGCGCTATAGAAAGTTCTTTAATAAATGTTACACGGGAGAGGAAAATCAATATTGTGGGTTTCAACACAAAACTTGTTTCTCCCTAACAACTTGTCAGGGAGTCCTCTGACATCTGTAACAAGAGCGGCAACAAAAACAAGACTCGATGTACTAAAAGCAAATCCTTCCACTGTGGAAGTGAGCAGCTGATAGCAACTGTTCGTCTCCAGGGGACAGAGGTTGCAGCTTTTGTTTTTTTTTGTTTTTTGTTTTTTTTTTATGTATGTGATGAGGAGGATTTTTATGTGCAGTCGTTATGCGAACATGTGGCTGTAATTAATTACTTTTACACGTTTGCTTTCGGAATTTGTGTTTTTTTTTTTTTGTTTTTTTTTTAAGCCGTCATCAAAGTTCCCAGCTGCTGTGGTGTCTTTGCACAGTCAACCCCAAGGCCTCCGGGGGATCAGCACCAGCGTACCCCCCCTCCACCCCCCCCACCCCAAAACAACCACACACACATGCCCCCCTGTGTTTTGTCCTTAATCAAGCTGGGCGTAATCGCTGCGAGTCTCGGGGCCTGATTATCCTTGGACTAGACACAACACTTCAACAGAACCTCTCACCTCTCCTCTCAGGGCCAGTCAGATTTTGGTTGAACCACTGGCTGACCTCGGTCTCACAAAAAAAAAAAAAAAAAAAAAAAAAAGAGAGAATTTCTTTCTTTTTCAATACAACTACCCACCGGATCTGCAACACACACAAAAAAGTCTGACATTTCCAACGACTACCAAACATAAATTCTGTGGGGTTACATTCTCGGCTTCCTTGTGTTTAAAAATGTCAAGAATGGCAGATAAATTACATATAATTTCAGAGTAGTAGACCCTCGGAGAGAGTATCTTCTCTTGTTTGAGATATTGCATGCAACTCTTCGGTCCAATGACCATACATAAGGGGGGAGACGGCCTTTCCATTAGAACAGTATAGCTCAGAGGTCCAACATGCTGCACTTGTGATTGTTTAGATGCCCACCCTATGGTGCACCACCAAATAAAGCAAGAAGAGGGGATGGAACTAGTGGCTCTCTCAGTATTTTCTAAAGTTGACTTTCAGGTGTAGCCTTGGACATGTCCAGAATATGTAATAGGTTTGTCTACATCTGTTTCATATAGAATCTAAGTCCAGTCTAATTCTAGACAATCTGAAGTTTGTCCAATGAAGCCAGAGTCCTATCTTGAATTGTGCAGCAGCATGCCAGAGACTAATGGATGATGAGTGGGTCCTCCAGAGCAGACGGAGGGAATTAATTCTCAATTTCAGTCATTAAAGTTGCTGTAGAACAAGTTAAACAAAGAGGGGAAAGATGGCTCCTGCTTTCAATGCAGCCGATGTGTTAGCATTTTTGTTACTGCGAGAGAATGCCATTCCTTGTGGGCGGATGTCAACAAGCTGGATGAGATGGCTCTGCCGTAACACTACAGAGCAGATTTGTTTTTGGAGTGCAGTGGAAGGGTTTTGTGAGGCGAGGAGAAGTAGACAGGAAGAAAAAGAAGAAGGAGGAGGAGGGGAGAGAGAGAGAGAGAGAGACAGACAGACAGCAAGAGAGTGTGTAGCTATCGTGTACACAGGACACACTGGCTGCGGGGTCACTGTGGGACTAAGGGACTCAGGGGCCTGTAGATTTCATTGGTTTTCATTCATTCAGCAGCAAGTATTTGCTCTGCTTTTGTGCCTTTGTCATTAGGTCTGCTCAAACACACACAGATACACACACACACACACACATAGAGCCCTCTCTCTTTTCATCTCTCTCTGTCTCTCTCTCTCTCTCTCTATGCTGGAATGGGTATTGTTTTCATGATCGATGTGCTTCATTCCAGTGACGTGGTAGCCTGGCTAATTCTCATTAAAAATGGATAGAGTGTAGGGGAGTGTGTGTGTGTGTGTGTGTGTGTGTGTGTGTGTGTGTGTGTGTGTGTGTGTGTGTGTGTGTGTGTCTGTCTGTCTGTCTGTCTGTCTGTCTATACATGTTGAAAAGGAGGTGTAGGTGGCAGGAAGTCCCAGAGGTGCCAGCTGTTTACTGTGCGCTGCTGAAGGTTGGACGGAGCAGTGGTGGTTGTGCTGGTGTTGGATGTGGGGGTGTTCCTGAGGTCAGTGCCAGGCCTGTTGCCCTGGCAACAGCTTGCAAAATACAGCTTCCTCTGCATTACCGGTTGACGGTGGGATTTTTTTCTCTCTTTCTGCCGCTCTCCCTCTCGCTCAGCGTGGCGAGGCACATCTGGCACCACAGAGACTAGGTCTCATCACAGCACAGAGCAATGGGCCGTTTCCACTCCGCTCTGTCTTCCTTTATCCCTTGTTTTTTTCTTCTTCCCAGTCTTTCTTCTCTCATCTTCTCTTCCTACTCTACCCCAGTGCCCCAATCCATCACAGAGGTGCGGTAAGCATGGCTGGGTCTCAGGGCAGCGGGGCAGAGGAGCTGAAATGGAGCCACCATTTATTCTCAGCTACGGAGACGCAGGACCAGATGAAAGTGGTCCCGCTCCTCTCTGATGCACATACATTGTCAGCATCTCTTGGGTGCCAGAGCCAAACGCCTCTGCCTCATTCAAAATGAAATTAAAAATGAGGAGCAGACTGTCTTAACAGGTGGTCAGAAAATAAAAGTGGAAAATATGAGCAATGGGAATTTTATCCTGTGGCCTTTTTTCCTATAAAAGCCAGGAAGTCATCGACACTTATGTTATACGATACCTACACCTCTGTGACAGTACTTTCACCTGTCTACTCGAAACTACTGTTTACTTGAAACAACAAATAAATGAATTAGTCATAAAAGTTGCACACTCATGCTGGTCGCCCCAAATGGCAGCAAAATGGTGCCATTTGGGGCAAATCACTTCATCGCGCAGAAATCATGTGTGTGATGAAGTGATTTAGTGATTTCAGTTGATACAAGTTTTTTTATTTCTGCCATAAAAGCCTAAGTCTATTGATGTGTTAAAGCTGAGCATTAATACTAGTGCCCAAATCCCTAGCTATAGGTTTCAGTAACAGACAAGGCACAGCTGCATTAGTGAAGGCTTGACTATGATAATGGGAGTCGAAGCCCATTCAGTGTGATCCTTTGAAAGAGAGGAAGCTGTTGTTTTAACCCTCGGCTGTCAGTCAGTCACCCAGGTTGCCGCAGTGTGCAACTCCACTGTAGCCTCTCTGGTTGAATAACCCCCTGCTAGGGTCGTCTTAAGCTGGAATTTTATTAGCATTCATTTGCCAGAGCACAGCACTTCTCGGTGACAACGCTGAGTCTACCTCGGGTCAGCTGTGGCTGTGGATGTGTTCATGGGAAACGGAGATGGCAGAAGAATAGAGAGAGAAAGAGAGCGCGAGTGGAGAAAGTTGGAGGCGTTGTGAGAGCACATGCGGCGAAGCCTTTGTCTTCCCTGAAAACACAGGAACAACAATCTGGACATCCGTTATGGAGGCCGTGCGTGTGTGCGTACAAACACACACATGCACACACAGTGGGAGAAGGGGCTTCATTGTGCTGCCCTGCTGTGTTGAGTGACTGTAGCGTGTGCTGGGCAACAGCTGCTGCACCCCCCCCCCCCTTTACAAACCCTTCCTCACACCGTGCCCTCATCTCCACTACTGGCCCATGTTGGACTAAACATCAATAGTCCCACATACACACACAGTTACAGTATATACACATAAGCACACTTTCTCTCTTACTCTGCACCTTTCCAGTCCTCAGGTTTTTGTTTTCCTATTTACCTCACTCTCCCTCCTCCATATTTCCACCCCCCACCATCCCTCCCATTACCTTTTTCTGTGTTTCAGTCTAGATCAGCTGACAGCAGTCTGTGTATGTCTGTCTTTAGACACCGCTCCATAAGGGACAGCCTCACCTCCTCCCACTCCTCCCTGACTCCACCCCTCCCACTCCCACCCTCCCGCTGACAGCTGTCTCCACACTGTAACCCTTTCATGGAGCTGGGCCTCTGTGAAAGTTATACTCTAAAGTTTCACCAGCCTCACACATGTTTTGGGAAGGATCTGATGCCTTTTTTATATATGTGTGTGTGTGTGTGTTTGTGTGTGTGTGTGTGTGTGTGTGTGTGTGTGTGTGTGTGTGTGTGTGTGTGGGGTGGGGTGGGGGGGGGGGCTTAAAAAGGGATTTCAGAGACTTTGAGATACATACACGGACTTGAGAGCATGCTTGTTTCCCCAACCAAGTCTCGTTCCTGGTGGGCTTGTTTGTCATCGGCTGTGGCTTCTGCTGCTGATGTGACCCCGTCTGCAGCTCATTACAGCATGCCACCTGTTTGTCCTGCAGCTAGGAAAGACACACACATACACACACACACACACACACAAATAGAGTTTGTTGAGGTGACAGGGGGTTAATCTAACAGGAGTGTCCGTGGCGGAGCTGCACACAGTGCGGGGACTATCAACGTCCCACCGTGTCAATGGCTCTCTTTGTCCCCCTGGGCCCATCTTTCTGTTGCCGCAGGGTTTAGGACCAGGCAGACAGGTGGAGGGTTATTGAGCTTTTGAGGAGCCAAAGACAAAACAAAGGAAAAATATATAGGCTGGAACACAGCAGCTGACAGGTTTGCCGACGACAGCTTTTCATAGGCCACGCAATAGAAGGCACATGTTACAAATTTACTGTCAGCTGTTTTTTTTTTTTTGGTAAATCTGATGCATTGGAATAAAGAAAATCCACTGATGGACACCCAGCTGTTATCTCTTCCAAGCTGACAGTTAATTCCAGCCCATGGTGGTAACAGCAATTAATATCACCCAGTTGTGGGTGATTTGCACAGGGTTCGAAAAACACTTAAAAGGTGTTATTTGCACCCTTCATTCACTCCCCCACACTGTGCAGAGAAGCCACTTATTAGGCATTGATCCGAGCCTGAGGTTTGAAGCCGAACAGGGAACACACTGTCAGAGTCGGCTGTCATTATACAACAAGGCGATTGCCAGGAAATTGAAAGACAGACAGGGCTGAAAATGAATCCATGTCAGACTCTGAGATTCACTCTTTCTTTTTCTTTTTTTTTTTCTCAGCCCTACGCTTTTTCGTGTCCTGCTGTCCGCCTGCTGCGTGATAGTGATGTTTGTGTTGCAGTTTGTGTCAGTGTGTGCGTTTACTCCTGCTGACACGGTGAGATGCAGGTGTGAGCAGGGACAGCCCCGCGGGGCGCTTGAAGATACACAAACAGACACACACAAGCACACACGCTGACCTCCTGATAGTGCAGACACAAACAGACTGAGGGCCATGTGGCTTAGCAGAACCTGGCCTGGAAGACAGACACACACAGACAGAGACACAGCTAGAGCCGCACACACACACTCTCTCTCCTATACATACACAAACTGACAGAAGTGCACATACCAGCTGATACCAGGCCCTCCGCCCTTAGTTGTCATCCAGGAGGAGATGTATGTTTAACTCTTCGCTGGTGTGTTGTGTTAACAAATGTAAATTCTCACTCCAGTGTAAGTTAAAAGTCGGCACATAAGCAAAAGGGTGTTTGTTCTTCATTCAAATGATTGTTGTTCACCAGCCCTTTGTGAATTAGTGTGGATTCATGGGTGTGTAGTGTGTTTGCTTTGCATTGGAAGTGCCTATTCAAACTCTTTGCTGTTGACACTTTCTGCAGGTTTCACCTTGAAATACCAGTTTTACACCCCATTCATTAATATTTTTTAAAAACAACAGCACGAATAATTTGTAACTTTCTAAGTTTTCCATCCAACTTTATTTGCAGTTGAAGTTGATAAAGTTGAAACTGATGTGATCTGGTGACAAAATTGCTCTGTCATTCTTTATAATGACTCTTCTTCCCTGACCCATACACTTTTGTATTAAGTTGGACTTCGCACATGCTCCTGTCACTACTCCTCCAAGTACAGGTGTGTTTGTACAGGCTCTGTCTAGGTGAACAGATGCCCTGCTGCAGACAAAAGCCCATTGATGGTGGAGAAACAGCTCTCTCTGACCAACTGATCCCAGCTGCTCACTACTGTTTCCATGGCTTAAGATCAAGGCAACAGTTGCTTGTGCAGTTGACACATAGGGGCCATAAAGTGCACATCAGTAAATAATTTATCATCTAAATGCTGCCAATGAGGGCAGAGTTTGAGTTGATGAAAATACTTGATAAGTCATGTGTAGTAGCCTGCCTCTAGTGCACATATACACACACACAAACACATATATATACCCAGAGGCTTCATTTTGTGTACCTTGTGATGTTTGTCATGCTACACTCTGACCCTGATCATTTTAATGTGCTTTTTAGGTAACCCAGGTTCCCATCGAGTCATGTGAGCAGTACGGGACCTGTGGAGAGTGTCTGAGCTCTGGAGACCCACACTGTGGCTGGTGTGTCCTGCACAACATGTGAGTATACCTCAGCCGCCATCATCGTCGTCATCATCATCATCATCATCATCATCATCACCACCACCACCATCCAGCTAGTTTACAGATATTTTACATGCAGAAGTTGTGAGACATCTCCCAAAAATGGTGCCCCTCACAAAGGCAGACAGGGCTTTTATTTTTCCTTATGTTTATCTCAAAGATCAAATAGAGCTTGAAGAAAGGAAACAGTGTGAGACTGGAAACGGATAGCTGTGCCTCAGAGGTCCAGAGCTGGTCCAAAGCTACTTGCTCTGACATGGCTTGATCTTAACAGGAAATGAGACCAGTCAGTCTGTGAAGGACTTAGTGGAATCTGAAAAGACAGACAAGAAAGGACCTAGGAGACTCATTATTTAACCAGCAGTACCGAGTAGAGTTGCCATACATGCTTTGACACGGTGAATTTCTGTGTTTAATGGACGTGGTCTAAGAATTTATTTTTGTGTTCGTGTGCGTGTGCGCTCTGAGCCAGGTCGGGGATATTTACCTCCCACTGTAACAACAGCAGCCCTGAGAATAAGCATAGGAGCCATGAGTGACACCTGCTGGATCAGATTAGTTACTGCAGCAGAGTCAACTTTATAGAAGGCCAGATCATTTGTAAAAAAAACACAAAACTGATAGAAAAAATGAAACAGGAAAAAAAAAACTTTTATATTTGTTATATATTTGGGTAAGAGGCAGTCATTCATTTGTAAATGGAACAGAAGTGAGGGTAGTTTAATAAAATGATGGCGAGGGTAGAGTGGAGGACAAAGGATGAACGCAATAATGCTTAAAAAAAAAAACAGGGACATTCTGCACCATCTCTTTGTTTCTCAAGCACAAACAGACATTCTCTCATCAGTCAGAGCTTTTTCTTGGCTGCTGTGTCTTGAAACCCTCACTTACATCCCCTCTTAAATGCAGACCCTCTCTTTAAAGGTATAGCTGAATATTTGTGTGTATCAGAGCGCTGGCGCAATCATCATTATCGTGATGGCGGCCCCTGCAAAGTGCACTTAAAGTAATTTACATCACTCCAAAGCTGGGACAGGACAAATAATTGCCTAGCGACAAGGTAATTCAGCATGCGCCCGTGGATGGTGCGGGAGGGGCTGGTTAAAGCTCTGTATTCTCTCCAAGTCTGCGTGCCTTCACAGAGGGATCATTTACCACAACATTAGCCTCCGTGCTAAGCTGTTAATCATATGCTTTTGTGTAGGTGAGGTGGGGAATGGAATAATTCAGGTTGCTTGGAATTCCAATCGGCAGCATGTAAGATGTCTGACGCTCAAAGGTGAATGGGGTTTGAAAGTTGTTACGGCGAAAGCAGCTGTGAGCAAGAAACAGCTGCTTGGTGTGTAGATACCACTTGTGAGGGCCAGTGTCTGAAAGAGGCCGTGCTTGTGTGCTGTGTGCACATGGGTTCGATTTTTGTGTACACGCGCAAACACTTGTGTGGACCACTGTACCGTAGTGTGGGGAGAAAAGGTCAGCGCCCTGATCAACATCAGATCAGCCATCTGTTCTCTCAACTGCGGACCCCCGTGCCACCTGTGCCTAGGACTAATCCCCCTTTCTCTGTCCTGACCCCACAATGAGTGTGGCAGGACCCCTGCCAGCTCTGGCTGAGTCACTACTGGACTCCCTCTATAGACTTCTATGTGTATTTTCAGTTAAGGATAATAAACAGGGAGGAAATGCCAGGAATGAAATACAAAGATGAAATACTGTGAAAAAAGTTTGGCTGAGGCAGAAAAGTTGGCATATTGAAAAAAGAAGACTGTCAGAAACTGATTTTGTTTTTGAATACACCTTTGTATTGCAGAGGCTGATTGAGCTTCTTCAACTGTAGACCAAGCATTCATGTCATGCTGCCACTCTTGCTGTCACTCACAATTACATTTTCCCCCAGAAAATCACCAAAAATAATGCATCAAAAGGCCTTGAGGAGACCTTGAGGAAACTGAGGAGCTTCATCACCAGCAAACACACTCTAAACCAATGATGCAGAAACATAGTGACTCAGGCGTTGAACCAAGGCCTTGTAAGATCCCAGAACAAGCAACTATATAACAAATCCGTAGACCAACCAAGAAGGCAACCCAGGTCTTTAATGACACCCACCCACCCCCTCCACTCTGCTGTGACACTTCTGAACAGGGACATAATAAAGTGACCCCCCCCACCCTCGCATGCACCGCTGCTGAAAATGTATATATTTTTGTGTATTTGTATACTCAATATACTTATCATATCTTATCTTGGTGCATATTCTTGAAATCAGAAAAGACAAACTCTTCCATTAAAAAAAAAAAAAAAAAAAAAAAAAAAGTGGCAGCAATGGAACGTGAAGAATTACAGGTGCTCAGTTAATTATATAATCTTATTAATTTTGTCTGGAGCTGCTTACAAGAGTTGAGTTGGTGGAAACACACTCTTATTTACCCACAGGTTGAGAAATTTGTGCAGGATTTTAATGGAAACATAATTAATGACACAGCAAAGTAAAATTAGTTCAGCTAATAACTGACTGCACCTGACATGGGTTTAGTTATCATGGAGACTGCGTGAATACACAATAAAACCAAGCGCAGAGGGAAGAATCTTGTCAAATGCTGCTGGAGAAAAGCAGCTGCACCCTTCTGCTGAAGAGCTCCCCTCATCCCACACCCCCGAAAATGAAATGTCTTGCCAGCCGTGGTGCCGTCCACAGCTGCGATGGCTGCCGCTTCCCTCTGCACCCCCTTTTCCCTACATTTGCCCCAATTCTCCCATCATCCACTCCTAAGCCATTGTTGACTTTATAAAATTATCTTTTTCCCTCACTTCCCCATGTTTGCGCGCGCCTCCCTCACTCCCCTCACAGCGAAGCTAGCTATCTAAGCTATGCCACTCATCTCTCCCTCTCTCAGCTCAGCTCACTGCTGCGCTGTCTCCCATTTAGACGCTCTCTTCTCTGGAACCCGCTCCTCCAGAGATGGTCGGCTTGCCGCACATAAACACACCTCACTTTGATCACCCCACCACCACCACCACCACCCCTCCCTCCATAAACAGCTGCCATCTACTATATCCATCTTCTCTTTTTTTTTCTCCTCTAAACATTGTGCCCCCCACCAAAAAAAAAAAAAACCCACCTCCTTTTTTCTTTATGTTTGTGAGCGTATGTCCATTGAAGTGCGGCTTTCTGAGGTGGCTAATTAGCAACACAGAGGGGCATTAGCTTGCTTTGCAGTGACGAGCAGAAGGAGAGAATGTGAGACAGGCAGTGAGGTGGTGAGCTGGCCAGGAGTAGTGTCTCTTGTCTCCCCTGTCTTTCCACTCTCTTTCTTCTCCCTCTGATTCAGTGTGTTGTGAGACTCTAAAGTCCTTTAATTACCAGCAGCTGCTAGGCATCCACTGAATGCATGAAGAATGAGAAGGGAGCGGGTGGGGGGGAGAAAAAAGAGAGAGAGAGAGAGAGAGAGAGGGGATAAGAATGAGGGGAAAGAGAACGAGAGTGTTTGATGCCGCACACTCGTCTGCCCACAAAACCGAGCAGCATTTTGATTGCAGCTCAAAGGGAGCTCATCATCTCGAGCGCTCTTCAGTCGCAGTCCCGTGAATGGGTCGTTCAGCCTTCGTCTGACCACAATCCAAAAACATGAAGTTATAGTGATGCTTTCTCTCTCTCTCTCTTTCCCTCTCTCTCTCTCTCTCTCTCTCTCCCCCCCTTAGCCTGTTGTTAGATTAGCTCTCTAATCATGCCCAAAAGAGGCTTTTCCATCTCAAAATGTCCCACATCACTCTGTTCTCCCTCCATCCTCCCAGCTCGCTCCCACATTCCAGCAGAGGACTGGCGCTTTCGGTTGAGATTTGTCAGGATTAGTCACAAGTCTGACTTCTGTCCAAGAGTTTGAGATTGGACGAGTGATCTCGTGCCAGGGTCAGCAGTTAACCAGTATAGCCAGTTTCCTCTAAGCAGTAGAGTTTAATGAAAAGCTTTACCATTTGACTGTTGTGGTGGATGATGGTAGCTTTTAGTTATGTAATATGCGCACAAGAAATTCTGCTCAGTGTATAGTTTGTTGTGTGGATGACAGCTCAGGGCTATTGGTGTAGTAGGCCCCAGCAGAGAGTGAGTCAGCATTTCAGGGCTGCTCTGAGCGGAATAACATATCACTACTACGCTGTGATACTGTATTGTATTGTACTGTCAGTCTCCATGTGGCTGAACTGCTCAGATCTGTTTCAGTAGCGGCCCACACGGCAGCCTGACTGGCACAGCTGTCCACTGTTCACAAATTGGTGTTACGAGCTTAAATGCTGTCAAGCGATTTGTTCGGCATCCCTGTTTTTGAGCACATGACGTGAGCGCGGGAGGCAGGTTTTTTTCGGGACACAGCCAGTTTTTTAACAGGGGAGTTGGAATTTTTTTGGAATGTGACCCAGGTTTGAAGATGAAGGAGGCGTGAATTTCAGCATTCGCCATTCATGTCGTCGCTACTTCCTCCCGTCCAAAAACGAAGACCAGACACAACAGTGCTATTTTTAAGATCGCAACGTGTTCCTTTAAACTGTAGTCTTTGTGGCACATTCAACACTGTGCTGTGGATGATGTCAAACACCGACCATAAAATCACCTCTAATGTACCAAGTGGCAACAACAATTAGCCTAGCAATGAAAATGGCTGCTTCAGCCCATTGTGGATGTCAGACTGTGTGTCTAATGGCCGACTCATCAGCCACAGCCACAGTTAGCAGTCAGAGGGAAGCTGCATCCATCTTCCCAATTGTGCCTAATGAGATATCGATCACAAACATGCAGGTCTATCAGTATTTCCATAGATTCCTCCCACATAGAGCGAGAACAGGTTGATGGCTGAAATACTGCACCAGTATGAGCAGGCTGCGTACAGTGCTCCGATCTCAGCCGGTAACTGGTTTTTAATATTGTGGCTGATCTGTGTGTAATGCAGTTAATGATCCTGAAAGCTCAGTGGGTCTTCCTCTGTTGCTTGCTCATACATTTTCTTTTTGAAATGCCTTCATCTCTCCACTGCATCCTCTGTCTTTTTTTCTTCTTTTGCTTTCTCTCTCTCCGCTCAGCCCACACAAGTAAAGCTATAGCTTGATGCAGAGCGCTGAGCAACAGTCTCTTTGTAAATCTTTTTTTGCCTCCCCTCTCCTTCCCCCTACCCTCACCCAATGTCTTTAACAGACACAGACACAGTGGGAGTGCGTCAACCATATATGTGTGTGTTTTACTGTTTGTGTTTTCATGTGCAGATTCAGTTAAACTACAATAGTTTCTGGATTTTTAAGAAGATGAAGTGAATGTGTTGTGGCCGTACTGTGTTTGTGTCCTGCAGGGCCACTCTCCTGCAGTGACATTATCAGTCGCCACAGGAGGCAGACTCTGAGCTCCAGTGGTGGATTTGACCCCTGACATGAACCCTGGGTTTCAAACTTGGCCCTCACATGTCACCACAAGGCCACACAGCAACTTGAGCTGGTGAAGTTTACCATCTCTATGGTGGTTTGAAATTGAAAACCCTGTTTTTTTTTTTTATTCATCCTGCACTTCCCTTTATACCTCCTGTGGTCTGCATTTAAATGGATATTCTCATACTTTAGGGATGCAGCAGTAAGAAAACAAATGTCCTGAATCACTCAGTATGAGAATAAAACACTGAAGGGAGAAGGCTGTGAGTGTGTGTGTGTGTGTGTGTGTGTGTGTGTGTGTGTGTGTGTGTGTGTGTGTGTGTAGGCAGCACCAGTGCAGTGCAGCCCTGCACATCACTGCTCACCTAATGATTCCTCTTTTCATGTCGGGAAATCCCAGTGCAGTCAGTCCTCATGCATGTTTACATTAACATGTTTCTGCAGAAATGCACCGTCCCATTCAAGCAAATCAAATCATGCCAGTATTTCTCGAACATAATGGCTTGCCACTTAAGACTAGTAAAGCTTTGTTAAGCGCCATCAAATATTCACTATACATCTAGTTCATCTTCTCCATACCTACCCCCCCCCCCCCACCCGCCCGCCCGCTGTGCCACCAAAGCATCTCTGCTCATTTTTTCTTTTTGCTGCACGGCGATTTGTGGCTTGGCTCTGGTGAGCCAAGGAAGGTGATTTTAAAATGGCTCCCTCTGTTCTCCCCTCCTGTTTTTAAACACGGTGCTCGCAGCGAGAGCTGCAATCAGACAGGCCTTCACACTTTCACTGAAGTCTTAAGACATGGTAAGGGGAAGGGGAGGAGGGATAGAAGAACAGAAATCTCTCCCTGTCGCCTGCCTCTCCTGCTCTGCTGTCAAGGCCAGGATGCGTATGCCTGTGTGTGTGAAAGTGCAAGGGACTATATGTTATAATGCATATGCATCTTTGTGTATGTCCATATATTGCTTTTTGTCTGCAGGGGTATGTGTCAGTGGTTTCAGTGTGTATGTGTGAGTGTGTGCATTCATATGTCTGGGTGTCTGTCAAAGCTCGACACAGCAGAGACAACAGTGTAATTGCCTGTCGAAGGCAATAGAATAAGATGCAGGCACTGGTGGAGGAGACCTAGAGGTCTTAGCTCTGCCACCTTCATCCACTCACATCATCAAAAGTGCCTCTGTAGCCACACTACACCACAAATTACACTGTACATTAGATATAGGTTACTGCCTTAGGTTACATCTGCCGTCTCAGTTCATTTGCACCTCAGAGCATAGCCAACACAAACCGCCACAGGAGAGATATATATATTTTCTCCTTTGTTTTTTTGGTTTTCCCTCTCACCTTACATGACCACTTGAGATGTGACTGCCACTTACGTATGAAGTGCATTCATACCTTGCAGTAGAGTCATAAATGAAAGAGAGGAGTAAAGATGGGAGTGCGGGAGTTTTTTTTTTTTTTTTCAGCACCATGGACAGGGCTAGAGAGCACAACACCCAGGCCGACTGCCTGCAGCAGCCGCTGGAGGGAAGAACAACTACGAGCCTCTTATTATGGCCAGACGGACTGAAAGAACTGCATGCATTTGTACTGTCAGTGTGTGCATGTGCATGGAAGCATGTACGTGTGTGTGAGTGTGCGTGTCACTTCCTCTAACACCCAATTTCTTTCTCTCCTTGGAATTTGAGTGATGGAGCACAAAGCATCAGTGGAGCCACTGAGTGACAGACCAGCGCCAGGCAGCAGGATAAGGGGGGGGGTGGGTGGGACCTATGGGGGACA
>CM076651.1:4354978-4558746 GCA_038496675.1 Rachycentron canadum
GGGGGGGGTCAGGAGAGGGAATATGAGGAAGGCAGGATTCTCGTCAACACTCAGTGGCATGCACTTCAGCTAATGAGAGAGGCAAGGGGTCAGCTTCTAACTACACAGAGATAATGACCATCTCCTGAAACCATGGCAACAGCAGCCGTCCTGTACTCCTCCCACCCTCACTGCCTCACCCCCTTGCTGCGCCCTCATCTTACTTCGCCGCACAGAAATGAATTTTGTTTTGAAAAAAAAAAAAATCACAGTGAGGAAAATCAATGTGGTGCGTTTTTGTCAGTTAATGACCGCCCAGGTTTTTTTTTTTTTTTTTTGTTTTTTTTTTTTGCATCTGTACCTGTACAGTCTGGAGACATGCATAAAACATTTGCTGCAGCCCGCCACCTGAAAGCACATTAAGTATCATTTTCTGCTGATATCGTGGATGTAAAAGAAGCGCCAAATTGCAGATGGAGTAACACCTTGCCTAAGAACGGAGAGCTAATTTCAACTTGTGAAAGAGTGAGACAAAAGGAAGAGAGATGTGGCCAGATAAAGGGGGAAGAGAGGGAAATGTGGAAAATGCAGTAGTGATGGAGTCAAATGTGTAAAATGAAGAGGCAAAAGAATTGATATCAGGAGTAACAATACAAAAGAAATGTCAGATTTCATGTGTAGAAATACACTTCTCAAAGTGGTGTAACAGAAAACCAGGTAATAATTTTCAGAAAACTCCCTCTCCCCTCTTTCCCAGTGGGAGACTCACACTACTACATTAATTCTACACTTTCCTGCTCTCTGAAATCCCTAGGGAGCCGTGTGCATATGAGCGTTTGTATGTGTACATGCCCGGTGTGTCTGCATGTATGTGTGTGTGAACACTGGTGTGCGTGTGCCTCCTCATGTGAGTCTGCTGGATATGGCTTGAACTTCTGACAACATAATTACACACACAGGCTGTGGATGAAGATGTAGCTTTGAGTCAGTATGTGTGAGAGTATGTGGTTAAGAGGCATGATATGGGCCCTGACACACACCGCCACACACACACACACACACACACACACACACACACACACACACACACAGTTAGCAGCCAGGGGAGAATGGACAGGGCTTGTAGCGGCACATCAGCACCGTGGACAGCGGCTGACCCATCAGAGTCCAATTAGAGCGGCTGTGACCAGACAGCCAGTTAGCCAGACACTTAGACTGCTGGGTTGGATGAGGATAGAGAGCCTGTGGTGTAATGGGGTGGCGGGCACACACAGTTTTAATAAGAAGGAGGAGGCGGCTGAGTTTTAATGAGGGATGTGGCGGATTGTGGGGGTGTTGTGTGGTACTTGATACACCGTCTGACCATTAAGATCTCTTATGAATGAACTGCATATAATTTGCACTTGTTACGTCTCCAAAGTTATACAGTGATTGAAGGATATAATTTGGATGTGTAGTGCTTAGTGCTGCGGCTTCATGGTTAGTGTTAATATAGTGTATTAAATTAGCCACTGGAGGTAGTGGATCCATGGCTGTTGCCACCATGACTTCCTGTGGTTTACTGGAAGCTCATTGCTTCCTGGAGGCCTTGTTCACCTACAAGTTTCTAAAACTTTTACAGCTACAAGTCCCAGAAGCCAGCTGTTATTGATAGTGAGATTGTCACGAAATATACATTTTTTTTTACCAGCGTGAGCTATTTTGTAATTGATGTTTTTAAGCAATCCGATGAAACAGCAAAACTGTTTCACATTATGTCTTCAATATGCCATCTGTTCTGCCAATGAAGAAAGAAGAACAGTCTGGTAACAACAGCATAATTTATCCAGACTTTAGAGAATGTCACATTTAAACTCAATCAAGCAAATCTACATGACGAATACAGAAGCACTAAGCGTCCAGATGTCTTAAGGATCCCATATTTTACTCTTCTGAAATTTTATTTAAAGTGTTGATATCCATAAGAAGATACTTGTGGCACTACCAAAACCCATCTCAGTGTAGTTTTACATCTCAACAGGTAAATACAAGAGAGGCTCAGATCCTCTCTTCTGATTGGCTGAGTGATCGAAAACTATATCAGATTTCATGTAAAAACCCAGAGTAGCTAAATCCTGCAAGTTTCAATGCTAGGTCCAGGTGGGCACTGCCAGGGGCATAGCTGAGGGTGGGGGCTATTTTGTCGTGACATCACAAAGCACATACTGAAGTCCAGACGAAGTCCAGATGGCTCTTTTTAAGACACCCATTTTTGAAAATGGGCTGAGTGCATCTTGCCCGTGGGTTGCACGCTTTTATGCTTTCACAGTGTTGACGTAGCACCTATACCTGCCTCATAATCAAAAAAGGCATGAACATCTACATTTCTACAATATGGGACCTTTAAGACAAAGGAGGTGGCTCAAAATGTGGGCGATGAGCACCTCAATCAACTGTAATGTGTCCATACAATGTCCGTCAGCAGTTAGGGCTAATCAATCATGCTATTTTTACACCCTGTCTGCCCAGCAAAATATTCCTGTCACATATCCTGCAGCGCAACGTGCGCTATTAACCCTATGTAAAGGAGACACAGCATTATTTCCTCCTCACAGCACCACTGCTGGATATATGTGTTTAATATTCAATTTCTTAGACAATCTCCATTCACCTTTAGTGTTTTTGACATTTTTCAAAAACATTAAACACTCTGTTATTGCATATGGTTTGACTTTCTGCCACAACACTGGCA
The DNA here is from genome assembly GCA_038496675.1 of Rachycentron canadum. NCBI lineage: Eukaryota > Metazoa > Chordata > Actinopteri > Carangiformes > Rachycentridae > Rachycentron > Rachycentron canadum. Next base: position 4,357,689 of record CM076651.1, read on the forward strand.
ATTTGTCTTTGTTGCCCCCAACTTAAATTGGCCCATAGTGTTTTCATTGCAGCAACATCAGCATTCATTTATGTTTAATTGTTTTCCTACCTTTCCTTTACTTTTCATTGTTATTGTTTTATTCTCTATTATATTCTTCTGTATTATGACTTTAACTTTAACTTATTTATTTAGTCATGGAGTTACTTATATTTTACTTGCTATTATAACTTTGGTAACACCTACTTTGTTTTTTCTCAGTGATGTCAGTAACCCCTTTCCATCTCTATCTTGTGTTCAGCTGCTCTCAGAGGAACCGGTGTGAGCGAGCAGATGAGCCATATCGCTTCGCTGCGTCTCTCAACCAGTGTGTGAAGGCCACAGTGTACCCAGACAGCATTGCAGTGTCAGAACCCAGCGTACCTGTAAGTTTACACAGACACGCATGCGTTAGTATGTGCACGTACACACACAGACACACAATATGCCAGCACCTGCCATCTCAAACCACAACTTTTCCACACATCACAATGAAAAATTAGCTCCCATCTACATATTCCCTACCCACATACAGAGGCAGACCATTTTTCGCCCAGTCTTGATTGTGGTTGATGCATAAACATTAGATGGGAAGGTTCATAAGAGCTCTACGTGGGTGTTTCAGTGTGCATATGCTCACTTGTTACAGAGCATTCAATATGTGTGCCAAGACATGTTTGAGTGGGTGGGTGTGTAGGTGTTAAAGTTGTCCAAGTGCAGCAGAGTACAGTGCCGTATTTCTCAGTATGGACTGAGCAAAATAAAAAAGGCCGATAGAGCATCAGTGAAAGGCTCTGCCTGTCCAAGGTCTCGTGAATGCTGCACATGTGGTTTCTACGTAACTGATCAGTTTAACTAAAACACAAAAGGAAAGGTCCAATTTTTAAATGTGTCCAGATAGATTTTTTTAGGTTTATACATTTCTGCTTTTCACCCCAAACATTCAGCGGCTTTTGGTTTATCTCATTTAACTTTGTCTTAAAGTTTATTTCAATCATACGGATGAGTCATGATCACTTTTGGTGTCACAAGAGAAGGTTGTGGGTCTAAAAATGCAGCGTTGTTCTCAGTGGAGCTTCTGTTTAGCAGTATGTTGTGTGTTCTGTATCTACCTGTCTGAAATCTGCCTGGAGAGATGTTTGACACACCCTTTTCGAATATAATTCCACAGATAAACTGTAAAAGTGATGATTTATCGAAAGAGGTGCTGATTTACAGTTTAATATTTTGACACTATGGCCCAACAAAACAAGTGCTACTCAAACAGCAACTTTAGTACCAGGCTAAAAAAAAAAAAAGCTTGGTACTAAAACAGCTTTGGTCTCTATCGTCAACTTCCTTCTTCGTGACAACTATATGGAGGGTGAACCTGTTAAAATTTTATTAAGGCTTAAAGTTCTGTATAATTAATGACGTGGTCCACCTTTCTGCCCAGTTGGGAATTGGCCGGGAGTTGGGCAGAGCCCGGCTCTGCCAAGATGGCAGCGGTGAAGGAGCCCGCTCTCAGCTTCCAACCCGCTCTTCAGAAACCTGTGGGTGACGTCCATCTTTATTTACAGTCCATGCTGCTGCTGTTTTCTGTTGTAGTATAATAATTAGGATTATTTAATGGATTCATTGACAGGACGCTAAGGTTTTTCCTTGTATTTTTGGTTAAACCAACTCTTTCTCTAACTGGTTAAAGTAGAAAAAAAATGTCTGCTAAATTCGCCAGCAGCTCTGGTAGTGACTCAGCCCGCACCACATGATATCTCATCCTCTAGCCCGTCCTCGGTAAACCTCGCCCCATTGTCCGGTTTACAAACATGTTAGCAGCTATGTTCGCTGCCTTGTCAGCCAACACCGGCAACAGGGTCACCTCACCAAACCATCCCCGAAAACACTCACAAATCCACACAGTTTACAAATTCCACCGGGGCCGACAGCTATCGCCATGACAACGCATGTCTCTTCGTGTGGGCATCGGGAGAGACAGAAACACAGAGAAAACAGAAATCAGATTACCTTTATTAAAACTCTGCTGCCAATTAGACTAGGCTGTTTCTGCCACAGGAAAAAAAAAAAAGAAAAAACACCCACCACTAGCATCATCGTCATCAGGGAGGACAGGAGAACAAAAAAGAGCAAAGGCTGAGCACAGCTTAGTTTCTGTAGCAGCCCGCCTCTGTGTGTGCATGTGCAAATGTCGAGTGTTTATCTGTATATGTGTGTCTTGGCAAAACGATGAGAGCTAATTAATGTGAGAGGTTACTCGGGGAATTCTACGTTGAACAAAAGACATTGATTGCTGTGATTGCTGTAATCAAGGATCTCTCTGACACACCTCAGACTGAAGAAACACAAACACGGTGACAGCAAAACAGGGGAAGACGAGAGGCCCTCAGCTGAATATTAAAAAAAAAAAAAAAAAAAAACAAAAAACAACAACAGATTCATCCATCCTCTCAATGGGTACCAGAGTAAGCCAGCTAACGAGGGAGGCAGTGTAGTCAGCTACTGAGACAGTCAGCATCTCTTGAAAGGCCTACAGTTAAGCTGCTCAGCTGCCTTGCCTGTCCCAGTAGCCCTGCGGTGTTTAGTGAGAGGCAGATAAAACAAAGAGAAACTTCAAACGGTATGGCCCAAAAATAACAGCTAATGGAACAAGGCTGTGAAATGCCATGGTGATAATTATCCAGGCTGCCTCAGTTGGCTGGAGAGCCAGATCACACACCCTGCGCGCAGAATACATTTATTTATAGGCAGAGCAGCTGAACGCTTCAGCCCCAGTGTCACCGCTCTCCAGAGAACGACTTCAAACGCCTCTGTGTGTGGTATATTGCATATGTACCGCACATCATGTGTGAATGTGCGAGTTCAGGTTTTTTTTTTTCTCTTTGTTTTTTTTTTATTTTTTTTTAAACAAATAGAATTTTCCAGGAGGTTGTTTCTCCCACTTCCTTCCTGTATATTGACAACTGAATGAATCACAGTGTCTGTCTCAACCACTGAAGTGATACTCTCGAATAAAAGATTAAAATTTAAACACACACGTCTTATTGTGGTGCTGATAACATTTGTAAGACACTGCAACATTTCTTGGCAAATGGATGAACAGCTTTGCCAGCACCAGTATGTTCTTTTTTTTTCTATTTGGAGCTTGTTGCACTGCTGCATTCAAACCACATTTGTCCCAGCCCATCGTGTCTCCTCTTACAAAATATACAAATGTTTATGAACTAGTAATTTTCCAGTTTATTTGCTCACACCTCTCCCTGTTGTAGCGTCGTATATGCACCTGGCTTTGCCCTGATCCATGTTCAGACTGCTGTGTGTAACAAGCTGTTTTTTTGTTTTGCTCCCCCACCTCATGTGCAGCTGCTGGTGAAGGTGAGCGATGTTCCAGACCTTTCTGCGGGCATCACCTGCTCCTTTGGCAACCTGACGGAGGTGGACGGGCAGGTCAATGGCAACCAGATACTCTGTGTGTCTCCTGCTGCCAAGGATGTCCCTCTCATTCCCACCGACCAAGGTATACACAACAACAAACGACGAGACCCTTACTCCAAACACTTTGCAGCAAGGGCAAGATTCCCATTTGTCCCTCCCTTTCTGAGCTAACCGCTCACACACGCATCAAACAAAAAAAAACATCTTTATTGATTCAACGCTCCTAATTTAAGCAGCCACAGAATACTTAACAAACTCCCACTGATCCAGGTTCAGTTCTCTGGCTCTGAAGTGTGCTACACACAAGGCCAGGCCCCATTAGAGCTGATAGAGGATCGGACTGAGGTCTCCTGGCCTGTGGCTGAGCCGCAGCTTTCCATATTACTGCCCCGATACTGTGCCAACAGGAGACGGTCTAACATGCAGGTGAAATCAGCTGCGGGGACGATTTAGCTAAAAGAGGCGAAAGGGAAGTTGGTGTGGTGGATTAGAGTTTTTTGATGGCCAAGGCGCATGGAGGATGTGCCGTTTTAGTATATAAAGAATGGTTATAGACAAAAACATATAATAAGACAGAGGTCAAAAATCTAATCAGCCTTTTTTTTAATCTCAGCTCATAAAGTCCAGAGTTGAATATATTGGTGGTTGGGTAGAACGTATACAAACACTGGCTGAAACAACTCTTAAGCCCAGGTGTAGAGCTATGTTAATCACCTCAAATATAGTGTTCATGGAAATGTCATGACCTTTCAAGAATTCCTTCAGCACATTTCCACATATACCACAGACTCTGGCATTCATTTATTTGCAGACACATATATAATTATGAGCACAAACACCTGTTGTTTGACGATAAATACCTGTTGTTTGCAAGCCAAGATGGCTGCAGGGTGACAATACCAAACACCCTGAATAATATATTATGTGCGGTGTGTGGAAATCACTGTGTGTTTTGGGGGTTTGGTAATCCTCCTCCCTGTCAGTAAATGACAGCCCTGTTTGCCCAGAGCTCCCATGGGGAGTAGTGCATCAGGCTCTAATATGAATGTTCTCCCCCAGGTAAATGTCAGCCAATCCCCCGAGTAAGCCCTTCCTCCATCCATCTAGCTACCCATCCATCCAACGTTCTCTCGATTTCCCCCCTTCCTCCTCCCTTTTGACCACCTTCCTCGTTCCTCCGTCCTCTTTCTTCGCCTCCCCCCAAGCTGTTTATACCGCCATTTCTTATTCCACATCCATTCCCCTGAGGCCACTTCCTTCTGACCTCGCCGCTACACTCCTCCATCCTCTGTCCCCCAGCAAACCTTTCTATCTGTTGCGCATCAGCAATGATGGTGCAGTGGCAATGACCTGAGGAGAGGAGAGGAGAGGAGAGGAGGAAATGAGATTAAAGGTAAAGAAGAAGGGGAAATGAAGGAGAGAGGAGAAATTAAAACAAGAGCAAAGGAGCAGATGCAGGAAACTGTGAGGACAATGAGCACTAAATTCAAGAGAATAGCTGACAGTCTCCTCTACTCAGGAAGAACAGAATCCTAGAGGAGGTTTTGTGTGGACAAGAACTCTGTACCACTTTGTTTGGCAGATCCTGTGAGACAAATGTGCAGCGGTAGAAGTCAGCTATGAGCCTGCTATACAGACTTGTGTGAAACAGAGCCTGATTCCCAACAGGTGCTGTAGAGAGAACGGGGCACGGAGGGTCAGTCAAGCCTCCTACACACTGAATGTCATCTGAAATTCAGGCTGCTCTGCACATACACATATACAAACACAGACACACACACACACACACACACACACACACACACACACACACACACACACACTCATATTTATGGAGTCTGTATTCTCATGGGAAGAGATAAGAGGCTGTTTTCACACAGAACAGAAGCACAGCCAGATCTCAGTTCAGCAAAATGCAGGAAAACAAAATTTGATCAGATGAAATGATTCCGTATGTGACTGAAAATTGGTAATTTTATTTCCACATATTTTTTCAATGTTCCTTTTAGTTTGGCGAACTGATGGTGCATTGTAATAATGCATGAGTTCGTATAGCCTAACAAATGTGTCTTCTCTTTCAGATTGGTCAGGCGTCGAGCTGAGACTCAATTCTAAGGAGACTGGTCAGATGCTCATCAGCACAGAGGTCAAGTTTTACAACTGCAGCGTCCACCAACTGTGAGTATCTCTCTCTCTCTCTCTCTTTCTCTTTCTCTTTCTCTCTCTCTCTCCATTCGTCCTCTTTTCATTTAAGAAACAATGCCCCCGGACCTTGCTGCCCAAAAAACACACTGGATCAATGCTGTGGGAATTAGTTACAATTTGTCCTCAACCTTAGCCAGCCCCAGTCCCCCTAAAAATATCCCCTGTAAAGACTAATGTAATCTGATCACTGGCTGCTCCCTGAGCACCGCAACAGGAAGTTTCCCGTGCCACCATGGCCTTCTTCCCGAACATCCTGCTGTACTTTCTGCCTAACAGGTCTTCACTTTGGAGGGGGGTTGGTAATTGAGTAATGTTGAGTTGAAACCCCTTGGACTGGAAATCTCAGTGTCTGCTGTGCCCTTGCTTTCACTGGCTTCATCCCCGTGTGGTAGATTTTGTTTGTGTGAGAAACAAAGGCCTCGCTGACTTGGGAGTATATAATGGACAGCAGGGGACTGATGGTATCACAGCAGGGCTGCAGGAGCTTTTTGCATGTCATATTATCCCTTCACCATCCCTTCGACGTTAAAACAAAATGTTATAGCCATGTGTATGCTTTGCCAGATAAAAAAACAAAACAAAACAAAAACGACAACAGGCAGTGTTATTGTGCATCTCTCTCACACAGACAAACATGTCAGCAGATACGTACACACTAGCACACACTGCCCTATAGCTTCCTATTGCTGTCTGCTGTCTGAGAAGCCTTTCTGAGTAGCACAGAAAGCAATTACCGGCTCTCACATCAGCTCAGTTAATCGGCGACGACAAACATAGTTGCTCATGCAGCCCCACATACACATACACACACACACACACACAAAGAAGGATACACACTTGAAAAGGGCATACGCTCTCCCTCGCACTGATGCCAGCTCTCTCTCTCCCTCTCTTTCCACGCATACTGTACACACTATTTGCCTGAAGGTGAATCAGCCCTATTGTTCTGAATTAGTGCGCTTGCCAGAGATCCCTCCCTTTGCTTTTGCACCGATGAATATTTCACAAAAAGCAAGTATGTGTAACACAGCCTTAATTCAGAGAGAGAAAGAGCGATGGAGAGCCAAGTGAGACCATAATACGCTCTCTCAACAACTGTTCATGAATACATAGTGTAGTAAATGCCGTCACAATCAATTAAAAGTGTGTGTTGTCTCTGGTATGGCAACATACACGGAGTGTGACGTCTTTTAGCCTCAGGCTGTCACTTTTTCATTTGCTCATTTCTCCATCCATTCAGCCATGTGACCAGCGCACAGTGTTAGAAAGTACATTTACACAAGTGCTGTACACTTCTGAGGGTACTGCCTCGAAAGTGCTCCTCTATATTTCAGGAAAGGCACTGGAAGTTACTTTAGCCATTTAAAAAAGTTACAATAAACATATAACTTTTCTTATACAGCCAATTAAACTACTGAATAGCGAAAAATAACTCCACATTGTCAGCCTGTGGCATCACAATGCTGTTTACATGTATTATTACTATTATTTTTAATATATTTATATTTCTAATATTCAGTCATTAGCCATATCTACTGGCCATACTATACTTCCTATCCCAGCTGACATTGGGCGAGGGGAGGGGGCATCCTTTTTTTGGGTGACAGAGCCAAAGACAAAGAGGAGGTATGAAATGCATAAGGTAAGGTCAGGATTTATTGGTACCTGCTCTGCCAGATGCCTTACTGGGGCGCTTCCTCTACACATAACATATGAAGTCACTCATGAACCTAATCTGCATGTATTTGGACTGTGGGAGGTTTATCTTAAGCAAACCACGCATTTACAGGGAGAATGCCCCACCCAGCCAGCAGGTTTGAACCCAGAACCTTTTAGCATTTGTGATCGTACATTTGTAATAATAATCCTATGGTAAATGGGCTGCACTTAAATAGCAGCTTTCTATTCTTATCTACTACTCAGAGAACCTTACATTTCAAGCTGCATTTATCCAGTCATACCTTTTTCTACACATATAGCAATGACACATCTGGAGTTAAGTATCTTGCTTCAATCCACATGTGCACTGGAGGAGCCCGGGATCGAACCATCTACTTTCTGATTAGTGGACAACCTGCACTACCTGCATATCCACCACAGTGTGACAGTATAACTTTGAAAGGGAGGGTTCTCACAGCATAAAGAGTAGGCCCGAGGCATGTATGTGATTTTTGGTAGAAGTATTTTTGGACAGTATTGATACTTTAACTTTAGTGAAGGATCAGAAGAGTATGTACCCCAATGGTGACACATGCACAAAAACACCCACACTTACATATTGTGCATGCAAAAACACACACACCTAACAGCTGGTAATTACAGTGACACTCACACAATGCAGGGCTAATGGTAATTGCAGGATCAAGCTGCGCCAATGTCTTATTTGTCCTCATTACTCAACGTTCCTCCACTCCCTCTCTCGCTCTCACTCTCTTTCCCCATCTGATTCTGGTTATCAGGGCTAATATGCAGCCTCCCGTTCGCACATGACACGCAGTGTTAATATATGGTGGTGGAAAATGTATGCAGAGAGAACTTGGCCCAGCAGTTATTAGGTACAGTGCCAACCACAAGGGCACAACAACAGCAGGTGCCCACTCGGGATCTGAACTCATTTCCTCTGTGGCACTTCCCCCACTTTGGCAAACTCGCTGCCCCTCCTTGACTGTGTTGCCTTTTCTTGACTCTCACCGTGCATTGCGTGTGTTTGTGTGTCCACGCAGGTGCCTGTCATGTGTGAACAGTGCCTTCCGCTGCCACTGGTGCAAGTACCGCAACTTGTGTACCCATGACCCCTCCAGCTGTTCCTTCCAGGAAGGACGAGTCAACGCCTCTGAGGTTGGTGGAACACGTGCACAAACACGCACATGCACATAAGCCAGCATGCTAGCACAACTCTTACTCTTTCTTTTTCAATCTTTCCGTCCCTTTCTTCTCCTCTCTCCTGCACATTGCTTCTCTGTGTTTACCTCTGTCTGCATCGTGCTCTGTGTTCCAGCTCTGTGTGTTGGCCTCGGGGCATGTCTTCAGAAAGACAGCCATCTAAGCTCTTCTATTTCCGAATTGGCGTTTCTCATTCAGAGCTCTTGTTCGCTGCAGTAGCAATTAACAGTCTATTATCTCAGGAGTTATTGAGCTTAGCGTGTCTTAACAATGGCACGGGATCACTCATGACCAAATCAATCATGTGCAGCAGATACAAACTGCTTGAAATATGCCCACATGTGGAGCTTTCCATGCATCTCCGGCTAATACTTGTTTACAGTTCAGAATATCTTTTTAGTTCATTACAGGGAAATTGATATGAAGCCTGGCTTTAAATGCAAAGACATGAATTAACAAGACAGTGAAGCATGATGTCCAGAGTAACATCATTCATCAAGGTCAAAGCACAATAGTCAAGTAAACAATTTTTGAAAAAAGCAATGGATAGACAACAATACAAAACTATCCAACATTTAACAACTAAATTTTGTATATGATTGTGTCTGCTGCTATAATGTGTGTGCTTTTACCTCTATAATCCGATTACAATGTAATAAAGAATCACCACACCTTTCATTTCATGCTTATATATTTAATATGGAACTGATACAAATTCATAATTAGATTATTTTGATTTATACTGTATGTCTCCCTGCACCAGTAGCAGCTGCTTCAATAAGATGAGCCTCAAGATAGAATTAGAAAGTTAGAATAGAGAATAGTCTTAATGTGATATCTATCTGACAGGACTTGAGATTCATAGATGCAACTAAGGCCACAAAGACCAAAGCTTCAGTGTTTGATTAGTATAGTTAATAATAATAATAATAATAGCTTTCTTCATGCAAATTGCAAGTTGCTTTCACATTGTATTGTGAACGGTATTGACCTCTAAATTGCTGCCTTTCCAAAATTATTTTCCCTCTTCGTCAGTTGAGTAGTTTTGAAATTCCACTCATGATAATGAGTTGTTCAGCACCCAGATATCAGCTCAGAGCTTTCCAAGGTCACGGGAGTCATTTCATCTTCAACTGAACATATCGCGCTTCAGATTTCTTAGTGTCATTCCTATTCATCATTCTCCCGCAGAGCTGTGCTCTCTCCAGTCTAGCTAGTGAGCTTAACACAAAAAAATAAAATAAAATAAAATAAAAGAGCTGTGTTTGTTTGTCAGATATGCTTGCGCTGAAGTGTGCTCTCTGCCCTGTGTCCCTGTTTCCTCTAGGACTGTCCCCAGCTGGTGCGCTCTGAGGAGATTCTGATCCCAGCGGGGGAGGTGAAGCCTATTACCCTGAAGGCCAGGAACCTGCCACAGCCTCAGTCTGGCCAGCGAGGCTACGAGTGTGTCCTGCACATCCAGGGGGTCAGCCACAGAGTCACCGCCCTCCGTTTCAACAGCTCCAGCGTGCAGTGTCAGAATAGCTCGGTAGGTTTATGACATGTTAGGCATAATTGGTGATGCATAATTAGTTTGTGTGTATGTCTGAATTTTTATTTTAGTACACGTTGTACATTCAGTAAACAGGAAAAAGCTACTGCACATACTGTATGTTGGTAATTACATTAGTTATATTACTGTCTGTGTGAAATAAGTGCCATAACACTTTGTCTTTGTGTTTCTATTGGTGTGTTTGTGTATGCAAATATGTCATTTAGTCAGTGGAGACACAGTAGAAGCAGCTGTGGTAATTACACCAGAGAAGGGTGCAGCCTTGCTCTGCCCTCCAGTCAAGCACAAACTGACTTCTGCAGTATATTCCCAGTGGAACCACATACATGCACATTTTACTCTCCAACTCTCTCTCTCTATTTCTGTCTTACACACTCACAATGAAAGTCAGGCTGGAATTAAGGGCACAGGAGGCAGTTAAGGACAGCATTTCTAAAGGCCATAAGGGAAGCTGAGGCTCCTTGCCCAGCCATTTCTTGTGGGTTCTCCCTGTGTCAGCTCTCTGATGATGAGATGATGTAATTTTGGAGTAACAGTGGAAGGACATGAGGCTGCATCTGCAAGGGCTCATGGGGATTTCAAATTCCCAAACCTCCCATTGAATCCCTCCTCTCTTTTGGTGTCTTTTCTGCCTTCATTCGCTTCTCTCTGCCTCTTCCTCTGTTCCTCGCCCATCCTTGGCCTCCAGTATCTGTACGAGGGAATGAAAATCAGTGAGCTGCCGGTTGATTTCTCCGTGGTGTGGAACGGCAACTTCATTATTGATAATCCGGAGAATATCCAAGGTAAGAACAAGAGATGCTGATCACAACATGTTTCTGGCAAATGGGATGAAGATGGACAAACGTAACACACACACCAGTCCTCTTTTCTGAGTTCAAGACAATGTGTGTGTGTTTATATCATGTGTTAATCACAGGTGTATCTTAAAATATGTGTGATGAGGGAGATTAAAATCTTAAGAGACAGCCTGTGGGGAATTGTCACAGTAGTCCTACAATCTGTCTTCCTTAAATAAAAATGCTCTGCAGTTTCTCAGAGGAGGTTTGTTCAGTTGTTGTGTGTTTAATGTATATCCCCGCTGCTCCCTGTATCCCACAGTGCACCTTTACAAGTGTGCAGCTCAGCGGGACAGCTGCGGCATGTGTCTCAAGGCAGAGAGGAAGTTCCAGTGCGGCTGGTGCAGCGGAGAGGGAAGGTGCACCCTGCGGCACCACTGCCCTCCCATCAACCCTTACACCACCCGCTGGCTCAACCTGTCCAGCAAGAATGTCAAGTGCACCAACCCACGCATCACAGAGGTCAGTACCCACAATCCTCTGCCTGTCCTTCCTGCCTGCCCACACATATCTAGCTCAGATCAATGTGCAATAACCAGCTAACACGTTGCTGCAGTGCGACATAGTTCATCATACAGGATTGCAAGGCACTCAAGGCTATACTTAAGATCAAAAGTCAAAAAACAGTGATAACAGCCTGTATCGGCTTAATAGGACATTGTCATTGGTGACAGTTGCAATCCTGTTACATTGTTAAAGAGCTTCTTTTATATTCTCTAAAGCACATCACAGCCACTAAAGCGCAGTAAACCCAGATTACACTGGGTCTTGGCACGCTTCGTTTTTTTGAAACATTTATACAAAACTTGTGAAGCTAACAGCAGAGTTCTTAAGAGACAGGCAGTACTCTTGACAATGAAATGTCTGATTTGCATCGAGAGACATTGCATGAGAAGCACCTACGCTACTCTGCTCTGTTTTCCTCTGGACCCGGGGAGAATGAGAATGAGCCTTAAAGAAGCTCCCCAGGGCGCCGGACCCTGCTAATGCATGCAGATCAGTAAATGTCCGCTTTCTCTCTGTCTGTCTTTTGACTCATTTTTTTTTCTTCTTTCCCTATCTCTCTCTCCCTAATTGAAGGAGGATGTCTTGGTTTTGATTAAGGGGAAAAAAAAGTATATGCCCCATAGTGCGTATGTATGTGTATCTACCTGTAATGGATTGTATGTGTTATGCTCACAGGTGCATATTCATGTGAGCTCTTTTCACCTTCAGGGATTATCCAAGGGCAAGGGCCCTGACACACACACACACACACACACACACAGGGTACAGAGATATTCACTTTTAAAGGCCTGTCTCTTTGACATCTGCCTCCTCTTTGTGGCTGGGTGGGTGCAGTATGCACAGATGCCTGCTCATAGATTTTAATGTCTTTTGTCCTCTCACAAGGTTATTCCAGCACTTTGAAAGTAACTCTGGCACCAACAAATGTTAAAAGGGAAACCATATAAAATAACTTCACAAACAAAGAGAAAACAATACTTTAAATAATTAAGTAGCCATGCCTTTTGCTGCAAGCCAGAACTATTTAATATCTTGCTTTTCATAAAGTCTCCAAGGAGGTGCACTGTATGTGTATGTCTCTCCTTTGCTCTCTCTTCTCCCACTTGCTGACCCCTCCCAGACATTGCAACAGCACAACCCTCCACCTCAGCAACGCCAGGGTCATGACCTGGAAGTGTTTATTTGTTTCCCCAAAGGCCTTTTTCTTGTTCAGGCCACAAGTCTTATATTATCCCGCCATGTGGGTTGGCTGTCGCAGGGGAGTCAGGCCAGGAGGACATACTATTTAATTAGGCTTGGTAACGCACCAGTGCATTGTGGCTAACCCACCAGACCCCCTCTACCTCTGCATCGATTCATTTGGCTTTCACATTCCTCCACCACATAAGCATGTCTAAATCCAGCCAATTAAAAAGTGAAGTTAACAACTTGGTTAATTGATTTGCTATACTGTATGCAGATAAGGCAGAAAAAGAGAGGGAGGATGCTGAAAACTGTCTTCCCTACTTCCTTTTAAGTCCGCCTCTCCACCCTTCTCCCCCTGTCTGTCTCTCCCTATCTGTCTTATATTCCTCTTTCCTCCTTGTGTGCCTCTCTATATCACCATCTCTGACTCATCCTGGTGAATTTAGTTACTCTGTCGTGCTTTCAGTTTGTCATTTTATAGCGCATGCTCATTGCTATCCAGCGGGACATACCTCATTCCCCTCCCTGCTTTTATTAGTGTTATGATCATGGTATGTGATTGCCAAGGCTGCCAGCCGCCCAGACCTTCATCTGGCACTCTACAAGCATTAAGGGGCAAAAAAAGAGGGAGATTTACGAGAGGCATTTGGGAAAATCCTTAAACTTTAACACTGTGAGAAGAGTATTTGAAGGTGCTGGTAGTTTTTTTTTTAATTTAAAGAAGAGACAATATTCCCAGAGGTGCTTTGGCCCAAACACAGGTATTATATATATATATAAATTATAGTTAGTGTAGGTGCACTATACCTTGAGTTCTATCTCATGTCCAGTGGTGTATTGATTATAACTCCTGGCCTGTTTTACCTGAAAATATTTTTAGAACACCTCCAATACCTACATACCTAGATTTTTGAACAGTTTCAGATATCTACAGAAAATATCAGATTTATGTGTCTGCTTGTCAGAATCATAGTAAGGGCTTACAGACTTGCCCATGGTCAACAATCAGTCAGAAATCCGTTACACATCGAAGGCAAAGAGATACCAATTTATCCACCTACATCCAGCTGCGAGACCTTGTATTCTCAGGTAGTGATGTTCCCTTATTGCCAGAGCTCATTATAACTACAGACAGTATATAAGCCACAGATCGATGCAACAAGTTAATGTTGCAGGGGAGCTGTCGGAAGACAGAAATTCTCATACTGATTTAGAAGCAGACATTGTAAGTTGAAGAAAAGCACTAAAAAGAGGGAATTTATACACAGTCAGTTCTTCGAAATTATTCCTGGAATGCTTCAGTTTATATTGACTGGGGATATATCACAGAGTCAGTCTTTCCTTCAAATTCGAGAGATAAAATTAAGATTGTGAATGACAACAAGAAGAGTATGGAGACTATGGAGGATGAGTGGGGTGAAGTGAGGCAACAGAGAGAACAAAGGACAGAACAGAGGAGCTGAGCCATGAAAAGGTGGGAAGAAAGAAGGGGGGTGGTTGAAGGAGGAAGGGGAAATGGAGCCCCTGTGGGCTGTCTGAACCCAGGTCTGTTTACAGCTGTAGGTGGCAAAACTAACTCTGCATTAATTTTGACGCTTCACATGAGCACGCACTTCAGACGCACGCAAACACGCCAGTATTTCTCCTCCCCATCGCCAGTTAAGGCGGCATTCGTTTGTGCCGCGCCCTACCCCCCTTCGTCTCTCGGTGATTACAGTTCCTTTAAGGAGCAGACATCCCCCTGGTGGGCTGAATTTATTAATAAATTTGGTTTTGATTGTATGCACCAAAGCCCCCATCATGAGTTGATTTGTATACATACTAGCACATTAGTAGAGGTGCCTACCAAAAGATAGGCCTTTTGAATAATTAATGTTTCTATTAAGTGCCACGGTGCCTCCCACCATGGGCCATTAATATTGAAGAGATGTAAGCCCCTGCTAACAGCAGAGGGAACAACATCAAATGAAGCTGGGAGTTGGATGGGCATATGAAAGACATCTCCTCAATAGGCTTTGGCTGTGGCTTGTGTATGGGTTTACAGTACAGCAAAGATGCTTCCCTGCCTCCCAGTGACAGCCAATATAAAGATCTAGCTGTTGCCTTAGGAAAGAAAAAGGATTCCCCTCTCTTGCTCTCTCTCTCTCTCTCTCTCTCTCTCTCTCTCTTCCTTCAGATAGTGTATGCAAGCTTATTGTTGATATTTTGAACACCACAGGGATGGTGGCCCTGTCAGTCAGCATCATAGTACAACTGAACTCTCCTCACTGCTATAACCCTGAGAGAGCTGATGTACACTATGTGTGGTACCCTTCATTAAATCAGCCAACAGATGCAAGAAACAATATTGCACTGTGAAGTGAGGCTGCAACCAGGAGATATACTCCACCCATGTGTGGATACCTTGCATCAGGTTTAAAGGTCCAATATTCACTATTTATATTTATACATTTGTTTGAAATGTTAATATCTATAAGAAGATTTATTTGTGGTTTAAAGTCCAAAAAAACATCTAAATGTAGTTTTACGTCTCTTCTCTCTGGATTACGATTAACAACAGGTCAGTTAGCCAATAAGAAGAGAGGCATGTGAAGCTCTCGTCTGATTGGCTGATCAAATAAAAATAAAGCGGATTCCAGTTAAACGCTCATGTCTGAGGGTTTTGACTACCTTGTTGTGACATCGTAAGGTTACAGAAGTCTTGACAGCTCGTTCTAAGGCTCCTTTTCTGATTATTGGCTGTGTGCATTTCTCTGTAGACTGAGCGTTTGATATCATCACAGTCTTAATATAGACCCTAGAGCTGCTTTATAATCACAAACCACATGGGAATTTTACTTTATACAATATGGGACCCTTAAATGGCCTCTTCAAATACACTGCATCAGTATACACAATGACTCATTCATCCACAAATACACCCCTCAACCCATAACTGTGTCTCTCGTTTTCTCCCTTTTTATGCACTAAAAAAAGCCTCACCATCCTGACCCATATCTCTTGGCTGACTACAAGACATTTAAGACTCCATAAAGTATTTAGGATGTAGTTTGTTCGGGAACAAGTGATCAGTGGGGTTTTTATCAAGCCCATTAAATGCTACTCACAATTAAATGTGACATGCTCGAATTAGTCTGTGCAGAGCCCCAAAGACAAAGAGATTAGCTGCAAGCTCTTAAATTGTATCAAGGGCTATTTCATTTCAAAAGGAAAAATATCCAGCTATGGAGCAAAGAATGGAAATACATCAGCCGTTGTGCAGTGTAATTCTGGGAGAATCTCTTTAGGGTGTCTGGGTGATAAAATCCTGTTCAAATAAATGTGTATATTAAAGGATTGGCATAGGGAATATACGGTAAAAAAGATGAAAATCTATATTTTAACAATATATGAGGTGATTAAACATTATTATGGCCGAATTGTCTCGGAGAATGTCATTCAGCTCGGTCAGCTGCTGTAGTTACAGTGACATGTTAGGTTTGCATAGCCTGAAGGCAGCTGGAGCGGTGTTGTTGCTCTCTGCTGTGTGCACCGAGTTTAGCCTGGACTGCATCAGCACAACTTTCCCCACCATTACTTCAGCTGAATAAGTCAACACCACACTGACAGACATCCCCAGGCTGCTCATGTTGACGGCCATTTCTCTTGAACAGTCTGCACTGTTTTTTTTTCTCTCTCTCTCTCTCTCTCTCTCTCTCTCTTCTGCTCAGACTAGCAGATTATCTTCTCAAAAGAGGCCCTTTCTTCTGTGGAAGTTTCTGTCTCGTGGATTAGAATGCCTCCCTCCTCAATTTAGGTCATCTCACCCCCTTTAGTCTTTCTATGTTTGTTACCAAATCCTGCAGAATGTCTAAGGAAAATGTGGTGGTGAATGGCCAATGCTCTGATCTCCTGAGTTGGAGAGAGCTAGATTATGCTAGAGAGAGTGCAAGAGTGCGCCGTGCAAGCTGACTGGCTGTTTGCTGGGAATTACCCTCTATTGACAGTGTGACAATGCCAGCCGGGCAACAGCCCCGCTCCTAAAAGGATTACACAGGGAGCATGGCATGGCGGCACTGGGTGGGATCGGGGGCAGGGGTGGGGATGGGGGTGTGGGTGGGAGTAAGGGCAGCAGGGTGTGGGTGCATGTCCAATGAGGCTTCCTCTTCCTCTTCCCTCTGAAAGTCTGTGTGGTAAGACAAACAAGCAAGCTGGTGCTTAGAGGAGGGAGGATGTGTCACCTAGCCTGAGGGAGACGAGATGATGAAAGACAGAAAGAAAAAGAAGGCAAAGGGATGCAAAGAGGAGGCTGTTGCAGTAAAATATAAAGGCATACTCCGCCCCTCCAAAGATTCTCTACATTACATGAATGCAGTGGGTTCCCTCTGGTCTGTAAGGGTCATTAGGATCTGGTTTACAGGCAGTCAAAGCAGTTTCATGTACGATGACACTCCTGTATAGATTCAGTCCCTTTGTTTGGGTAAGAAAAACCGACCTTGAGTAAAAGAACAGCACTTCTCACGCCTCCCAGCCTTTGACATCCATCGGTGACTTGAGCCTTTGAAGTGGTGGTTTTTCCCCCCCTATGATCTTCTGATGAATCGAGGCTCTATCTGCCAATGGGGAGCTCAGTCAAATGGGTTTCATGCATGGATTAGACTGTCTTCCCGTACTTCGTCCACCGTGGGAAGGGTTCCATCTCTCAAGGGCAGAAAGAGGAGGTCTCCCAAGCTTTTAGCAGGCCTGTCTTTGATACGGCACCACTGTCCTGTCACCATCCCTGCCTCACCTGTCATCTTTCATGGGTAGTAGGTCTGAGCAGAGTGGCGTCCACAGTCCCTCTGCTGCCCATCCCATTTTCTCTTCTCTTCTCTTTCTCCAATCCCCAATCCCTTTCTCTGCTCTCTATTTTTTTTAACTCTTCTTTCTCTGTTATAGTCTCCAATCCCCCTCCTCCTCTCTGTCTTGTTCTCTCTCAGGCCCTTACATTGCTTATGTAACCATCACTAAGTCTACTCGAATAGCTGCTGCCATTGCCTGACATGGATATATTTAGCCATTATGCCCCCCCCCATCTATACCCTGCATGCCCAAGCAGTGCTAAAAGATTCATGTATTCAGACCCCTCAGGCAGTGCAGTGACACACTTACTTTACATCCAGAGCAATTAATGTCCACTGAATCTAGATTACAATGCTGGCGTCCCACAGGGAAGCCGCAATGCCCTGGTGGGTGTTGGGGGGTGTGGGGGGGAAAGGTTGTGCGGCACTTCTAGAAAGGGTCGCCGTCACGTTGCGCTTTGCAGCTCAGTAAACGGGCACCACTGGTTCTAGTCCTTCTGCTTGCATGGCCAGTAATAACATATTGATTGTTTACATAGCACTAGCAGCTCCACACAGCAACGTGACAGTCATCTCCTCCCTTTTGCCCTCCTCTTTCTTAGTTTCCGCTATCTCCCTGCTCGCCAAACAGTGTTGTCTTCTCTCTCTGTCTTTCCTTATCTCCCTCCTCTTTTTTTCTCCCTCTCACTGCTCTCGCTCTGTTTTCCTCCTCCTCCTCCACCATCTCTGGTCCTCTTTTGTCTAAAGGGCTGGATGATGGCCAGGTCGGAGCCTCAACAGGGTTCTGCAGCACAGAAGGCAGTGTGCCACCCTGTGCCAAGGTCATGCTGGGCGGCCATATTGTATTTTATGAGTAGGTGGTCTGCACTAAGCATTAATGTGGCCCCTTGTTAGATTTATCATCCATGGCAACAGCAGTAGATTCTGTGCAGGCAGATCCAAAATGTTAATAACGTCCGGCTGTGCTTTAATTGTGAGGTTTCCTTCATTGGATTTACTGTTGTGTCACCTACAGGAGGAAGTTGTTTGAAGAAAAAGTTTAAAAGTGTGATGTACATTAGTGCGTGTATGGATGTGATGGCATATTTATAGAGAAAGGGCTTCAACGCATTTGCCATTAGCTGCTGTTGTGATTAGAGCAGACTCTTGGCGCAATGACTCATGGCGCGCTCTGACATTCTGTGGATACAGGCATGGAGAGTGCTCTTAATTGCTTTTACAGCCACCTGGACCGAAAGAGCGTATTTACCCTTGAGCGTCCACAGAAACTTGTGCGCATTTACGATTTCCATAAGAGAGAGAGAGAGAGAGAGAGAGAGAGAAAACAAAAAACATCCTTTAATGTCACTTTTCACAAAATATTTACAAGGGTCCCCCTTGACTTTGGCTGTTTTTGTCCCACAGGTGACCCCGGTGGCCGGACCCCCTGAGGGAGGCACCCGGGTGACCATCCATGGCACGAACCTCGGTCTGGCCTTTTCAGACATGGTGGGCAACGTGGAGGTGGCAGGGGTGAGGTGTACCCCTGTAGAGGATGGCTACATCATCGCTGAACAGTAAGTCACGCACGGGATGTGCACTAACATTATCATTTGAAAACTGTTGTTATCAGTCATTATGTTGATTGAAAACTATATGCGTGTGTTATTTAAACATTTATTTCTTCCTTCAAGTTAACTGAAAGGAAAGCAATTTAAAAAAAAAAAAAAAAAAAAAACTGGTTTGCCACATACTGTTCACAATACAGCATGGGAACAATACACAGCAATTATCCTGTTTTGTAAACAACACAACTTGCGAGCCAAATCTCCGGATAGTAAACTCAATACAGAGCTAAGATAATGAACAAGCAACAAATCAGTAATAAACACTCAGGTTTGATATGTTATGTATGGGGATTTAACACTGAAAAAACTCAATATATGTGTATTGCGACAAATGGCTGCTTTCCCCCATCATCTCTGCCTTAATGAAGACTGGAGTGGGTCCAGAATCCACCATTGCTGCCCCCCCACCCTCTATGCAGCACTACTAGCCTGGTTCTCTCCCTCTCTCTTCAGCTCATCTAGTCAGCAATGATCCCATAACAGCTGTGTGTGTTTACTTCTGTTTACCTCCCTAATTGTCCCACGCTGTGCATACATCACGTTAAAGCCTGTCCCGTTCACCCTCAACTAATGAAAACGTGGCCCGCTTCACTACTTGACCCCCTCTTGTCCTCCTCCTCCCCCTCCCCTTTGGCTGGACATTTAGAGTGATGAGAAACCCAGTGCCTTATGGTTGTCTAACCTCCTCAGGTGATGCAGGTCCTGCAAGGGAACGACAAGGATGTACACACAAGGACATGCTTTACCCTAAATATATATTAGCATATTTGGATTAGGACCATCTTGGACTGCCTTTGGGCAGAGGAAATGCAATTATTTATAAAAAATAAAAAATAAAAAAAAATCCTGCAATAAATTTCATAGTGTGCAAAACAGCAAGTGCAAAAAAATCTCATTATACAGCCACTATAGGTTAAATAATTACACCATGGAAAATCAATATGCTATGAGGAAAAATATATATAATAAAGTGTACTACAACTTGGCCACTGTAAACCCATTACTGGGTACCACAGATAGTACATCTCCCTATAGAAATATTATTGTAATATTTTTAGATTTCTTTTTTTTGGAGGGGGGGGGGTGCTCAGAAATAATTGGCCTGTCTCTCATTTGGTGTGATATCCTCCTCTCCCCGCTGACTTAGAGTCAGTTAGCGAGTAGTGCAAAGTTTTAAATGTATAGCTGCGCACTGAGCCACAGCTGACACACACGCACTCGCGCGCACATGCGCGCACACACATACAGGCTATCACAGTCATGGCTCTCAGAGGAGCCTTTAACCCTAATTCTTTCCTTGGCCTACTTCTGCCCTCAGAAAGAGAACAGCTCAGCACTGCGCCATTGCTGTAACTCACACTTCCAGTCTTATGGCGCTGTTGCGATACATATGTCGCACACAAGGGCTTCCACAGTTAACACACTGGCTGGTTATTTTTAATACTGCGGCCACATTGTTTCCAGTTCTTTGGCGGTATTTGAAAAGCATATACCTCATGAATAGTGGAGATGACATACAGTGTGTCTGTGGTTGCTCTTGCTCTTTACTGGGCAGTTGTAATTAAAATTCACTATGTGCCGCTTGGCTGTAGGGGACAATTTGTCAGCAGTGCACTGATCTGACAGCACTTTAATCCAATTGGGGACAAGCTAGGGAATTCATTTATATGGCATGTAAAAAAATAGACTGAGCCAAATTAAAAAACTAACCTATGACCTCTTTAGTCTAACTTCGAATGAGTTGGAGTCTTCTCAGCTGTTCTGAGGTGGACTTTATATTCAGAGGCTTCTGGGGTCATAGATTGGCTCTGTGTTCATTATATGCATGTGTTCATCTGACTGTAGCTGTTTGTTTCAAGTCTTAATTCACTCACATGGCATCCTATGATGGACTTGACTGGACTGGACACAAAAAAAGAAAAAAAAAATCATACATATTTATGTGTCTTTTATGTTAGAACTTCAGAAGAGTGTGTGAAAGCCACACCTGCTTTGAAGAAGAAGTCTCAACTTTTGTGTTTTTCAGCAGTCAGAGAGTACATTTTTCTGAGGACTGATACTGTTCTGAAGCTTTTTTTTATAGTGTCCAAATTGAGTCCTCATCAAGAGAAAGAATTCAGGTTAAAAGTAACCCTTAGGATTTACGGAAAGAGCCTCTTCATGGAGACTGAGAAGATACAATTTAATATTCAGTTTTGAAAAAGCCAAACATATTTCCATAAATATTCAGCTTCACAAAACAACCAGTTACATCAGAGCTTCAGGTGCAGGGAGACAGTCAGGCTCTGTTTGTCTGGAGGGCTGCAGAGGAGGAAATATCATCTCTGCCAGTGAGTAAATCCTCCTTTAGCCCCTACATAGTTCATCCAACAATGCTTCCAGTGTAGATAGTTCTAATTCAGGTGATCAGGTCTGGAGAAACAATGCATCTGCTCTGCTTCATCCGCTCCACTCCTACCTGCCCCTGCCATCTGCCTCACCACATATTCTGCCCCTCTTTCTCCACTGCAGTTGCTTCTTGTGCTTTATTACTCCCTGGCACCACCAATCAATAGACATCCTCGCTTTTATTATGTCATTTGATCTAGTCACCCGCAGCGCGAGGTGACGCCTGATCATGCGGTATGATAAAGCTGTATTGATCCTTCTGCACGATTTACATTAGACGGGCCACACTGGCACACCACCAACGCTGTCGGGTGCCTGGGTTGTGGGAGAGTTACCTCACTCAGGTTGGGTGCATTGGCGTGCCATGGGGAGGAAGAGCACCGGTCTCGTTTTAAAGACTGACATCAAGGGGGGTCCTGGTCGATGTCTGGATGTGTCCAGTAATGAAATGAGTGAGACAACAAAAGAAGATTGCATTTAGAGTGGAGGATAAATCAATATCAAGCACAGGAGTGTTGTGATTACTTTCTCTCCCAACTTCACTCGAGCATTCAAACATATGGAGCAACTTTTGAGTTATTTTTATGAAAAATAGCATTCAGATGAAATGATAACAGATACATTTTGAGTTTTTATATAGCTCTACTTTATTTTGTCTCGTGCCTTTTGCAGGATTGTGTGTGAGATGGATGCAGCTCCTGCAGACATTCGACCAGGTCCAGTCCAGCTGTGCGTTGGAGAGTGCAGACCAGAACTCAGGGCTCGTTCCGCCCAACTCTACTCCTTTGTGGTATGACTGCAATTTTCCACATTGCTCCGTATTCTCGCATAACACAATTAACGTGACTCACATGGAGTGTACTGTAGTCTGCATGAGACAAACAAGACATGCATTAAACTCAATAAGAATATACAGATAGTTCAATTAAAAGTCATTTTGTATTTTGCATGCAAAGTAATTGTTTATGTGCCAGAGGCAAATAATGATGTGTGAGTTGCCATGCCTACCAACAGTATAATTAAACAGCTCTGTGTATCTTACGTGTTATTTTGGATGTAACATTCTTCCATTAACAGCACAAGGTTTTCAGGGAGTCCTCATTACTGAAACATCTCCAGGTCTCTAGTTATAGATTCTTTTTGTCTTTATTGAATTAAGATCATGACGTTAAGTTAATATAACCTTTTTTTTTTTTCAGTAGTGAGTGTTTTCCTGTTCTCTATTGGTGCAAATCAGTTTAGTCTTTGCAACTCACTAGCTGACCTGCATTATATAAGTTAAGCATTAGCTACCCAGTTAATGGGAAAAATAATAATATATTCACAATTTTCATGGAAGTATTTGTGCGTTTAATTTTTTTTTCTTAGGGTTCTTTAGGTATTTTTAAAGGTCCCCTATTGTATAATGTGCAATTTCCTTGTCGTTTAGATTTTAATGCTGGTCTAGGATTTATATTAATACTGGGAAAGTATCAAAGAGCTTAGTCCACAGAGAACTGCACACAGCCCGTATTCAGAAACAAGCCATCAAGTCCTCTGTTACTTTGTGAGATCACAACAAATCAGTCACTGCCCTCAGATGCCTCAGGTTCAACCCACCTGGAGCCACCATCCAACTTTTGTTTTGTCTTGCGTTTGTTTTTTCTTGTGTTTTGTTGTGTACCTGAAATATGCTTCATTTTTGTTAGATCACACCATAAACACAATCATAAGAGAGGCTCAAAGCGTGTCCTCTGATCACTGATCTCCAGAGTGAAGCCCAAGAGAGGAGATGTAAAACTGCACTGAGATGGCTATTGGTACTTAAAACCACAAATATATCACCTTATTGGCATTTAAACTGACAATAAAACACTATCAAAGGGTGAATATGGGACCTTTAAAATTCTGTATGCAGTAGCTCTTACAATTCAGGAAATTAAAATCGTACATCAAATGTGATTGGATGATTGGTCAGAGACGGAAAGAAAGACGAACAAACAGCCTGTTAAAATGGAAAGCAGCGCTCCACACAACAGGTAAACATTATCTGCTCCCATCCTCATACATCAGCGCACGCGTTTCCCCGTTTCTGTCATTTTCCGTCTGCCCAGCCTGCAGCGAACAGATAATCTACTTTTCCCATTTACGCTCTCTCACACCTTCACAATTAGTGCTCCCTTAACAATTAACAGCAGCCAGTAATTACTGCCGTTGTCTTCCGAGTACCTGCTTTAGCCTGCATCCTGGAAGTCACACTTATTGCTGACAGTTTTGAGTTGTGTCAGAGTGGTGCTCTTGGCTCTGTAGTAAATCCTCTGCTCCTTTTTTCTCACCAGTGTTACAGCTGCTACTCTGGGAAGCAGTAGTATTCCCCTGGAGAATACTTCACAGAGCCTAGAATTGGCAGCACTTGCAAGTCCCCCCTGTATTGCAGGCCACCTAAAAAAAAAAAATACACCATCGTAGAAAGGTTCTTCAATTCTCCCAACAAGATACCCTCCCTATGAGCCTGCACACTGTGGAGCTCTTGGCAAAGGGGCAGCTGCGTAAATAACAGAGTGTGCATTTAGTTTTTTCGTTTTTTTTTTTTTAATTCTTGTTTTACGTTTGTGATTGTAGAGGTACGTGAGTGTGCTTGTCTGTGTATACCTGCGTGTTTATCGGTATGATGGGTTGTCCACTTGGATGTTCCTCCATTTGTCTGTGTAACGGCGGCCTCCCTGTCTGACGGTGTTAACACTAGTTATTTTCTGACTGTCTTTAAAATGCCTCACTCAGACACAACCCAGCAATGCACAAGACACAGGAGAATCTCTCAGGGGCTCTAAGAGCTCCTGGTTTTATCCTCTTTTCACCCACCGGTGCTGCACTCCACTGCCATCAGCCTGGCAATATGAATAACTGTAATTTGCCAGGGATATGCGATAATAGGTGGAAATTTTCAAGAGACACCGCAGAGATGCTGGGCCTTTTTACGCCAGAAAATATCTGTCTTTTGCTTTTGTCCTCTCTTTCTGCTCCTTCATGCTCCCTTTAATTTACTCTGACAGTCCAGTCTAACCTCTTTTTTCTCTGCATCTGTCTGTTTTATAGACTCCCACAGTCACTGGTCTGTCCCCAAGCAGAGGTCCAGAGTCCGGGGGCACGAAGGTAACCATAATGGGAGAAAACCTTGGTGCTGGCAGCAGTGTCAACGTTCAGTTTGGGAATCAGACATGCGAGTTCTTTGGGTGAGACTTTCCTCTTGGACCCATTTATGTTATAAAAGTGTAATTAATAGCTCATAAAGTTTAATCTTCTAAAACAGCCTGCATGATTGGGCTTTTGTTTAACACAGGAATGTTCATGGAGAATTTTTTTTATTATCATTATTATTGTAACTGTATATTAACACAAGGTGGAAATGTGAAATGTTCATATTCAATAAAGTGCAAATGAAAGTCAAATTTGAATTTCACAGTTTGCCGTTCCAACATTACAGTATATAAGATGGATGTTACCAGTGGAAACTGATCCTCTGAGTTGAAAGTTGCCACCTGCATGAAGTGATTAAAAAGCGTAATAAAGAAAAAGTAAAAAGCACCAGGAGCTTTTCATAGTGTTTTTTTTTGTTTTGTTTTTTTTTGTCGTGTTTGCACTTTTTCCTAATATCTTTATATATTAGATTTTTATTTTTGCATTTGTATTTTGCAACACCAACAACATTCATGCTGTTACTTTAAAATATATACCGATGGCATCACAATTCTTTGACTCAGTGCTTGTATTTGAGCTGCTACATACATCACTGTCAGAAAATATTAGATATATGGCAAGCTGTGAGCAAATGGGGAGAAAAAAACAAGAGCTCTTGTTCCCAAAACGAAAGGAATTATTCCCATTAAATAAGCCGCAATATTTCATGGCTTTCTTGTATTTTTTTCCCATGATATTACTGAGAAATCCCCCAGGGGGAAGCCTCTCTCTCTCCCTCTGTCAGAAACTTGTGTAAATCTTAATAAGGTTTTGATGACCTACTGCATCAAACCTTGTAATAATAGCTTCCAGAAAAACCCGGTGCTCCAATGGATCCTTTTTCTTTTTTCACCCACCGCCTTCCTCCTCGTTCTCTCTATCAATCTGTTCAAACCCCCTTGTTTTTCAATTCTCTCGTCTCTCACTCTTCACGGTTTCCTTTCATTTCATTCCACCATCCCTCCTTCCCTCGCTCCCATACGCCCTCCTTCTACTTTCCACTCCTGTAGGCATCTATTTTAAGCCCTGCCACGGTAGTCTGACTGTAAAGTTGTAAGGTTGAGGAGTCAAGCCAGCTTTAATGAGATATGGGGCTAATTACTGGCTTGTGCTTCTCCACTGTTGGGAAGGGGGGGGGGGGCTGTGCTACTACAAGCTCGCCTCTCGCTAATGAATTGGGACAAATGCAGGGGGTGGGCAGGTAAAAACATTGGGTCGCGGAGTGGGAGGGTAAAACAGAGATGCACATATGACAGCGGCGGAGGTGCTGTTAATGTGTTGGTTAGTGTGCACAGGCGTCTATTTACACCTGTGTATATTTGTGGCCCGATCAGAGATCGCAAGACTCAGGAAAGTCTGTAAAACTCTGCATAATGGCTCTTCAAAACAAGATTACTCTGTGCTGATGCAGGTTTAAATAACTCCATTAACGTTGGCTGTCTGCTTTACTTGTAGCCGGACCATGACGGAGATAGTTTGCTACTCTGCCCCTTCTCTGTCTGGTGTCGGCCCAGTGCAGATCAGCGTGAGCGTGGATCGCGCCCAAATCAGGGAGAGCCTGACCTTCGAGTACATAGAAGACCCCACCGTCCAGCGTATTGAACCTGACTGGAGCATTGCCAGGTAAAGTCATAACACTTGTTGCATAGGATGCACACGGCGCCATATGCACTCCATAGACTGTACATGTGAGATGTTATTTTACCCACATCTTCACCGACCAACACTGGACTTCTGTCAAGGATTTCAGCCCCCATTTCATCCAGAGCTTTAAAGCCAGCCGGGCCAGTGGCAATAAGCAGACACAAGTCAATATTGCACTTTCAATTACTGTTCAGTTCTCTTCCAATTAGTCTGGATCTGATAGAACTGCCACAGCTCACAGATTGGAGAGGATGGGCACCATTGAGACTGAGAATCTCCCATCAAATACTGTGTTGATCCATCTGTTGAACGTCTTTGGCAGATAGCTACACATGCACCATACACTACTAATTAAAAGGAGAGGGATGAAAATGAAATAGAGGCTTAGCAGAACAATGTGGTATCAGAGGTGTGAGTGTGCAGCAGATGGCGTGGGCTTAGAGACTGAGTGCAGGGGACGGTGCGGCGCAAGTGTGGCGGCACAGAGGGGAAAAAAAAGAAGCTGGAAGTGAAGGGTGTGCTGGGACACAGCTGGTCATGTTCGGTCAAATGTAGGTTGTGACGCAGCACGACTACGCACGACAACGCCAGTGTCAGTTTGAGGTAGAATACTGACAGCTGACGTTGATATTTGTTGTGTTGTGAAGTAAAAATTCATTACCTCATGCCAACGCCATCTTGATATATAAAACATATAAATATATGTATCAAATATAAATTACAGACATTCTAGCCTGATAAATGTCACATCACTTAGCTAATGTTGTGTTTTGATGTCAACACAATTTTAATATCCAATCAAAATTCAATATCTGTCAGAGTCGCATTCACGTTTTGTGCTAATTGGGGAAAGACAGGAATAGCGTTTCTATCTAGGAAGAGCAAAGAAATTCAAGATAGATAGATATTGTACTTCAGCAGAGAGAGAGAGGAAGAGCAGTCAGTGTATGAGTCGTATCTCCACAGTATATAATTTAATGAGCCTATAGACAGCACAAGGTCCATCTACAGTAACTTACTCAGAACCCAGAGCCTAGTACCACATAGACATTCAACATTTATCAGTCTATTAGTCTCGTCTGGCGTCTTTATTCAGCACACAACACTGACAGGCGCAACAACAAAAACAACAAACATCAACAACAACCCAAACAGCTGCAGGCCGTGCCGCACATCCAGCAGTTTCCCTCCCGCTTTGCTTGTGTGCTTTGTTTGTACTGCTGTGTGTCGTGAAGCCCAGGACCACCACTGCATCCTTATATGCTCGAGCTGCCTTGGTCTTTCAAGACACAAATCTGCACCAGCTGATCTTAACCAGCAAAAGCAGCTAAGAAGCGTCTCCAATCATCCTCCACTCCAAAGGCTTATTATTTCCCAAAAGGAAAGTGAGGAGGAGAGTTGATTTGATGTGTTCTTTTATGACTGATGGTGAATATTTTGGTGCATCGGGGTGAGAAAGTTGACTTGGGAATTGCCTTTGGACATTATTCTGTCTCTTTTTCTTTGTCTCTTCCCTTTTTTTTTTCCTCTTGAATTTTTAAAGAAAATATAAGGCAGAGAAACATGACAACATTGACAAACATAAGTATCAAACACGTGAGGTTGATTGTCTCTTCTTCTTTTTCCAGTGGCCACACCCCTCTGATGGTCACAGGGACCAATCTGGACGTGGTTCAGGAGCCCAGGATCCGAGTCAAATACGCTGGCCGGGAGTCTGTCAATGTAAGAACAGATATTCTGTCTTAGCCGCAGAGCTGGAGCTGTGTGTGCACCAGAAAATGCTCCTAGTACAGCTACTACATACACATGCTGGATAATGTCTGCTAACTAGCTCCTGCTTGACTCACTAAATCCTGCTATGCAAGCAAGCTAAGTGATGTTTAGCTTAGGTTAAAAAAAAAAAAAAAGAAGTGCTATCTCTCCTAACAGCCCCTCCAGCTCTCCATGCTTCCCTAACTTCCGCTTGAACCCAGTCGTCTCAAGCGTCTCAGCTAGCATCTGAATAATGCAGCCGGCAGTGAGAGTGGTCCGTGTGTAGTATTTAATTAAGAGTTGACTCTAAAGTTTCTTCAGGCTAAACCTCAGCTCCGCACCCCAGCCCCCACCTGCTGAGCCCTGTTGTTCTTCTGCTGCCACTCTACTCATCCTGAACAACATTTCTTTCCTCCATTGACAAAAAGTAAGATTTTCAAACTGTATAGATTTCCTGTAATGGAGCCGGCCAGGGGATAGTGGCAGTCTGGGCAGGGGGTGTAGGAGGGTCAGTGCAGGGGTGGGGGAAGGGGGGTGTCAGAGGTGTGCATGATCAGGGGCAAGGAGACGCCTAATGGCTTTCAATGGAAGATTAACTACGGTCAGAAGTCTTTGGTCAGCATAAAGAGCCCTTGTATAATCAAAGTCTCAGCTGCGGGAAATCGTTACAAATTGCTTTTGAGCCCCTGTCCTGGGGGTCCTTGTTTAATTAAGAGGATGGGATTTCTTCTCTGTGGTCTGGGGAAAGGTTGGGGAGGGCAGACGAATGGACTAAAGAGGAGTGGGAAGGATGGCGAGGGAAAGGAATCAGAGAGGAGAGCGGGGGAAAGAATAAGTGCACTGTGCTCAGTACTGCACATCCAGCGTGAGACACATACTGCATTCATGCACAGTGTACGAGCACAAACACAACAACACAAAATACGTTCTAATACAAGTTTGAAAAGGCACTGTCCATGATTATACATGTGAAGTATGTAGGTATTAATGTGCAGCATTGGGCCGATCTGGCAGTGCGAGCAGAAATGTGTCCCGGCCACATTGATGGACCGCCTTCTCTAACGATGTCCTCTTACACAGGCTGATTAGTCCCAAAACAGTTTTATAATGAGCTGAAAATGTTTTACTTTTTCAGATGGAAAAAAGTAAAAAAGTAAATCTGATTTGTACATGTTTGCACGTGTGTGCATTTAAAGCACAGGGTTTTAAAACCAGGTGTGAACTGACGTAGTGACCACTTGTGATTGGATCACTTAAGAACCCAACCTGAACCTGCACTGAACCTGATGAACAGGGCATATTTTAGAAGATAAATCAGGCAACTTTCCAAGCGCCCGCTGCATAAACACACTGCACGTGTTACATGCACCTGTTTGCTGTAGCACTGAAAACTGAGAAACTCACAAGTTGGCACATGATGCTCTGGTATATAAAAAGCCACCTGAATCTCACATCTCATTTAGAGAATCTCAAAAGATGCACGAAAACCTTCTTAATTCTCCCTTTTTTTAGAATTCAACGTCCCAACACGCTTTCTCCCCCTCTGCAGTCCAACTTCCCGCCTCTGACATTAGTAGTCTAAAACTGGCCTTAAGTGTCTGACTTCCTTAGTGAATGTTCCTCTGCTAAAAATATAAATAACTCTGCCCTGGGGGGTTTTTATGCTACAATGTTTTCCCCATGTAAGGACACAGTTTCCCTAAAAGACCTTTGTGAGTTATGAAAGCCTGGTAATTATAAGTAAAAGACAGATTTCAGTCTGCTTTTTTATGTTTAGAGAAAGAGAAAGAAAAACATTTGATGATTGAGAGACTGCTGGAGACCTGGTGAAATGGGATTTGGCTTGTGTGTGTGTGTGTGTGTGCGCGCACGTGTGTGTGCATGCTGTGCCGTGCTGTCTGATTCGTCAGTCGGCCGCTTTGAAAGAGAGTTGTTCATCTCCACCCAGCCTCGCCTGCTCTAACTCCCCACCTAGTGCCTTGCCGAAAGAAGCCCGTGTCACTGTCTTGATTGCCCTCGCAGCCACAGAGAATGAATTTCTGTTAAATGCTAAGGTTACAATTACCCATCCTTCATCCTTCATCCCATCTCCCCACTTTTACCCCTTTTCCCCCCTTTTGTCACTGGAGGAAGGCAAACAGCAGAGCAGCCTATAGCAATAAGAGCTGCTGTCTGTCAGCCAGCCTTCAAATGATCACCTGTCTCCCACTAAATTGCTTCTTTTCTTTTCCTCCCTTGTGTCACCTGCACAGATTCACAAAGAAACCTGGAATGAAAAAAAAGACAATTTTCTTTGTGGAACGCTCTGTATCTGTCACCAGATTCACAATTGAAACATTTATCATAATCTCGATTAAAGCTAAAAAGGGTTATTTTCCACCTCCGGAGCTTTTCCCTGTCCCAGAAAGATTTCATCTACTGCATTTGACACACTTAAGACACCTGGGCTGAGTGTCAGGCTTTGGCACATCACTCGCATTTAAAGCCACTCCTTATCATAGAAGGTGTTCAGCATTGGGCAAACCAGGCTGCTATCACTTCTGGGACAATTGGGATGATTGTCTGAGCACTAGGGGACGGTGCTGATCAGTTTCATAAGCAGTGATAATGGACTCTTGAAAGTTAACAAATGGTTTTGTATTCTAAACTATATGCATCTGTCTTAAAATGCCATACATCTCGTCTCAACAGCATCAGCGGCTCATTGAATCTCATCACGGCATCTGGAGGGGCCCCGCAGTCTGAAGGGCTCGCGCCTTGACATCTCTGTTATGTAGTTCCGCTTATTGATTTGAAAAAGAAGAAAAAGAAGCCGTTAATGCGTGCAGCGGTGCTCGCAGAGGATGATTGAGATCAGTCACACCCCCATCACAAGCAGATGATTTTTCACTCCCAGCGTGGCGCAGCATCTAATACCACATAGACCTCGTCCTGATGGATCAGAGCTGAAGTCAGAATTAACTGCCGGTATTAGCAGTTAGTTGGAACAGCAGTCAGGAAGGAAAATAGACAAAGTGTAGGAGTAACAAAGTACAACAGCCAGTGGACTAGCTATATAACGGTGGCCTCCAGATGACCTTTTACAGTGTGATCCCCTCACCTTTCTCCTACGCACATTTCCACAGCCAGGCCATCTTATCCCTCATCCCTCTCTGACTCTCTCTCTCTCTCTCTCTCTCACCACTACCCTGGCCAAAGACCTTTGAATGGTTGAGTGGGCTTTAGCAGCACAGTAGATCACGGTAATGTATTCAGCCAGAGGGGTTGGGAGTGTTACTGCCTTAAAACACCCTGGCTCCATCCAACACTGGAGAAAGAAGACAGATGAGGCCAAGATTCCAATTATTTTCTCTATCTGTTGACCTCAATTCACTTTATCAATGTTGAACAATGTGTAGCTTGGTTCTCCACATGCCCCGTAGGAATGGATGAACTATTGTATACATGCAGAATTTTGTTTTTACTGCAATGTGTTAGATGTAGAGAGTGAAAATAGATCATGCAATTTGGAATATATGCAGTGCAATGTCATGACTACATATGATAGTATTCTGCTGAGAAGTAGATGGAGTGCTAGAAAATAATCTTGCGATTCAGTAGAGTATTTCAAAATCCTGTAATCCTCATAAATCCTTTTGTAGTGCCAACAGAAAGAAGTTTACATACATAAAAAGTACATTTAATGAAAGGCAGAAGTTGTGCAAAGATGTCGCAGTGTTTTGAAATATAGCCATTTATTACCCCACCTACACAGAGAAGCTCCAATATAATTTTTTTTTTTTTTTTTTTTTTTACTAAATCCCACTATGTCCCATTTACCCATCACTATTTACTCGCTCATGCAAAACATCCTACATGATAGCAGCAGCTTTCTATCCTGACAGGAGTCAAAGAAGGAAAGGATTTATTTCAGCAAAAAAGGAGGAAGTGAGGACAGTGTATAAAAAAAAAAAAAAAAAAACTCACAGTATCCATCTCAGGCAGAGCAGATGGTAGTCAAATGTACTTGACTTGCAAATGCCTTGCTGTTCCAACGTGACAGTCACGAGGATGCTGCCGGAGCATCTGGGCCTGTCTAGATGACATGTCACCAACACTGAGGAAGCAGCCACATCAAACTTAACTTGCACTGATGCATCCATTAGACCTTTTGAATCCCAGGTACTGACCAGAAGATTAGGGGGTGAACTGGCTTTGAATGATCTGCTCCTAACTGCCACACAACATTATGGGAGTCAAAAATCTTCATTAATCGTTATGAATCAGCATCTTTACAGTGAGGAGATTATACTGTGAACATCAATGTGATCACACATTGCTTTACTTATTTTGTTATATGTATGGCTTGTATATATGAGTCATTTTAGAGCAGTGTTGTTCATTAGTGACTTCTGGCTCACAGTGAAGTGTGAATCCATTGTAAACCCTTTGTAAAAAAAAAAAAAAAAAAAAACTCTCTTCAATTCTTGCAACTTTTCAGTGGTTAATGTGAATTCACACAACCCCAGCTTGGTGAAAGTATGTCAGGAGTCCTATCTGGTTGTGCTTTCTATTTTTAAAAGGGCTTATCATTTCGCTCTTGTCACACGCTACTACTGTAGCTTGTAAAGTGCAAAATCTAAAGAAAAAAAAATGTCACAAGACCAGGGAAAGCTGCTACAGAGCATTCAGACCTGCTGTGGCAGTTAATATTAATATTTTATAAAGTCTGAGCTGAAACAGTTAGTCGATGAATCAATTATTTGACTGATAGGAAGGTGGCCCTGACAGCTCAGTGCACTGCAACTTAAGAAAACACGTGCAAATAAACACAACACAAGCAAATTCAGAAAATATCCTCATCAACTTGACAACACGTGCCGCAAATACTCTCAGCACAACGGAAGTGTTTCCAGTGGGTGAGTGTGTCCCATGAAAGGTGTAGTGGCTGGGGTTCAAGTCCAATCCGTGGCCCTGATTTTTCTTGTCGCTAACGAGATAAATAACTTAATAAGTTATGAACCCTGCGACAAACTGCATCTCAGCCAGGTTAATAGCTTTCTGTTTGGAGTTTGGATGGTTTTAGTCATTACTGTGTGGGTTTCCTCCGGCTACTGCAGCTTCCTCTTACAGTCCAAAGACATACAGCTTAATTGACGGGTCTAAATTGCCCGTAGCTTGTTTGTCACTAGATACAAGGCCTGTGATAGACCTGTCCAGAGAGTACCCTGCCATTGCCTAACGACCATCCCCCTTAAGGATAAGCAATATGATGAATGAATGATGATAATGAACAGATTCATAGAAATAATAGTAGTGCATTATAACAGTAGTAAATAATAGTAGTACATTACACTGAAGTTTAGATTCAATGCTCTACATGGTGAAAACACACAAGTTATAATCTACGTCCAGGAGCAAAGTAAGGGAGTCAGGAGACCTTTCCTTCCTTCCACCTTCTGCAGTCACACTCCCGCAACTCACCTTGCACCATGTTGGCGAAACACAATTGGGGTAGGCTGCTCAGAATAAGTTTGCATCGATCTCTCCGGCTTTCTCCGGAGCAACAGACAACAGGTAGGAGGTGAGGTAGTCACTAGTGTTCAGCAGCTTTGATGATATTTACCTCTAATTAAGTTTCCTCCCCAGAGTGAGAGCTGGGAGGGAGTGAAAGGAGATAAAAACCTCTCTGAGCAGAGTGCTGTGCAGCAATCAATCCTCTCTCCCCTTCCCTCCAGAGCTGAGCTGGGTGAGGATGGATGGAAGACAGGTCTCTCATCTGGGCAAACTGGAGAGAAGTAATAAAAGAGCCATAGCTCAGCCTCTACCTGAGGAAACAGAGGAGCAATGCCTCCATCCTTTGTGTCCTCCAGTGTTTTTCGGCAAAGCAGTAGCAGCAGTTTATTTTCGATTTTATGGAGGCTTCCTCTCCAATAAAGATGGATTTAATGACATACAGTAAATCCTTTTTCTGTGCACAGAATGAGGATATTATATGCCAGTTATTAGGCTGGCGAGCTCCCTGTAGGGTGCGTGTTGTTACCAATGTGTTTCAGTTAAGATCACACTTTAGGTTATAACAAACAGAGGGCTTCACAACAGATCAGCTTGAAAGTTGGTGTGTTATTCTGGAGCCAGAGAAAAAGAGAACCAAACATCTTAGCCGTGCTGAATTGTCAAAGTTTATCTTGGATGACTGAATCACATCCCTTTTTTTCATTTCAAGGCTGCTCAGACTATAACAACATGATGTGTCTGTTTGAGTGCAACACATCCCCAAAACTTGCGTCTCAAAAAGTGTATTTTCTTCCTGTTTGTTCATTCTCCTTAGGTGTGTAAAGTACTGAACACCACCAGTATGAGCTGCTTCGCCCCCTCCCTTATGGCAGAGTACCATCCGGGTTTGGACACGGTGAAGCACGCAGACGAGTTTGGGTTCATCTTCAACAACGTCCAGGCGCTGCTGGTCTACAACAACACCAACCTCCTCTACTACCCAAACCCTTACTTTGAGCCCCTCAGCGCCAGTGGTGTCTTGGAGCAAAAGCCAGGCTCACCCATCATTCTTAAGGTAAAGGACACATTGATTAGTATGTATTTAAATCAGCTCAGGAGGTAGAGCAGGTCGGAAGGTGGGTGTTCAATTCTTGGCTCCTCCAGTGCACATGTCGAAGTGTCCTTAGGCAAGACGTTAAACCCAATGTGTGTCAGTGTGTGCGGTAGTTGAAGGACCACATAAGTGCAGTTCATTTACTGGCTGAACCCCAATAGCGGACTTAACAGTGTCTTTGGGAAAGACACTGACTCCACTTACTCGGTCATTGTTTACGTTCTCTGGGTATCAACATAAGCTAAATATAATTTGTAGAGTATTGGTTTTCAATCTGTGGAAGGTGTTGCAATTTATTTCATTACAAAACCTTATTAATATTCAAATAAAAGCAATAAAAAGTATTAGCAAATTAGCATACTTTAGCTGAAATGAAAATGTTGTTTCCAGCATTAACAATGCTTAACTGCAATGCTTATCTCCCCATTGTTCTTTCCTTTCGAGTGTTAAGGCTTATTGCTGTAATAAACCAGTGACAGGAACTTTTATGTTGTCACCTGCTAGACCACTTTGTGGCCAGACCACATGGGGTCTGATGTTGGCTGCCATCATTTTTGAGGTCTTCAAGTGGGCCAAGAGTGTGGCTGTTTTATTATACTCCCTTATATTCTCTCATCCTGATTTCTAGCTGTTCCCACTTGCCAGCATTGTGAAACACATCACCTTGTTTGGTCTCGGTATGGGATCATATTCGGGCCCCAGCTGTGCCTAAACCTGGGGATCTAATTTACAGTGTATTTAGGTGACATATTTGCTTTGTGGGTTTTTAAAATTTCCATTGAGCCGTGTGTTTGTGAGTTGGTCCGCCTAATTTCACACCTTCTCTCTGTCCATCTCCACATGCCCACAGGGCAGAAACCTGGTTCCCCCAGCAGCAGGAGGGGTGAAGCTTAACTACACGGTACTGATTGGAGAGACTCCCTGCTCCGTCACTGTGTCTGAGAGCCAGCTGCTATGCGAGCCGCCCAACCTCACAGGACAGTACAAAGTCATGGTCAGTATGTGTCTGTAAATTTGCTGCGTCGGCCTGTCCATCTTCATGAATGCTTCTCCCACCCCACTTCCCGCCTGTGTATGTATTTGTGATTTCGTCTTCATAATAGTTGGCCTCTAAACTCCATTAGTTGTGCTCTCATCATTGTTCATTCAGCTGAAGGAAAGGGGTCAGAGGGAGAACAGCATGAGTGTGCTATAGCTGTCAAAATGTCCTGCCAGAATCCACTGCAATTATTTTTAGTTGCCTGCTCGCTTATTGAGTGCAAGACCCAGACTATTTCCCTCTCACTGTTAGTGTGTAGGTGGGCTCATGTGTTTGCACTCAGTATCAATTTCACCAGACAGTATTTACCTGTGTTTCGGCAGGATTTTTAAGACTTTGCGTAACCATGGCGATTGATCTCACTAACAACCGATCAAATTTGATAGGAATATGTGTGAATTATGTTTCCAACCTTTGTGTTTTTTAGTTTGTTCTCTTCAAGTAATGCAGATGTGTAACATATGTGTGTGTTTGCATCTTTCCCCAGGTGCAAGTTGGCGGTCTCCACGTCTCTCCCGGCGCAGTCCACATCATGTCGGACAGCCTGCTGACCCTTCCGGCCATCGTTAGCATCGCCGCGGGTGGAGGCCTCCTCCTCATCATCGTCATCCTCGTCCTCATCGCCTACAAGCGGAAGTCGCGTGAAAATGACCTCACCCTGAAGCGCTTGCAGATGCAAATGGACAACCTGGAGTCGCGGGTGGCCCTCGAGTGCAAAGAAGGTTAGCTTTAGAATAGTGAAGACCTACAGACCAAGTGAGCAACTGTGCAGCAGCCCGCTGTTAAATTTGTGTCTGCTTTGCTTGGTATATCCATTTACAGCCATTCATTCC
This sequence comes from Rachycentron canadum, assembly GCA_038496675.1. Lineage (NCBI taxonomy): Eukaryota > Metazoa > Chordata > Actinopteri > Carangiformes > Rachycentridae > Rachycentron > Rachycentron canadum. The sequence goes on from CM076651.1 coordinate 4,394,195, forward strand.
AGGAGCTATCACTCCTATAGTTGAATGGAGCTCAGAAATGGGTTTTACTTGTTCAGGCTGCAATCACATAAAAGGCATTTATCTATTTGTGTATATAGTACAGTAAGTAAATTACTTAAATTACTCCTTGTCTGTGTGTGTTAAATAATGCATTGAACATTTCTCCAAATCTAGGTCAGTGAGGCATCCTGGTAACATGCCACAACACACAGATTCAGTCAGTTGGCCCTGCATGCGACCCGTCTGGTCACACAGTGAAATCTTGCACTTCTTACTGCTTTCTAGTTTGCATGCTGTGCACAGGTTCCCGCATAAGCTGACACATGAATACAGAGTTTCTCATTAGAGTAAACCCAGCCTCCTTCCAGCAAGAGACACATTATGTTTAGTACGTTTTTGTTCATGTCTTAACTGGAGGGGTAATTCCTCGTTTATGTTTTTATGAGATTAGTTTGTTTCTGCACCTGCGTAGTTGTAGCATGTTGTTGTGTTTTTGTCCTGCTAGAGTTACCCTTGCAACAGTATCTAACATGCAGCTGCTTTCAAACATCCTCATCCCTTGTGGCTCAGGGTTAAAAGAGGGCACAGTAGTCCCTCTGACCTTTGGACTTCTACCCAGTGGGAGGATAACTGCAGATAACCCCAAGCTGACCTCCAGCTACAACTCAAAACAACACTTCAAGATGCATCCATGTTGCAATGTTCTGTTCCATATAAATTCTTACAAATAAACACTACTGATTTGCCCCTGATGTCCTCATCGGAGTCATTACAGCCAATCACTGCGACAGCAAAAGTGCAGTTTGTGTTTGACAGCATTCAGGGGATGTCATCAGCCAGAGAGGACCTTATTATTTATCCCCTCCAGCTACTCCTGAGTGTCTTTTCTTGTGTTATTATGCAGTGGAAAAAAAACCCTGCTGCAGCAAACTTCGAGAGTGGTCAAATGACAGATAGACAGACAGGCTGGCAGATAGACAGAGCAGGAAAACAGGGGGAATCAGTCATACCCAAGCAGCCTTGGGAAGGGAGAAGATTAATGTTTTAACCATTAGCAGTGGCAAGGAGTATACTGCCCTGCGGGGTAGATTTAGATGGTACCTGGGTCCCTCCTTATGAGTACACACACCCCTTGTGTGCCTTTAAGCCCATGTGTCAGTGTGTAAACCCAGCAGTCGCAAGGGGCTAGGGGCCAGGAGGTGAGGGATAAGACCGGTTGGAGATGGTGGAGTCTTGAGGAGGGTGTTAGGGGGGACTACTGCTGCTCCCGTGATAGGCTGCAGACAGGGAGCCTCCCCAAAGGCAGTGAAGCAGAGCAACTGCGCCATGAGCCTGAACAGGAGTCAGTCAGGATGGAGCCAATTAACTAGTGCTCACCTGAAGCCTCACACTGAGATGACACGCACTCTTTGGGGCCTTAGGTACAGCCAATTTACTGGCTGGTAGATAAAAATGAGTGAGAAGTGGCGTGGTATGTGTGTGTTGTGTATCAGCAAGAGCAAGTTTTTTTTTGTTTTTTTTAGGGGAGAAATGTGAAACATTGAGTTTCTCTGACTTGAAGACAATCTGGGGCTTTAACTGTCATCTTCATCATAATAGTAGTAAACACCACGACGATAAGAAGGGTTCACAAATTTGCTCCGTGGGGATTAAAGAAAGATTTTATTCATGTGCTGCATGTTGCTCAAACTGGTCTCTCTTTCTTGTTTTCCTTTTCCTTCAGCCTTTGCAGAGCTGCAGACAGACATCAATGAGCTGACCAGTGACCTGGACAGAGCTGGTATCCCCCATCTGGACTACAGGACATATGCCATGAGAGTCCTCTTTCCCGGCATAGAGGATCATCCTGTCCTCAGAGAGCTGGAGGTAGTTAGAGACAGAGAAAAAGAGATTGGAAAGAAGATGACTGAGACACATAAGCAGTAAATGTTTTAATAAAGGCCAAGGGGGGAGGTAAAAGGAGAGAAAGGGAGAGTGGTGGAGTGTGTTCACTCAGCCCACTCCCCCTGCAGGGGAACCTCCATAAGCGGCAAAGTGCTTGAGGGGGAAAGGAAACCGGTGTGCCACTTATCCTTTCTTCCCTCTGGTCTTACTCACATACACACAGCAGTTCATGCTGGGCAGTGTACACTCATACACACATGTGCACCAAACATGCGAGCTCCCTCATGGAAAACAGGGTCCCAGCACATGGCTATTTCATCCACCAGTGGCTGCAGTATGAGGAGTAATGAACTGAGTAATTCCTAGGCCTCAGGCAGGACTGTGGGTCCCTCCAATGGTGGGAAGCAGTGTGTGTGGGGGGGCTGGTTCCCACTTTTTGCTCCTTTTCATGGGGCCAGAGTAATGCTGGCAAATGAGTTATGTGGAACACACAGAGCGGTATCCAACTATCAGGGATAAGGACATTGATAGTGGCAGAGGTACCCCTCTCTGTTTGCAGACAGAGGCAGGATGGGATTACTTTATGGAGGATGGTTAAGTAGAGGGGATGGTGGTTCAGATCAGACTCACCCTGTATGCTAGAGTTCAAAGGCAAAGCCTCTTCACTTCGACAGTGATCGGCAAGTCGCATAAGCTTTACTGTCAAAAAGATCATATCAGATGTATTTATATAGATCATTTTCACAAAGTTGCCTCAGGGGTTTGTGCGACCCTCTGACCTCAGACCCAAACTTCTGAAAAACAGAGCTGTGCAGTCAAACAAAAGCAAGGACACTGAGTTTGTCCTCTTCAGGATTGTCTTACACTGGCAAGTTATTTGACATTTGACTTGAAAGTGAAATGGCAGCTAACTCAGGGTACAATGCTTTTTAACAGACCTGGGTCAATAATTGATTAAGATCTTCTCAGTTACTCACCATGAGTGGGAACTTCTGTCTTCCTCAAATGAAACATGAGTGAGGGTTTTCGGTGCCTTTGGAAAAATCTTTATTCTGCGTTAGACAAGGTCAGGATGGAAACACAATTCAGCTTGTCACTATTCTAATTACTACTGGGTATTTATTATTCAAATTAGCGGTCGAAGCTTCTCAACTATAACAACTTCCTCCCGCCCCTGTTCAGGTGTCGGGTAATGGCCAGCAGAATGTGGAGAAGGCCTTGAAGCTTTTTGGCCAGCTCATCAACAACAAAGTGTTCCTGCTCACCTTCATCCGCACGCTGGAGATGCAGCGTTCCTTCTCCATGAGGGACCGCGGCAACGTGGCCTCACTCATCATGACGGCCCTGCAGGGGCGGCTGGAGTACGCCACCGATGTCCTTAAGCACCTGCTGTCGGACCTCATCGACCGCAACCTGGAGAGCAAAAACCACCCGAAACTGCTGCTGCGCAGGTAACACAGCACACGCTTAGGGAAAACATGGCGATGTAGAAGTTTGGCGGTCCAGGTCAGCCGCTGCCTGCTATGTTAAAAAGTAATAAGACCAATCTCTTAATTAAAGTTTAGGAGTTAGATTCAAGCTTTCGACAGTCAACAAAGAAAAGCTTATAATCAAATTAGATTGGCATTACTGTTCCTGCTTTTATTTAAATTAAATTATTAGGAGAAAGAAAGAAAAGTCCCTTTTAATATTATACATGTTCAGAGACAGAAAATGCCCTAATCCTCAGTAATACTGTGCGCTTTACAAAACTGTACCAGATGTTTAATTTGATTAAGTTCAGTCAAAAAGAATAAGAACAAACAGTCCTCATTTGAAAATCTGTAAATAAGCACAGCGCTGTAGGAGGATGTTGATATGTATAGACAGATGGATAAGAATTGATTTAGAGCTGTATGTTCTTTCCCCCATTTTTTTTTTGTTTTTTTTTCTGTGGGTGGATGCATTCAGATTCTCCCCTGTGCTCCCATGTAGACGCTTCACAGAATAAGGCTCGTAATGAGTGCTACAGTAACATCTACAGTACGCCGAGATAAACGCAGCGCACTCGTCACGTCAGGAGAAACATCTGAATTCTCTGCATAATTCCTCCTCCTCTCCTGCACTCTGCCTCTCCCCCTGCTTCTCTCTCACATTGCCAATGTCAGTCTCACTTATCCTCCAGGCTCAGGCACCTTATAAAACATTCAGAAGCGGTTCAACTTAACTTTTTTTTTTTTTTTTTTTTTTTTTTCCCTCCTCCTCCTCTGTGTCTCCAGTGTACATTGTTTTCCGGGAGGTTTGGGATTATGTGCTAAAACTTTAAACACCTGCTAAGTCCTTGCTCAAGTGTCCTCAGCTGCTTTGGTGGCTCTGTATGTATAGAAACAGTTTGAAGGACTACACAGCTCAAAAAGGTACAGGATGTACAAAGTCACACAGTCAGAGTGAACAGGTTCTCTGAAAAACCTGACTGCTCCCTGCATGATTTTGATTATGTTTACATGACTAATAAGCAGAGACAGTGAGGCAGGCAGCTGCTCCACTTTCAAACACCACCTTCATTCTGATGTTAATGTTCCCTTAGTGTCTGTATTTGAAAAAACCCACATTAATAGTCAGGGTAAATAACTGCCAGACACAGAAGCAAACAGAGCGGGAGCTTGAAAGACAGAGAAGAGGACTAAAGCGACACAGCATCAAATGGACCTAGATTAAGCTGTTATTTCTTATGACAGCAGGGCCCTGCGTCACCTCTAAGTTTTCATTATCCTCTCCTATTAGGAGCACAGTGGTACATGATCCCCGGGTCCTGTCATTGCAGCCTGGAGGGCTAAATGTCCTATAGTTTTTATATTTTGCTCCCAATTTTTCTGAAGAATTTAAGGGATTAACGATTTGACATGGCTCTTTGCCGTTGTTGTCTTCCTCATCGCCTATTAAGTGAAAAGCCGGCAGTCAAGCCAGCTAGCTGACTCACACACACACGCATACACACACGCGCACACATGTCTGTGATGATGTTTGTGCAGGGCGTAGAGCGAGACTGCTGGGCCGCGCTTTGTTGCCATTTTCCCGTTCAGTTGTCTTTTCTATTGGCTCTTCTCAGTCTATTATCTCGTATAATAGGATAGTGAAATGCTTGCTATTATGTTGGCTAAGACTCCCCTCTGTTTTCTGGTATTAATGAATACTGCTTACAATGAGCATGTAAGCAGATCCTTGTGTTTTTTTATTTTGTCCAAATGTATCTGTCTGGGTACTGCCTGTGTGTTAAAAAAATGATACACTAATGAACTGAAGCGATGAGTAAAGCTGCGTTGGCTCCACTGTGCTCTCAGTAGATTAGTAGATGTAGCGATCACTCTGAATGTTGTTCTGAATGAATTATGAGTGAGCCTACTGTCCCTGGGCAAAGTTTACAAGGCTATAGGAGGATACCGACACACAGGAAGGACCTGCGGGTCATCCAGCCCACTTCCTGTCCTCATTTATATTGCAGTGGGTTGAAAGTGCATCCCGAGACACGTCTGAGTGAGAGTAAAGAGCTTTGCTCCTCTCATCGCTCTGCTGTCATTGAATGCCTCTCTCTAGAGGGGAACATGTCCACAACCTAGCATGCTCGACCTTTTAAGCGAAAACCAGAATCACACAAGCACAACAGACAACGATACAAAAATAGCTCCATCTGTCATAGTGTTTTAGCATGTTATCCTCATGTTCCCTTCGTGACCTGCAATAGAAATCAAAGTGTTCTGTTTGCAGTGGAACCAAATGGTTGTTTAGCAGAGGGGACAGGGCTGGCCACGTTCAGTATGTCTGTCATTGTCAACAAAAAGCCATAAAAAGTATTATTCCATCTCTCAGTACTCCTCAGAAGTTACAAACATGTTCTTTCATTAAAAAAAATAAAATAAAAAAATACTATATAACTCCCTATTCGCCAAGGGCACTGTAGTTTTTCCTCTCAAACAGGAGTAAATAGGGACTATTTTTTGTCCTTTTGAATATTTACAGCATCAGGACGGTGCATGTGGGGTCGACCCTAAATAAACCACTGTGCTCGTGTTCATTATGATAAAAGAGCATCGTGATGCCCAGTGCAGCACTGTGGCTCAGTTTTAATGGTTTTGGGTCACTGACGGTGGGTCTGTGGCTCAAAGGAACAAGATGTATCAGGCAATATTTGTTAGTTTGGTTAACGAATTGTTGGTTTTCGCCTTATTATGTGACGTTATGGAAAGAAACATATCAAATATCACCAGACGTGTGCTGTTATCTAAATGTAAACAAAGGATTAAAAACAAGATTAGTACTGGTTGTTATTCTCAAATTGATTGACATATACATTAACAGAACAACTTACACCAGACAACAATTTAATTGTCTTTGTTACCCGTGAAAACCTTCCAGGGTGCTTTCAAACCTTTACTGTATGTAGTCAGAGTGTGTATGTTATGCTGTATAGTGCAAGTGTGTATAAGAGAGTGCTGGGGCAGTATGTGCCCACAGTGAATAGGGAAGCTCAGACACAACAGCAGCACAATGTGGCTGTTCCAGCAAAGCTAAGGCGCCCTTAATTATTGAGCCCCATTACTGCAGTGAGCTCCAGCGAGAAGATGGAGTGCCATGCCATCACTAACCACGGCACAGGGGGGACTGGGTAGGACAGGAGGGAGGACAGGAGGAGAGGAAAAAAAAAAAAAACAATGGAAAGGTTGAGAGTGTGGAAGAGGATTCAGCGAGGGCTTCGCAGTTGAACAACAAATAAACATATTAATTCAGAAGATTACACAGAGGCTCTGAACGCTCTCTGCAGAGAAATTTTCAAGTTACAGTACGTGGGCAGCACGCTAAAGATGCTGCATGTCAACTCCCTCTGATTAACATTACAACACTGCATCTCTGCCTGTCTCTCATCATCTCTGTATGTCCCCATCATACCTTCTATTTTCTATATTCCTCTCACAAATACTCAGTCTCTCACATGGCAGATTATCTCCTGATAGTATTTTTTTTTTCATATTGGAGTGTTTAATTGCTGATGTACTATCTGTACCATATTGGGAACGATAATATTATATTAATTTATATCAGTCTACTGCCGCCAAACTCTTAGCTCAATAGAAAGTCCTAAATATAAATACGGCTGCAATAATTCTAGATTATTGATAAAAAAGGAATCAGGCTCTCTCGCCTGGTTTGCAGCTCTAAAGGTAGACTCACTGAAATGGCTGTTAGAACAACATTCCTCCTCTTCAGTCATGTTATGCCAAAATCTGATGGGCACATTTGCTGACAGTGGATTTGATTCGTAGCACCTAATATGCTTACAGTAGTTCATACATATGCAACAGGAATATGCTATGACATTTCCATTCATTTGAATTTCTGTTCCTCCCCTGAAAGAATCTGGATGGGCTGAAGTGATACATCACAGAATGGGAATGGATGTGTGTGAAAAGGCTCGTGGCAGATTAAACAGGATGGAAAACAAATCACCATCATCTATTTGAGGAACTAGTTACCTGCATAATGGTTACTGAGAGTGTGACACATGCAGCTAGGCATTCAGGCTCATGTCATTGGCTGAGTATAATGGGCTTTCTTGTGTTTGAATGCCAGCGGGCAGTTTGCATACGGTATGCTGTAGTTGTTCTGTGGCTTTTTTTTTTTCTTCTTCTTCCTATTACACTCGGCTAAGTGCTAGATCCCATTTCACCATCCCTCATACCAATGAAAACAAATCAGAGCATGTACAGTATTTTGCCTTTATGTAGCAGAGATATAATAATAATATCCCCAGTCAGTTAAAATCCTGGAATCACGATTGAATGGTGCACTAATGCTCTTCAGAGGCGCGTCGCTCAAAGAAACTCTGGTCTCCTTGGTATTTAAAGCTTCAAGATGTCTTCCACTTTCTTTGTCTTGATGGGGGAAGATTTTAGCTCGCAGACACTTCCACTCTCCTAAAAGCTTTTTGAAAGCAATATGTAAGCTTTGACAATGTGTCTGATTTCCTCACTCTCCAGTGTGCTAAGTGGAACTGATGCTGCACCTCATGCTGTTTGGTTTGTATTTCCCACCGTTATGTGAAATATGTTTTTTGCATCGGCCCCCCTCACCCCCCCACCTCTACCTCTCTGGTGCTCATCTCCCTTTCTCCTCTCGTCTGTGGTGTGGTGTGCTATGAAGTGACCACAGACGAGAGGAGAAAGGGAGCTTCGTAGCATTGCCTTCTCTTTCTGACTGTCCCCTCCCCCACCAGAACATCCTTTTTGATATTAAACTCTATTCTCCTTTCTCTCTATCATCCTCTTAAGTTTTGCCACGGCCACTCTCTTTACCCAGTTTCTTTCTCTTTCTCCTCCTTGTAATGTGCTTTTAATGGAATCACAGAACATTGCTTCTATCACCTTGAGACTTTTCAATCTTGTATTATTTTTTTCCTCAGCGTTTTTGTAATGAGATTTCCGCCCATGCAGAGCAATGGAGTACAGCGTTATTAAGAGAGCGAGTATTGTGTTTGGCATTAGTTTCATTGAAAGACATTCCACCGCCTGCTAATATAGCCTCCCCTCCACCATAGCTGCTATTAGGAGACTAGAAGTGGGGGGGTGGGGTAGTGGTGGTGGTGCAAGGCCTCTCTTAAACACTATGTGGGATAATGAAATCCTGATGTTCATTAATGAAACTCAATTAATAGAAAGAAGGAAGTGGAGGCAGATGAGGAGGAGGACAAGAAGGAAAGGAGAAGGAGGAGAACAAAGTGCATCCCCCCCTTTGCCATTCAAAAGGAGCGATATTAAGGGGGTAGTCAGCACAGCCCCCGCACAAAAGGCTTTATTTGACTTCCTTCTTCAGGACTTGCTGAGCTTATTAAAATGCTTAATAGGTTCCATTAACTTCTAACACACTCAAGTCTTATACTAGCTGGGAGGGGCACATGGTAAGCAGAAACGTGGGGGGGGGGGGCAATTACAGAGGGATTTTGGGTATTGTCCAAAAAAATTCACAATATATTTAGGTTTATTCAGCGTGAAAATAGAGCCTCAGGCACTAGTAGTGGCTCCTTATTATGCTTTTGAATGAAGACTTTTTGTTGCAAGGTTGAGTTTGTGAATGCTGTTTGTGTATCTGTCTTTAACTATGTATACCCTCACCTGTGTGTTTGTATATGTCGGCATGACAAAGAGGAGAGGAGCATAGAGCTTGTGTATGCCAAGGAAAGAGGATGCAATCACACACTCACACACACACGCACACACACACACACACACTCTGATTTTCCCCTTTTCAGCAATTTTTACTCTCTCGTATCCTGTAGCTGAAACTGGGTGAACTAATCTACTACCCCACCCACTCCCACTGCTAGTGCATCGCTTTTGCAATACACTGTCACCCAGCTTTCCATCCTCTAAACGTGCGGGCCAGAAGTCCTGCTTGCAGAGGACTTGCCTCCAGGCATGGGAGACGAGATCACAACTCAGCCGCACATAATTCAAAAACAAAACCGAACCTTTGCTGCAGCTGACATTCTCTATTTGCGTGTGAGAGAGAGAAAAGGAGAGAGGTGAAGATCTCAAGTTAATGAGATAGAAAGAGTGACAGACACTTTATCTAGGCTCAGTGACTAAAATGTTAGCTACCCCTGGCTCATACAATCCGTTTGGGACTTCTGCTTCAGTCCCAGACTCTTGCTTATAGCCCTCAAACACGACTTAACGCAATTATCTCCATAATAGTCATAATCTCCCTTTAGGTCCATTCAGAGCCTGAATAGGTATAATCATCCCCAGCACTATTTAGCTCTGAGGAGACGGAAGCCTTCCAGTTTGTCTTTAATACCTGGCTGCTTCGATTCTTGCTAATCCCTAGTTCGGCACAGTGTGTTGTAAGACCCCTCCATCATATCCACCAGAGTAATGACAGTAATTTCCTGCTACATTAAGAGGGTCATTTTTTTTTTTTTTCAATGCATTGCTATTTGAATTGGCAACGCTCATGTACAAGCTGATGGGGAGTGATCATTTTGCAGCCAGGTGACAATCACAAGCTGTCACACTCCCGCAAACAGCAGTCCAGTCTGTGGGGCACTTTACCATGGCATGTTAACTTGTGATTAGTGAGTGTGGGAAGTTATGTTAGAGCTAGCAGGAGTAAATGACGGTGATAATGGTGTGGACCAGAAGCTGGCTGCTAAAATGAAAAAAAAAAAAAAATTCCATTTCCAATCCAAAGCAGCTTGGTATTTGGTGCCTTTTCAAATAGCATTTTTAATTCTGTCCAGCGCGCAGGCGTGTGCAGCAGTCAAACGGAGGAGGTGAAAGAGCAGGGCGGGAGCGTTTTTTACAAGATGAGGGAGCTTGTTGCTATTCACCTCAGGTGCTTGTCCACATGAGTTGCACAGAACTAACCCTTTCATCTATGTTTCATGCTTGTTAACTATTCCCACCTGGCTGTTTGGTATTCTGTTTTCTTTTTTTTTTTTTCTTTTTTTTAGTCTAACTTCTGTTTCTCTAGCCATCCACGATGGTGCTAATGAGGCAGGTGGGAGGGTGTTTGTCTGCCATTCAGAGGAAGATATGAGCAGGAATCGTAAATAGAGGAGTACACGCAGTCCTCTTGTGCGCTCTGTGGTAGGAATAGTGGAGAGGTCATTGCACACTTGTGTGGTTTTCATGCCCAATCAAGCCCAGCAGCAAGCTGTACCTCCATGTGTGATCGACTGGGAAGGGAGAGAAGGTGAGGAGGGGAAGGGGCAGGGGGGCAGGAAATGAAAGGAGAGGAGATGGGTTTTTGGCTGTGATCAGGCATTACCAGGCTGTGACAGCACTCGTCTCTCTCAACAGCTGAGGCTTGTCACAGCTGCTGATGCCCCGCTGTGTTCAACCACACGTGAATACGCGCACACATTCGCTAGCACTCACATCCATGCATACTCAGTCACATACTCCACACAGATGCCCTCTCTCTGCTCTGCTCACTCACTGTGACGCACAGTGTTGCAGGGAGTGCACAAGCAAAACCAGCGACACGATGCACCCACCTAGGATGCCAAGATAACCTCCCTGAAGCCTTGCTCATAACCTCATGAATTATGGAACGCCTATATTATCTAAAATGTTCAGTACATCAAGAGAAAAGAATAGAATGAAATTTGTTTTTTTTTGTGCGTGTTTGTGTAATTTCAGAACAGAATCAGTTGCAGAGAAGATGCTTACAAACTGGTTTGCCTTCCTCCTTCACAAATTCCTCAAGGTTAGTGCACCAAGCAACACTTATGGGCTGTGTTTGTGTGTGGGTACAAATGTGAATGCATCTTGTGTATATTAGATTTCTAGAGTCAAAGTGTGATTGCACATCATCAGATATGTAGAGTATGTGAACGTATATGTGTTTTCAGTCTTTTTGTGTTTACGTTGTGATGTTCCCTGGTGTGAATCCGTTGTGTTTGTATGTCTGTGTGTTTGCAGGAGTGTGCTGGGGAGCCACTGTTCATGCTGTACTGCGCCATCAAGCAGCAGATGGAAAAGGGGCCCATTGATGCCATCACTGGAGAGGCCCGCTACTCCCTGAGTGAAGACAAGCTCATCCGCCAGCAGATTGAGTACAAAACCCTGGTACGTCACACTCCATGAGGCACACAAGAAGTTTGCACGGTTATATACACAAACACACACAGGTGGACCTGAGACACACACATGCCACACAGCGCAGGGAGCTCTTCACTCAAATAAGACCTGTTTTTCATCAAAATGATGCCACACGCACACGCACACACACACACACACACACACACACACACACACACACACACACACACACACACACACAGATACCAAGTGGTTTAGGTACATACTACGTGGGCACATAACCTTAGAGCAAGTTGGTCCCCAGTCAGATTATTTCCTGTAAGTCCCATCATTTACTGTCTGCCTATCTAAAAAAAATACAATGTAAAATGCATAAAAACTATATAATTCTAATCCCTTTTTACTTGTTTTTTTTACTTTTTCACCATGAACCATGTTAAAGACAACATAGTTGTGTCTAGTGTGCTGGGTTTCTTCCTTCCTGCATGGGAAGGAAATTAACTAATGTTCCCACCAGCTTCGGTGTTGGTCCAACATCAGGGTTAGTGGCTGTGGAGACTGGAACACACCAAACAGACCCCTCTTCACACACAAACACACACACGCACACACACATACACATACACATATGCACACAGAGAAAAAAAAACACTCACACAGTCAGCATGTGACATGACAATGCTCTGATTGCTCTGACTGGGAATTTGGCTCATTACGTTCTAATACCCCGGCAGAGCTGGAAATTGGTGTCCCGCCGAAGGTGTGAAATTAGATTTTGGGATGCCAGCGAAAGCGGAAATGGTTTCTCAAAGCTCCTGCCATGCTCCAAGGAGACTCTAATGAGGGCGAAGCTTCAAGCTGTACCGAAGTTGGGCAGTAACGGGACACCTCGAGCTTCTCTCCTCTGCTCCCACATTTCCCTCAGTAATTTCTTTCTTTATTTTTGCTCTCCCTTTTCTTCCCAACTGCACAATCTAGATCCTGAACTGTGTGAACCCAGACAACGAAAACAGTCCGGAGATTCCAGTGAAGGTGCTGAACTGTGACACCATCACACAAGTGAAGGAGAAGATACTAGATGCAGTTTACAAGAACATGCCCTATTCTCAGCGGCCACGTGCTGTCGACATGGACCTCGGTATGGCGCTCATACACACAAACACACACACACACACACACACACACACACACACACACACACACACAACCCAGACACTCACAGATGCAATTGGCAGGTGTAAAGTCCTTCATACCCACAGATTAATGTATCAGTGAGAGAAAACCTAGCCATGTGTACAGATTATCAGTGCATTAGTGTGATAAAAGCTGTGTTCCAGCAGCCCAGCCAGACAGCCAGCCTCACTCTGCTGCTGCCAGGCCTTCTATCAAACTGACTGACAGTGTGTGGTACATCCCTCCGTCTGGCTGCTTTCGCTGCATTGTAGCGCCAGTAAGACAACACAGCAGATCAAGACAGAGAAGTGTGCATGTCGTTGTGTGTATGTGTGTGTGTGTTTGTGTGTTTTGCGTCTGTGACGTGGCTGGCTGGCTGACCCAGGTAAGAGCTGACAGACGGGCTCGCCAGCCTCATGCCAGGCTCCACTCCCACGCAGTCTGCCACTTCCCTTCCTCGCCTGTCCGTACCTTGCCTCCCATTGCCCTGTCCCTCTCATTTCCTCTCACTCTCACTGGGTGGAGAGAACAAAAGACACCCCCCCCCCCCGACACACACACACACACAGACACACACACACCCCTCCTCTACTTACTGCAAATCAGCACATCATCTGTCACTCAACACAATATGGCTCTCTGTCCATCCACTATCTTCTCTCTTTTCCTCCTCTGCCCATCTCTCACCCTTTCACTGATGTCTTGAAGATAATTAAGTATGTGTGTCTGTGTCCATGTGTGACTGCTTTTGTGTCATTTTCTGCAGAGCTGAGTTTAGGTTAGATGGTTTTTTTTTTTTTTTGTTGTTGTTTTTTTTCGGAGGATGTTGTGCCAAGCAGGGATATCATGTGGTCACCTGGCAAAGGCACAAAGTAATAAAACCCAGTCAACAGAGAAGAAAATCAATGATCACTCCCAGCATGAGAGCCACAATGGCTGTCCACTTTCCCATCAGCACCCTTATTATCATTTCATTACCCCACAACAAGCCGTCAGCCACTGCCCTCCACCAGCACTCGCTTATAGTTTCCACCTGTTTCCCTATTTTTTCCATTTGAAAGGAGGTGATTTTCGCATAGATTGCTTTTCATCCTGTCTTGTCTGCTCTGCTCCTCTCTCCTTTCTGACCCTGACGGGCCGACTGCTGCGTATGCTAATGGGTGCGCCATCTCCGCGACACAAGTACCAATTAAAGTGCGCAGTCCGCCTGCATATATCTTGAAATTGTTCGTGTATAATGTTTAATTAAGATGCGTGTCAATCCAAGTCGGTGAGAGGGGTGCGCACACCAGGAGCTGCACAGGAGAGCCGGCTGTTGATATCTACTCATTTGGGTAATGTGTGCAGAGAACTCTCTATGGGAGCCGTGTAAGGTGACGTCCCACTAACTGAAAGGCAAATGTGGTTTGTTTTAAGTCGTAAGGAAGTCAGACTTATATTAGGTAACAAGGTAACTGGTTGTGAAGTAATTTCAATCAGGAGAGAGACTAAGAGAGAAATTTGAAATGATGGAGAGGAAATAGACTTGTACACCCTGATAGGAAGTGGATCAACGTGGGGAACGGTCCATTAAGAGTAAGGTGCTTCCTATTAGCCCTGATTGTGGTGATGAGGCGTGAAGCAGGAGGATCCACTCTGAACATCTTCACGATCAGATGGTTTGATTGGAGATGGTCATGCATCCACGGTTGGGGCGTTGAAGGGGTAGAGGTGGGTCACAGATTCTATTATTGTGCTGAAATGACAACACAGAGAGAGAGAGAGCGCACTTACGAGGGATTGGCCAAAGGCCACCGGGTCAGACTTTGATTGGATAAAGACAAAAATGAGCTGGTGGCGCTTCGAGATAGTTGGAAACGTGGTTGTTACTTAGAAAGCATAGGCAATTCAGCTAAGCTTCATTATACTAAAGTATTAAGCTTTACCTTTTAATTCAACGCGCACACATTCATCTTAAATCCATGGTGGGTTTCATGTTTATATATTGAACACATATCTCCACCATCAACATCTCCACTGTTTTCTTTTGCGTATAGTTTCCTGTGTTGAACAACGTGTGTGTCTTTGTCCTCAGAGTGGCGCCAGGGGCGAATGGCTCGCGTGGTGTTGCAGGATGAAGACATCACCACCAAGATAGAAAATGACTGGAAGAGACTCAACACTCTCATGCACTACCAGGTAAAAACACAGTAAGGTTTAGTGAAATGTTTTCCTTAATTAACTCTCAAACTTCTCACCTTTTTTTTTTTTTTTTTAAACCAAGAAAAGGCTAATTTCAGTTCCATTTCTGCTGCAGCTTTTATTATGGAAATTGAACCACATACCTTGCCAAACTTTGATGTTTCCTGCTCTTGACTTTTAGGCAGCCAATTTTCAGCTCCTTATTTGCATGTAATCCAAGTGACTCACAGAATAGAGGACAATTACTGTACAGGTGGCAGGGGAGATGAACTCTTAACATCTCTGCCGACACTTCTCCCTCCTCCCTGGAGAGAAGAAGCAGCTCCAGTCAGGAGGACAGACTCTTTCTCTCTCTCTCTCTCTCGTTCTCTCTCTCACCCATTGACTTTCTGTGCCGGAAACAATTAGTCTCACCGTGACTGCCTGCTTCTGTCTCTTCACATGTAGAACCTGGATTCACACCTCACAATTTGAGGGCCCATGGGCTCACCTGTTGCCCCCCGTTAAGCAGAGGGAAAAGTGGAGTGCTAAAGTGGAGGAAAACTGAGAACAAGAGGAGTTGTGCATTTTTCAGGAGACTTTATGGCTGTTGCAAGTGTAAATTTAAAAAAAAAAAAAAAAAAAAAAAAAGCCAGGGAGAAAGAGGCCAAGTGAGGAAGCCAGGGAGAAGTAATACGGAGGAATAAAAGAGAAGAATCAGGCATCTCTGCAGGTCATGAATCTTTTGCTGCTCGTGCTCAGCTGTCTCTCATTAGTCAGCCATCTGCTTAAAGACTGCACGAGGCTCAATCCTGGGCTGCCTGGTGCAGAAGCGGAGGCTGGGACTGAGGTGCGGTTGCGGCCTGGGGTCGGACACGCGGCTCCATCTATATGCAGAAAAACGAGGAGGACGAGACCTGGCAACACACGCGCCCTCACTGTGGGGATGGGGGGTGTCAGCCTGAACTCCTGCCCCAGCAGAGCAAGCAGAATAATTTAACAGATGCAGGAGTCATTAGAAGAAGGGACTCACCATAGTGTCCTTCACACAGGAATTGGCACCATGCAGCTTCTTTCCCCTTTGTCTTGCTCTCTAACCCTCCTTTCTGTCCTCACTTTCACTGTTTCAAATTTTCTCTTCACATTTTGACTTGTTTACTTTTTTTCCCCTTCTCTTCTGCCTTCATTTCCTCCCTTCTCCCTTTCTTCCTGCCTTGCCTCTGAGCACCTCTTTCTCTGTGGTCTCTGCAGAGCTTTAATCCTTGATGAAGCAGTGCAGTGTGTTTGCTTCCTCACTATAATGGGCTCCTCTGTTGTTTTTGTTTTTTTTCTTCTTCTTTTTTTGCAATTCGTTGCGTCGCAGTCTGTCCGCCATCGTTAGCCAAGGGAGACGCTACAGGGCACACAGGCGCACACGTGTGGCCGCTTCACTTATTCACTTGCTCAATCGCAGATCTGAGGGCCGCTATTGATCACAGATCTAAGGGACCCTGCGCATAACTCAAGGCCCAACAGTGTGCAACTTCAGAGGAGACGCTGGCGAGCTGCAGGGCAATGCGGCGACGAGAGAGGAAAAGAAAGGAGAAGAAGCGTGAAGGAATAGGGCAGTTGACAACATAGATACTTGATCATCATTACTGTTTTGATGAGCTGGCAATGGCCCCTGTGAGGAAGCTTGTGTGTGTCAGCATCGTACACCATGCCACTGCATTGGCAGCTGCAGCTACACATCTGGCTGCCTATCACAAGAAGGGAGCACAGCTCATTAGGCCCCAGAGTGAGAGAGAAAAAAAGGGAAGTTGTAAAGTGGCAAATATTGAAAGAGGGGTCCGAAATATGCAGAATGACGCTGAGCATCACTTTGAGTCTTTGATAATTCTCCTGTAACAGAGACAGAGGCATTAAAATTCAAAGGTCTCACAGCATCCCAAGAATTCCCATTGGCTATTTACCCTGCCACATGAGAAATAACGGTTTACATAACCTGGATATGGAAATACACACCCTGCTGCTCTAAAATTAAAAACATAAATACACACATTCAAAATGAGTTCAGCATCTTTATTCAACACCTTTGCATTCGCAGTCAGGGGACTCAACTCCCATCCTCCCACCCCACTCTCTCTATTTTCGTTTTTTTTTTTTTACAGCCTTTCTTGCATAGATAAAGATAGAAGAAGACAGCAGCACACTCTGATACACACATAATGCATGTGCACACAGACCCACACTGCACATACAGACAAACACAGGAGGAGTTGAGATAAAAGATTTATGAGACTGGAGAGTTTTTGGCTGATTGCTGATTTGGATCTTTCTTTACTGATTAATCCTCCTTGCACTCATAGCAAAGCTTTTCATCGTACCTTCTCTCTTCTCTAGCTTTACCCCCCCCCCCTTGCCCTCCACTGCCTTTCTCCGTCTCTCTGTCATCCTGAGACATGTTAGTATTAACCTTGCTGCTGCTGGTTTGTATCTGGGCAGCAGGGAGCCCAACACACACGAGTCAGACATCTCACAGACTTGAGTCACTTCTGGGGAAGAGGGCGGGCGGCAGCAACAATTCTCATGAGCAGAACATTATCGTGAACTGAAGTTGTCAGCCTGCTTAGGTTATTTATGATGATTCAAATTGCAAACAGACCCACGCAGTATTCACTGGGGCACGGCGTGAGTAATTGCATTGATGATGTTTGACAAAGCGTTGATTTATTACAGGTGGACTGCGGCTTTTTCCAGCATATTAATACTTGTTTGCCACAGCCATTTGTGCGGGGATACACATGGGCAGTGTGTGTTTTGTCTGCAGTATTATTCCTAATGTGCGGATAAGTGACAGCAAAGGACAAACTCATCCTCTCTCACTTTGGCTGAGACTGCGCCAAAATGAAAAGTAAAAGTCAGTTTGAAAAACTTCCATCCCCTTGCTGCCCTGTGACCTCCGTCTGTCCTCTTCTCTGCGGTGAAGGAACAGGGAGAGCAGACACTGATGACCACACCAGGAGAGCCTGCCAGCTAGATCCTGTTACCCACCTTGCAGACATCACTTGGGGCATTTTGGGCTATTTTCAACAGCCCCAGACACAACGGATACTACTACATGGCTATCTGTTCATTAATCTAATGCTGCTGCTGTCTTGGCCCGCTGGTCCACATTGTAAAACGTGAATACACCTCTCAGACAGATAAAAATATGAAGGTTTTCAGGAGGAATATATTCCCTGAGTAAATATCTTTAACAAATAGTGTTTTCCATTGAAGAGGAGAGGCATGTTTGAGTAATTCTGCGCCGCTGCTGCGCCCTGAGTCATATTTCTAATAGCACAGCTATAGCATTTGTAAGAACCCGCTCTTCAATGACATGTCTCATTGTTTAAAACCCAACAGTATCTTCAAAAGATGCCGTGTGACACCCGGGAGTCTTCACATGTAATATCCCATTACACATTTCGCCATTCATGACCACAGCTACTCGTATGCACAGTTTGTGTGTTTCCAAGCTGCCGGGCAGAGTCGACAGGTGCGATAAAGCATCGTGATCTGAGCCCGTGAGTCCAGAAGAGATGGGACACCAAGGGGGAATCAGGCTAGGACCAGGGCTGCAGGGTTTGCATGGAGAGGGCTGAGGAAAGAAAGCTAGAGGCTGACCACACTCTGATGTCTGGTCGGCTCTGTACTGTCTAATGGAAGGTCTTATCACAGGCGGGGCCCACAGCCCTTATCACACCTGCCCACTATCAGCCCCACCAGTGGATTATCCCTGAAGGGTGAATCTGCACGCCTTCAATCATTTACTCTATCAGAAGGACCCATCTCTGCTGTAGCCTCTCTGTCAGCCATAAAAAGCAGAGAGAAAGAGAGAGAGAGAGATGGAGGAAGGTGTAAAGAGAAGGATGGGGGGGGGGGATATTTCATGCTTCCCAGGGAAAATGTATCATAGGAATAGCAGTGGAAACGTTCACAGAAGTCCTCGTCGTTGGTGTATTAGAGTCGGTCCGTGCATCATCAGCCAAGAGGAGGCTATGGGATGGAGAGGCCTTAGAAATTAGGTTTAGGAAAGCAGAGAAAAATGAGAAGGAGCGAGAAGGGTCAAAGACCTCAGTTGTGGGTTGGGGGTGGGGGTTAGGGAGACTATTTTTCATTTCTCTTCAAGAGGTCTGGGAGCCGGAGCCACGTCTGTAAGAGGATTCCTCCAGATTTCATCCCCAGTTTCAAGTGTCTCTCCAGTGTGGCCAGTAGAGGCCAGATGGCAACTCCAACTAATAACACAGGCAAGATTAGTTCAGCAAGAGTGGGAGAAAGGGGTGAGGACAAGACCAAGGGGAGGACGAGAGGCGATTGGCTCTCAAGAGAAAGGAAGAAATTCTCTAAATGTCCATCCCAACATCCAGCAGCTCATTTCTTATTTCTGCTAAAACGAATGAAAAGAATTATTTTTTTTTCCTCTCTGGCTAAAGATTCTTTGAGGTATTCCTTTTGGAGCCTGGCATTTGCCTTTTGTTTAT
Organism: Rachycentron canadum; assembly: GCA_038496675.1. NCBI lineage: Eukaryota > Metazoa > Chordata > Actinopteri > Carangiformes > Rachycentridae > Rachycentron > Rachycentron canadum. The sequence goes on from CM076651.1 coordinate 4,413,492, forward strand.
TTCTCCAATGGAGGCTCGTCAGTTTTTCTTCGCCAGGTCTGAGGCAGAAATCCCTCCTCGGGGTAGGCTGTAAATGCCAGCCAACAAGCTGTTTGTTGTTTTGGCTTTCAGAAAAGAACCTCAAGTTTTGTTTGCCTTTTTCTTTTTTTTTTTTCTAAAACGTGATTTTTTTGGTGTACTAACAATGATAAATTTAATTAAATTGCCATTTCATGATTACTTGATGAGACTGTTAGATCTCTGCTAACAAGCCTCTTATTTCATAGGCTTTAGGACATCCTTTCTAATGTAGGTTGCATCAGTTTTTTTTTTTTGAGCTCATCTGAAGTGACTGGAGCATATCAGAAGGCCGGGAAGCCTTTGTAAATATAAACCACACAGGGGGGAGGAGGATGAGCCCCAGTGTCTGTCTCTTATTCATGACACACCATCTTTTACACAGCCTCCTCTCCTCGTCTTCCTCTTTGACTTTGACTCGGTGCTGCTCTAATGCTATTATTATACCTACGTACCCCATTTTCTTTAAGGGTGTGAAGTGTACACGAGATGAGACATTCAGCATTCTAGTCTCTCCTTCTGACAGTCTCTCCTTCTCTCTCTCTCTGTCTGTCTCTCTCTTAGCATCTCACCCTAGTTCCAAAGCTTACATCATGTCTCTAATGTTTGTGAAGGGGATGACAATAACAGTCATGTTGAGTACAGCCATCATGCAGCCACAGCACTCTGCTCTCTGCTGCTGCAAAAAAAGCAAAAAGCCAAGGGGCTCTGGTAGAGAACAGCAGGGAGCACAGATACGACAGGAAGGGATGGGTTGTGGGATATGTTTTGTACATGGGATTATTCACTAAGGACCTGACATTCCCTCCTGTAGTCTACCCTTTACTATGACACACACATTTTTCAGGCATAACCCCCCCCCCCCCCCCCAAAAAAAAAAACAAAAAAAAACAATCCTTTCGAAATAAACACACTCTGTTCTAATTATACTACAGAAATCTCATCAAAACAATGTGACACCAGCAGATTGACGTTGCTTGCGTCTCTTCACACAGGTGTCAGACCGCTGCGTGGTGGCTCTGGTGCCGAAACAGACCTCATCGTACAACATCCCTTCCTCAGCCAGCATATCACGCACCTCCATCAGCAGATATGGTGAGTTGCTTTTCTCCTGCCCCTTGTCATGGCTTTGACATTGATTACACTGATTGCCAAATGCCACACGGCAACAGTTAATCAACAGTTAATTCCATGCAAATGTAGCCTTGTTGCTGTTGTTGCTGCACAAACACATCATGATGTGTTTTTTTTTTTTTTTTCTAGATTAGTTGTTGTTCTAGTTATGAACAAAGCCAAATTCACTCTCTCCAAAGAAAGGGTCAGCTCTGTTAGGCGGTGTTCTGCTTTTTGCTGCAGAACAAGGGGGGGTGGGGGCCTTTCTCTCTCTCTCTCTCTCTCTCTCTCTCTCTCTTTCCAACTGTGCGTGCTGCAGTTTGCTACACTTGAGGTCCAAGCTCTGTTGGATGGAAAAAAAGAGAAAGAAGTGGAGACAGTGGGAGCCATGAAGCCATAATATTATTGTAATGAAGGTGCATTCTGTACAAGACGCACTAGCCTGCTGGTTGCATGCAGGCTTACTTGCACTTGCTCAGGCATTCAGCACATACAATACACGCATACATGCAAACGCACACACATACTTTAGATCATCGTAGTTTGTGCTGCTGGGTGCCAAATTTGGTCCTCTGCCAGACACAGACACACACACAGTCAGCATCAGGCGACTTGTGATTGCTAATTATTCTCTGTGAATGATACTTCACACAAACAGAAAAAGATAAGTGAGCGTGGCCAATTATCAGGATTGGGAATGGAAAAGTGAACATTGGCTTTAAACTGCCTGCCACAGAAAACAGCATTCCTTTCCCTCCAGGCAATAACGAGTCTTATTTACAAATGTTGGGGAAAGTAGACACCTGAAGATACTCAGTGAAAGAGCTTTATCTTCAGGGTGTGTGCTGTTGTGGTGGGTTTTCTGCTGAAACACTGGACACAAACACAGAAATGAAAGCATAGACTTTTACCCAAAAGATTAATAAAAAAAAAAAAATGGAAAGATTATTATTGATCAGTAAGGGGACAAGGCTCACATATAATCATTCCTTGTCCCCACAACACAGAGTCATGAACACAGATGTTTGCAACCAAGAGTAAACAACTACATAGACATATCTACTACTCACCAATACACCACAAAAGTTATGTAAAGGCTCCACGTGCAGCTCATGACCTCCTTAAACACAAATCGGATGAGGAAGAACAGTGGGCTTCTGCAACTTATAACAAACGCACATTACCTGCTAATAACACAATCAATATCACAAGAGAAACACATGACAGAATGTGTCGCCAACTTATGACTTTGCTTTCACATATTGCATTAAAAATGACAAACCAACCATTTAGTCTTCTGTTTTCACATTGTGAAATAATGCGGAGAGACATTCAGGGCAGAGCCGAGGAGGATTCTTTGATGACCTTTAGATGATTGCAGACCCTCGGTCATTACTCACTTCGAAACAAAACACTGTAATGGCTGAGGGGGGAGACAGGAAGGTGACAGATGTAACTACCAGTCTAACTCAGTGGTGCATTATAGTGTATTGTATAGTATTTTAATATCCTTATATCTTACTTTGCCATAATATGGAGTTTTGAGCCCAGGTAGTGGTTACACAGAATCACAAGAGACATTTGAATTTGTAATGAAATTGCAATGAGCTGCTGAGAGGTTGTAGTCTCCCACTTTCTTCTTACTTTTTTTGCTTTTGGGTTGCTCAGGCACTAAAGTCGGATGTGCGTGGCATAGAAAGCAGAAACTCTGCTGGCATGAGCCCGTCCCTCATCAATCATGGGTTGGCACAGCAGGCACAGCTGCACCTCGACACCTGCTGATGGATTCATACCAATTTAACGTTCAACACTTAGCATCTTGACTCAATTTACACCGCCAGCAACCCCCAACTACCTCCCCACCCCACCGCACCCCGCCCAACCCACCCTCTAGCCTTGAAATCAGCCTGAACACACTCCCCTGCTGCCCGGCTGTGTCCAGGAGCGCAGGGGACTGCAGCTGAAGAGGGAAGGGCTGCGGGGCAGTAGCATTAGGGGACCTGCGATGAGGCTGAGGGTCCAGGCAGAGACGGAGGGGGATGAGGAAATGGCAGTGCAGTAAAAACCAGTGACTGGATTAAGATGGGATTTGGGGCCTCAATCCTTACCCTGCACACAGCCACATATATTCAATCCCCCTTACTCAGACCCTGGTCCCCGGTGGCCACTCCAGAGGCACAAGTTGGTCTTATTTGAAAGGTGTAAGTGGCTGTAACGGCAGCAAAAAGCTTTGTTGTCGAGCTCGGCCTTTGAAGCCAGGTGAGAAAGCTCCTCATTGAGATCCTTAGATCTTGAATCTCCAGAGAGCCAGCTGCCAGGAGTAGATGCCGGCTAATTAGAGAAACTGAAACCAACATCATTCTGACTGAGCGAAGAGCAAGGAGGCAGGAACACAAGCACAGAGACTAAGGAGGTTGTATGGATGAAGGAGGGTGGCTTCAGTGCTTAACAAATTAGGGATCTTTTGATGCATTGATTAGAGTGTGACAGGGACGTTTTCAACAAGGCGTTGGCACACTGTGGCAGGGAAGAGCCAATTATGAATGCTTTTAAGAGGAGCCAGACGCAACCATGTCTCAGCCAGTGAAGCAGGGATTATATAAGAAAGGAAAAAGGAACAGTGAATGAAAGAGTATAGAAAAGAAAAGAAGCAAACGATTATCAAATAATTCAGGAGCAGAAAACAAATAACTAACATTTTGTAAATCCCTTTCTTTTTCCAGCGCACCCTTTCATGTAGGAAAACAGGCGGGGAGGTCCTGTTTTCAATCATCTTGTTTGTCATCCAGGATCCAAGCTTCAATAGGGCTACCAATAATCAATGCAATGCTACAGACCACAACAACTTCCCCTCCCTTTCATTACTTTGCTGTTCTATGAAATTATCCACCACTGCAATTTCCTTCACAGCATGGCTGAGAGCAGGAGGTGCACTGAGGATTCAGCTTTGTAATGAGTTACAAATGAGAGACGGGCTGTGTGTGTGAGTGTGCTGTTTTATATGTGCGCTGCACCAAAGGGAAGCTTTGTAATCACGGTCATTTAGGCTCAGCAGTAAATTCTGTATCTCCCTTTCTCACCCTCGCTTTTCTACTCTGGACAGACTCTTCATTCCGATACACGGGCAGCCCCGACAGCCTTCGCTCGCGCGCTCCCATGATCACCCCCGATCTGGAAAGCGGTGTGAAGGTGTGGCACCTGGTGAAGAACCACGAACATGGAGACCAGAAGGAAGGAGACCGCGGTAGCAAGATGGTCTCTGAGATTTATCTGACCAGGCTACTCGCCACCAAGGTACATGAATATCCTCCCGTACATTTTCTATGTGTCAACATGTCTTTATCTATATTATTAGCACAGTTTTCTTACATTTTTCATTAAGTCAAGTCAAGTCAACTTTTTTAGAGTACGTTTAAACAGCTTGATCTGACCAAAGTGCTCTAAAATAGAAGGAAAGTAGATACACAATTATGAACATGACAATAGACTAAAAGGTTAGTGAGCCAAAAAGGCCAGTGAATAAAAACGTGTCTTTAGCTGAGATTAAAAAATAGAGATGAAAGGAGCACAGCTAATTTCTAATGGCAACAGGCTCCATAATTTTTGGAGCAGCAACTGCAAAGGTTGAGTCCCCTTTCAGTTTTAGTCGTGATTGTGGTACATGGAGGAGAGAGGGAGCTGAATTATCCTTGTTATAATAACTAATTGACTCTGCAAACTATCTGCAATGGGAGCGGCGAATTTCCTGCATCTCTACTGCATTTAGGCTGTGTTTTTTTGTTATTTTTTCTTTTTCTCTGAGCGCGTGTGTCGTCTCTAGTTGCCGACGAATTGCTAATCTCTCTTTACTCTCCTCCCTCTCCCAGGGTACCCTACAAAAATTCGTGGACGACCTCTTTGAGACGTTGTTCAGTACGGTTCACAGGGGGAGCACTCTTCCCCTGGCCATCAAATACATGTTTGACTTCCTGGATGAGCAGGCAGACAAGCATGGCATTCATGACACAGACGTACGTCACACATGGAAAAGCAACTGGTAAGGACCTCCTTTTAAAGACGCAGTACGTCTTTATGTGAAGATCTAACTGTTCTAATTCTACATGTTTCTATTCACTGACCGCGTCAGATAAAGTCCCTCTGTCTTGCACTTAACTCTCTTCCTCTCCGTCTTTCAGCCTTCCATTGCGTTTCTGGGTGAACGTGATCAAGAACCCGCAGTTCGTGTTTGACATCCACAAAAGCAGCATCACGGATGCCTGTCTGTCTGTAGTAGCTCAGACCTTTATGGATTCCTGCTCCACTTCAGAGCACCGCCTGGGCAAAGACTCCCCATCCAATAAGCTGCTCTACGCTAAAGATATCCCCAATTACAAGAGCTGGGTAGAGAGGTAGGAGGCAGCGCAGTCACTTTACACACCATTCTGATCCCCTCTGTCACATCTTTTTTTGTAGCCTCTTAAAATGAAATATAAAAACTGTGATCTTTTGGAAAAATCGATTCATAATTCTCTTTCTTCTCGCCTTCACTTCTAAACCAGATTTTGTAAAAAGCCTTATGTGAGTGACTGTGAGCATGGATGTATTGTGAGTGAAAGTGATATTATGGCTTAGAAATTTGACTAAAAAAGAACTTAGGTCTCAGTTGAGCTATTAGACCGACTCAGTGAGTCTCTCTCAGTGATGCCAAGTGTTGCCCCTTGTCTCTGTCCCCAGGTACTACGCCGACATCAACCGGCTGCCGGCCATTAGCGACCAGGATATGAATGCCTATTTGGCAGAACAGGCCAGACTCCACTCCACAGAGTTCAACATGCTCAGTGCTCTCAATGAGATCTACTCTTACGTCAGCAAGTACAGCGAGGAGGTTAGTGCTATTTCGCTCACACACTGCGAACGTGAACACGATTGTTTTTGAAGAGCAGTCGTCTGCAGTGAACAGTCTTTTACGTCGTGTATATGCATTTGTGGGGGAATCGCACAAATTTGGGGAAGAGGTATCATGAGTGGGGTTTGTGTTTCTGCAGGTTCACCCAATTTATAAGGGTCAGTTTTGTACAAAGACATAGCTTAGCGGGTACAAACGGCAGTGGGGTATTTAAAGAAGATTTTGAATAGAACAGGGTGGGCTGCAGTACTCATAATGCATCATAAAATTGAGTACATAATAGAAGATTTTAATACAGTACTTAATTTTAAGTCCCTTTCAAATTCTTCAATCCCACCTTGCCAACTTATTTCTTCAACGTCGTCTCTCGTGTTTGTGTTTATCTCACGGTATCGGTATAGAAACCCCAAATCAAAACTGAATATACGGTCCAGATAGGTTGGCATCTGGGTCTGGATCCTGTTAGCAACCTCTGGAATAGAAATTAGAATTGAACACATCTGCCTATTATATACCAATTTATGTTGTTATTTTACAACATATTTTAGTAACAGAGTAAGAATTTCTAAGATATTTGCCTCTGAAACATCATATATACATATAAACACCATCTCCATCCTGTAGCTGCTGGTGCTCTATTCTGCTCTGTTATCTCTCTCTCACTTTCTCTCTCTCTCTCTCTCTCTCTGCCTTTTCCATGACTCCCGACACATTAACAAAATGTATTTCTACGGATAGGTTATACTATATTATGATTTATTGTGTAACTGTTTTCCTTATGTGCAGGCCCTGTGCGCCTTATTAAATGTTTGAGTATTGAGTATTTCTGTGCAGAATAATTTCTTTCCTGAGCTTAGTGATCTCAGACAGATCCCTCCTCTGAACTACATACCAAGCTCTTTCACTTGAACATTTCACCTGGAGGCCGGTCCTGGGTGCTGATTGCGTAATGAGCTGCTGCCGTAGTAAATCAGTCACTAATTACAGGCAGATTGCGAGCGCGAATTGAACGAAAGGCGTGCTGCCAATTCACCCCCATGCTTTAATGTACGTATATATGTTTCTTGCCCTTGGTGTTTCCAGACTATTCTGGTATTGCAAAGGTTAGTGAGGTCAGCTCACAGTCTTCAGTAGACTTCCCCAAAGCCCAGAGGTCTAGTGAGACCTGAGCTTAACAAGGCGGTGTGTCTGATCTGTGGAGTAGAAAGGGAATGTCTACAAGCTCTCAGCATGGCGCTCCGTCCTTTCGCCTGTGCTGAGTCGGAGTAGGCAATCTGTTATATAGGGCTCTCATGTGCAAAATCACAGGCAACACACACATACATACACAGACACACACTGTCAGATCACAGGAAGCATTAAAACAGACGATAGGAAAGAAAGAGTAGGAGAGAGCATTCATGGAGACATTCGGCTTCTAATGTCAGCTCCTCCTCTGGGAAGCATTAGCCTGACCTTTACGTTGGACCACACTATCTCTCTCTCTCTGTCTCTATCTCTTCCTTTCCCACTCATCCCTTCTTCCCGTTCATTCCTTTTCTTTTTACCCATTATCCAGTCAGCTTCCCCTTTGCTCTCCATGAATCTCACACGCTTGCTTTTGCTGCCTCTGCAGCTGTAGCTGTCGGGCGCACACACGCATCGAGACACATGCAAACGCGGCCGTTTTGCACACATACCCCATCACTCCTGCAGTATCTGCTGTCTCTCAGAGTGCAGCGCATAAAACCTCATCTAGCACGGTTAACGGCCGTTCATTCTTACTCAGCCCCCTCACTAACGGCTGTGTGTGAGGCTAACCAGGCCAGAGCTGCAGCCTACTTAAATGGATTTGGGAGATGGCGGTGGGAGCTGCACCTGCATACAGCACCACAGATTAATAATAGATTGCTATCTGGCCCGATGAGGAGGAGGAAACGCTCTGCCGGTAGCTGGCAACCTTTAAGAGCACTTAAGCAGATGAGTGGAAGATGGTAGGTGGGCAATGTTCTGCAACAGGACAGGCAGCAGACAAAGGTTTGCCATGCTGATAAAAAAAAAAAAAAGATAGAGAACAAGAATATAGGAAATACAGTTTTCCAGACAAAAAGCATAAAAGGTAGTCGGGCTTACAGCCTGCCAAAAGCAAATGGCTGAAAATGAATATTATGGTTCTGATTGGCTGAAAGACTGTGGCACCAAAAATGAGTTTCCCATCCGCTGAGACATGAGACACCTTATAAAATATCTCGAAAGCACAAAACTAAACAAAGTACTGTGTTATTTTATAGTGGGAAGAGTTAAGTTGACAAAATACTTTTACAAACCCAGATATTTTTATTAAAATCTACGGCTGATGTATTTTCCTACCTTTGCCGACACAGCCCCTGGGGTTACTCTGAGTATGAAAAAGAAAAAAAAATCAACATGGATAAACACGTTTTTAATGCGTTTTCACCCATATTCCTTCATTATTTAATCTCTTAGCTCAGAATATTCAAAATTACACATTGCATAAGAGGGTCTAATGAATTATTTTGTTTGAATGATCTATTATTGACTCGAACACTGCATCCCAGTCTAGTGTCATCTGATGTGAAATTGATTTCCCCTAGCGAACAAACACACAGCAGCACAACATATGTGTTAAAAGAATGGCTGTGGTATTTGGATACAGATCCGTTTCAAAGGTGATGGAGACATACTGTCTTTTTTTTTTGTTTTTTTTTTCTTACATTCATATTAAAGGCCTTTGCCATGTATGTTGGTGTCACTCTGACAAAGATTCATCCTGACAGGGCAGACAGTAGATGAGAGCGCGAAGAGGGGAGCCTGTCTGAATCCCTTTTGAACCCAATTTGACAAATGCCAAATTTACAAGATGGGGCTCAGGAGATAAAACGGGAAAGGCTAATACACAAATATTTCTCAGCGTCGTCAAAAAGACAAAGGCAGTGATGTAATTCTCTTCTTTTTCTTTCATGTGATGTCCATATAGACGCCTGAGAATATACACTCTGCTGCATTTAAAAGAAAGTGCTCGTAATTGTCAGTTTTGAAGCAAAGCAGACACCCATTATTCTCTCTCAAATGTTATCAGGTCTAAATCTACAAATGTATCATAAACAACAATAATGAAATCACACCATGTATATTTTTATGGCTGGTATCTGAACAGGTTTTTTTTTTTTTTTTTTTTTTTTAATTCTCTATAGATCACAGCTGCTCTAGAGCAGGATGAGCAGGCGAGGAAGCAGAGGTTGGCCTACAAGGTGGAGCAGCTCATCTCTGCTATGTCCCTTGAGAGCTGAGAGTGACCCCCAATGGAAAAAGAGTGAAGAGAGCGAGAAAGAAGACCACAATCTCTACTGGACCTTCCAAAATGGTCCTGCATTACTTACCTCTCATCGTGGGGACTGCAACCACGAACCAGACCTGGGATCTTTGTAACCACAGCCGAACAGACACACAACTGCATTAACTTGTAATACTCCCTCTTTCCTTTCATGATGGTACCAGCTGAGGGGCCCACAGACTACGACATAGGCCCCTGCAGCTGGAACTGATAACGGCATAAGGAGGGAACATCAGCAGAGAAGGCAACAACATGGCTTGTATTTATTTATGTTTTTGTTTCTTTCTTTCCTTTTCTCAAAAGAAATTTTCTCTGTTCAACAGGAAATTGTATGTTGTGTGTGCATGAGTGCGTGTTTGTGTCATACAAAGGAGGACTCCTGCAATGACTGTGAGAGAAAATGGAGAAGCAGATTTACTCTCTACTCAGTCAGAAACTCAGATCTGAGTGTGAAATGGAGACAAAAAAAAAAAGAGAGAAGAAGCACAGGAGCAGATCTCATGTTGGACGGCTGCGTTAGCGTTCAGATTCCTCAGATTTTTATTTTTGTACTTGTACATTTGAATATTATCAGTTGCAGTTGAAATATCCACCCAGGATGCCACAAGTGTTGTTGCATAAAGACATTTAAAGAGTGTGACACTACATGAGGGTGGTGTGGTAGTACAACAGGCCATGGTCCATGTCTTCTCTCACTCCTTGCCCCCTCGGAACTGATGCGTCGCACGACATGGACTGGACATCTATCTGCTCCTTATCCAATCAGAAGTGTACAGGAAGTCATGGAACCCGTGCTCATCATCCAAGAGTCGAGAAAACTCCGCTCATGGTGGTCACAGTTCAGCCAGCATGCTTGCACCTAAACTGAAGATGACAGAGATGAAGTCTATAGTGTATTTAGGAGATGACCTTAAATCAGCATCACTTTGGTGTCCAAGGCTTTCTTCAGCAGTTAGGTCATCTGTGTATGTACCAGTCGATACTTGCCAATCAGTGTATGTGAATGTACAAAATGTCTTTTTATTTGTTTGTTTGATTGTATGTCTATTTGAGTTTTGCAGAGAGGGCTCAGTTGAACTGAGCTCCTTGGATGTTTTCAGCAGCTCGTCAAGTGAACAACTCCATTTGTCCGTCCTGTCTCAGGCCCGCCCAGCTACTTCCCAAACATTATTTACCCTAAATCACTTCTCTGTTAGAGCAGTGTGTATCGTCAGCATCGTGGCTGTCACAGCTAGCAGTTAGTAGACACCGCACGAGACCAGTTGGTGTCTGTAGGCTAAGATCTCCATTATATATCCACTGTTTGTGTCTCTTTGGGAACTTGATTAACTTTACGTGTACTTTGCATGCATACTATCACACATCAGAAGTACTGAAGGGTCCATCTTTGATTTTTTTTATTTTTTTTAATCAAGTGCCAACGAGGCAAGCCAGTATGAGTTGGCCATTTCAGACGTTAGCTGATGGGAGATCTTAGCCGACCACCACCACCACCACTCCACGTCTTCACACAGACTAATAGAAGCATTGTTGCGTGGGTCTAGTTTGACCAAGTGCCAAAAGATCCTGTTGTTTCAGATTCTTCACTAATGTTTCAAAAAATCGGTTTATGCTTTACAGAGAGAGCAAAGCTCTCACATCCGAGTGTAGAGCCGGTGGAGGTTAGGAGAAGCTCGTAATAACTGGACTGGTGGTTTTAAAATGTAATGAAAGGTACGAAACATAAGCAGGAGAAAAGAGATCTCGGGGTGAGGAAGAATTCAAAAACACAGACATAAGACAGCATGTTTCATGTTATATGGATGCGTCTCCTGACTTAAACCAAACAGTCACAAGCTAAAAGGCTGATATATAACCTTCCAACCTTCTAGCTGAATGACAACAAACTGTAGACTCCATCCTCTGGTGAGGTGATTTCATTTTCTTCCGAGATATATATTCGCTTGTTGTTTACATCAAGTACTTGAAAATAGGTAGTATTAAAGGTTTGTACAGTGTACTGCAATTGTGTGTGTTGAGAGCTTGATAAACACCAGGAGTGGGTGAAAGGTGCTTCTTTTCTCTGTGGCCTTAGATACCCACCTGCTTACCGTTCCTGATCTTATTAGTCCTAGACTCGGGCACAGTCCTTTCAGCGCTTTGGAGCCCAGTGTTTTTTCAGTGATACCTGGCCCAGGCACTCTGCTGCGAACTGTCTTAGCGAGATAAAGTAAAAGGAAAGGTGAAGAGGGTACGGCCTGGCTCTGGCAGACATTGCCTCGCTCAGCACTTGGTTTTACCTGAGCTGTTTGAAGAGAAGTGTCGAGAAATGAGGAGAGAGGGAAAAGTAGAAAGAGAGAGAACCCCTTTAGCTCTAGTTTCCTGCTTTGGCTTTGAAGCTGCTCTTTGATCTGAGTCAGTTGTGTGCACAGTGTGATCAGGAGATGGAAAGAAAAAAAAAAAAAAAAACATCAAACTAGTAGGCAAGGAGAAATGTAGGATCAGGTGATTATTGACCTATTACCGAGTCCGGCCAATGGGGGCAGAAGTGGGTAAGAGTAGCTGTAACGTGCTCCCTCACCTGAAAAAGCACCTTTTGGTAACCCCTGTAATGAACATCTATAGGTACACAATGGCGCACATATACAGTACATACACAAAACATAAAGCTTCTTCCTTTTGATTAAGGTGTCTTCCCAATTTCAGCAAATAGAATTGTATCCTCCTCATACCTCACATTGCTTGTATGGAGTAATGCTTCTTATCATTTTAACAGGACCTAAATGCCTTTTCCTTTTTCCAAGGGATGTAAATGTATGTTTATTCGAGTCCTTCCAACTCGTAGATGAGCTCCCCCTGTATTCACAACAATGATGAACGTAATCAGAGGCACACAAATTGGTTGAGAGTGGCTTTGATTTTTTTTTTTTTTTTTGTCTCTCTCTGAAATCATTTATATCAAGATGTTTCCTTTTTTTGTCTTGTGTGAGATTTTCTGCATGCGTTTTGAATTCATGCTTTAGTTCTGCCTGGTATTCCATATTGATCTGCGCCGTCATTAGTCGAACTGCAATTCTTCCTGAGAGCCCATTTGTACACGTCTTAAATTACAGCTGAATGCACCTTTTTTTTTGTGAAAGAGATTTTTTTTTTTTTTAATGTTGAATAATGGCTTGTTTCCATGCTGTGCACTCAATTCTGGGAACCTTTTTAATTCAGTTTGAACTGAGAAGAGGGAAGTTTGTTTACTACTTCTGCAGCGCAGAACCCCATTTGACTGCCAGTTGTGATATGGATAGATGCTCATAAACACAACCTCATTTCAGCTCAAGCTGATTGCAAATTGAAGATGCTTTGTGCACTCTTTTTTCGCTCTCAGTGTAATGTGTTGCCGAAGAGATGGTGTTGTGGTTTTGACTGGCACATGTCATCATTCCTTATGTAAAACAAAGCATTTACTCAGCATTTTTTGTTTGTTTGTTTGTTTGTTTTATGGCATCAGACAGAGGAAATGATATCCAGATCAATGTATTAATCTCAAGTCAGAATATCACAAAGTATAAAATGAGTATCCTTCCATTTTAAACACGTTGTAAACAAACCCTTTGTAGACACTGGAGTTCTGTAAAATAGTAATTACTGGCAATGATGATGATGACGATGATGATGATGATGATGATGATGATAATAATAATGGCTGTCTGTTCTTGTTTTATAAAAGTGTTGTGAAAATTGTAAGAAACTTAAAGTATTTAAAAAAGGTTGTTCTCTTGTTTTTTTTATTTGCTTTGGTTTTGTTATGATAATATATTATTGTGTACCTATTGTAAATATGAAGCACACCTATTTTGCAAGCCAAGGATTCACTTTGTACTGTTGTTATATATAAATAAACTTTGCTGGTTAAAAATTGCATAGAGCTGAAATCTGTATTCCTGTGTTTTTGTTTCATAACCTCCCAAGTTAGACAAATAGAGAAGAGAGAATCATACAAGTCAAATCATTACATGTCATTAAAGTTTTGATATCCACAAGATGATGAAGATGATGATATGAGGACCAAAAACCATCTCAATGTAGTTGCACACCTAAGGCTTCTCTCTGGAGTCTCTCTGACTGCTTTCTGAATAATGGAATAAAAATATAATAGATTGATGGTAAACAATCAAAACAACAAATTTCCTTCAAGGTTGGGTGGTGGGTCTGGGTGTCTTGGGCAATGGCTCAGACCAGTGACTGCTTTTGTGACATCACAAAGTTATGAAAGTATTAAAGGCTCAATTTAAGGCACAGTTTCTAAACACAGGTTGTGTATATTTTTCTGCAGACTGAGCTTTTATACTTTCACAGCACTAATATAAACCTCTGATCTGCTATACAATTAAAAAAAAAAAAAAAAGACATGGAAATTTCACTTTACACGATATGGGACCTTTAAGACCCACGACTTGTGGCTGGTACTCATACCAGTCTACTTTCTCTCACAGGTCGTCACTTCCTGTTTGACAAAATGGAACCATTACAAATATGCCGGATATGCTATTAGCTGTCCCTGTTTGCAAAGCACTCATTGGAGTACAACCAACTATTACTGAAAAGATTCAACTTTGAAGAAAACTTCAAAACATGGCGATTCTCAGGCGGGATCTGGAGCGTCTTTTTTTTTTTTCCTTCTTCTTCTTCTTTTCGATTTCTAAGTGGGTTTGTGGACTTTTCCTCGCGGTGGACAACGGTGACAATGATTTCCAATGAAAATGTAAGTCACGATGAATATAAAAATATTTACGTTATGTCTTTTGTGTTCAGTTTTGACGCAAAGCGATTGGACGATTGGAAACTAAGTTTTAACCAAGCACCTTTTAACGCGTCCGGGCGCTTTCCCGCCGTGTCCGGCTCTCACCTGACGCCCCATGGTTGGTTCACTAACTTTTCCCCTCGAGGCGACTCTCTGGCACCAACTCCACCAGCATGTGGGCGACGGAGAGACACATGTCATATCTCTCCGATGCCCTGCTACCTCCGGCTCCTTCCCGAGATCCTCTCGTTCCCACTCACTTCCTGGCCGGCGGCAGATATAATAACCCACGGCTGTAACAAGCTGAATGGTGATCGTTTGTCTTCATGCGGGTCTGTTGAGCTCAAGTGTGGGCTCAGCTCCTCTGCGCCGCCACAGGGGCTGCAATCACATTAGGTTGCTAATGGAGGTTTGGGTCGGCGTGTTTAGCTGGAATGAAATGACCCCGAGGTCAGTTATTCCACAGAGGATGGCTGTGGATGACCACTGAAGCACAAGCTCATAGGTTTTTTTTTTTTTTTTATAAGTGTCCCCCGTTTGGATGCACCTGTTTATTTCTTATTAGACTGTAAACGATGGAGAGAAGCAGCTGGGTGGGCAGGGAGAGAAGTTGGGTTAGAGAAGAGAGAAGTGAGGTTCAGGTGCCCGTGAAAGCATCAAATGGACTCCCATGAGCAAAAACGCCGAGTCTCCACCGGATTATTCTGCAATAGCCAATCGCCTTGTCGTTGTCATTTCCTCGGCCAAGGAGATAAAGTTTTCCCCGTGTTTGTTTGTCAGGAAAAAAACAAAAACAAAAAACAACAACTTGGCCTATGGGCTGAGCACGGCCCAGGGAAGAACTCGCAAAATACCGGTGTCGATACAGCAAGAGGTAGCTGTGTGTTGAATGTTTTAGTCACTTTTTCTTCTTGGACATATTTTTATGTTGTTGTGGTCCATAGATAGATATATATGATACAGAATTTGGTGCAGATCCGAATTATAGTCCTGATCTCACAGATGTGTGGGACTGTCTGCTCGGTGCCATTCTAGAGATATTATGAAATTGAATTATAGAAAACATACTGTGCACTTCTTCCTCAGAATTTGCGGTCACTCCAAACAGCATCTTATTATTAATTTAATTACATTATACTGATCAGCTTCCTGTATCCTGGATTTTTGAACATTGGTCATTACAGTACTGGAGACTAATTTAATAAAAAATCTCTGTGATACAAAACAATCTGTGGTTCCCACTCACTCAATGGGAGGAATCAAGTCCGATGGTCTTGAACTAGTGCGTCACTGTCAGGTGTAATATCTGGTGTTGCTTTTACACAGCACGGCAGACAGATGACCGTCACAGAGAGAGAGAGGATCCACATCATGACTTGTTCACTCCTGAGAATGTCTGGTCACATAGTGTATGTTCATCCAAAGGGAGGCAGCGTCCTCTGAGCTATAGGCTACTCCTCGTGTGTGGGAAGTTCTCCTGTGTTGAGAGATGGGTATAATGTCAGTAATGGTGATGGATCTGAAGTGCTGTGCCAGCAAGTGCATGACTCCAAGTTGTTCTTCTCTAGGGGCACTGACCACATCACATGTAAAAGGAAGAGGAGATTGTGAGCGTTTCAGTTTTCACTGCTTTGAAGTCGTCAAATCGACTGGAAAACTCAACGTGCTACGCCTTCGACATGGCTGCATATCTGTTGAGTTGATGAGCAGATGGAGTCTTTTCTTTCAGTGTGGGAAGGCGCGTGAGTGTGTTTCTCTCCACTTGTGGAGAGAGGAGCAGCAGCTTGTTCGTGAAGGCCCTTGAAAAGGCTGTTCATCTTTCATGCATGATACTTTCCTTGCAATGTGGAAGTCGGTTCCACCGGTCTGCGCTGGTTTGTTCTGGGACGTTGTGTCCCTTCATCTGACAAAACCCCCGGATCTCTGATTTCATGTCCTGCACTCTCTTGAGCGCTTTGCCCTGGCTGAGCCACCTGACAGCTGTGTGGTAGTCCAGATTAGTTGGTTCGGTCTCATGTTCCCCCAACAGCGAAACAAATTGCCCGCGATTTAGTGCTCTTGCCAAAATCCAGTTTGCAACTTTATTTTCAGTTTTGCATTGAATCTCTTGATGAATAAAATGGGTTAATCTCACTTTATCCTGCATGCTCTTCAAAAGGCCAACATTTCTCCTGCTTAAATTAGGTCACCAATCAGCTGTAACACCAACTAACTTTCCCCACTGTAGTCCTACTTTTTACATGCATGTATTTACCTCCGGAGATAAATCATTCCTGTCATTGATTGCATGGAAACAGGTCCTATGTCATTTCAGAGTCTTTGGCTCCCCCCTTTAATGAAGAACACCTGCTAGGCATGTCACGCTCATCACAGCTCTCATCTAGGCCCAAGGAGAAGAAGTTGAAATCGTCTGTCTGGCTTTTCAGCTGCAGCTCCAGGTTTCTCACAATGTCTTCAAACCGCCTTGTAGCCATTCGCCTTGAGAGGAACAAATGTTGAAAAGCCTCCCTCTTCTCTGGGCATGAGTAATGCATTTCCAGATGCAATGCAATTCCAGCAGACACACTTTTAATAAATTCCCCATCAGAAAATGGTTTGTTCCTTTTGAGCAAAGGCATAACTGGCTTTTACATATCCCCCATCTGTTTTTTTCTGAAGTCCTTGCTGCATGTGTAGCCTTGTTAGCATTGCCTCGGCCGTCCTCACCTTCAGGTCCTCCAATAAATTTCCATTCTTTCTTGTGTGTTTTGTCTCAAAGTAACAGCTCAAGTCACGGTCACATTTGTTGCAAACTGAGCAAACAGACAGCCTCTGAAAAAATACTTAGCAGTCCATGACTTATTATGAAACACTACATTCGACATTCTCAAGCTTTTGAGATTCGACAGACACTTGCACCACCTGACGTGACGCAGCAGATGCTACTGTGACCTCCAGTCAGTTTCAAACATCACTTCGTCAGTGTCTTCTGTCACAGGAAGAAGGTGTGATACGCATGTGACGCACACCTTTCAAGATAAAAGCCAATTTAAGTAATTTATTGCAATGTTTTTAGCAGGCAGAACCACAATAATGGCTGAACATTACTGTAGAGAGTTCATTCCATATGAGAAGATGTAGTCTGACACAGTTTACTGAGGTAGAAACAATGCTGCTCAACTTCTTGGTGCAGCCAGTATATCGAACAATATGTATCCTACATCTTGAGTCCCTTGGCCTCCCTTTCCCCTGTATTTCCTTGAGGGAAGTTCTAATCCCCACTGCTTCTAATCCTGTACTGCTGGGACCAATTCAAAGCCACGTGGGACTTAACGCCCTGTAATGCCTTTACAAGTAGTTGCATAAAGCTGACATCCCATTCGTTCTGGGTAGGATTCTCAGCCTGGATTACAAGGCAAATTCAGAAATAATTAATGGGAGTTGGCAAAAGAGGATGCCAGGGGTGACTTCAACCCCATTCGGAAGAATAGTCGGGTATTAATTTCACAATGAAACAATCCCTGACACCTTGTTGGACTTCAGTGCTTCTAATTCAAGTATCTATCTGTTCTGATCCTGGAAGTTTGTTAAAGTTTGTTGTTTTCCCTTTGCACCCTTTTTGAGATCATCTTAAGGTGTAGTGAGTCAAACCACTGCATCAGGGATTTGTAACTCACGCCTGTCACTTTGTAACCACAGATTTGATTATAAACAAAGGTTTTCATTACCATCTGTTGTGGCATTTGCAGAATTGTACATTTGTATTTGACAAGCACTCATAGGTTATATTGTTATATTGTCCTTGAGCCAAAAGCCCCAGGATGCTCGTGATGAGTGCATGGGTGAATGTGGGGCATTGTAAAGTGCCACCACGCTGCGCCTGCACTCCCATTTCTCACTCATATCTTTACATGCAAGTCATTAGTTCTCTTGCAAAGATAAGACCTTTTTCTATATTCTTCTTTCTTTTTTTCTTTTTTTCAAAAAATAAATAAATAAATAAAAATCCCACGAATAGACCAAATCTAACAGGCTTAAGTCTGTCTCTCAATACTTTCTGACTTCCTCAGTCTGGAGGAAGGAATCAAGTTCAAACATTCTTACTGAAAATATAAATCTTTAAAAACGGGTAATGAAGATAGCCCACTATAATTACTTAAAAAAAAAAAAAAAAAAAAAAAAATCACTTAGTAAATGATACTCAAGCGGGAGGAAACAGTACGGATTGATAATACACATTTGTAGTGCTAGTGAGTATTCATGGAAAACATGCCACCCTAATACTAGAAATTATACAAATAATAATTACAACATACCTTATATAACCACAAATCAAGCTTGGATTTGGTCATAGGCAAGAGTGCATTGGCTGCTAGAAAGGTGTAGCTATTACTTGTGGCGGGAGATCATGACCCAAACTTGATTTTTAAAGGGGCTATCCGTAAGTTTTCTCTGCTGCCAACCGCGGCTTCTTGTCGTCTGTGAATCTGTGAAAAGAGACTAGGGATACTGTTGGCATCGCTCTCCACAGCTGGCGACAGCTCTTGGTGAGGAAAGGAATGAAGTTTGATGATGAACTGACGACGCCTCTTCTAGACTAGGAAGTAAACAGCTGTTCATGGTAATATGAGCTATGCAGCAATAGAAAAACTAAGAAAAAGTAAAAAAAAAAAAAAAAAAAGCAAATATAATTCCTTCTAAAAAGAGAAGTGATCACTTTAATGCTAACTATGCAATGACATAGGAATGATTAAGACCATCTTAAAATGTCGATTTCAGGTGTTTAGATTGAGCTAGTTGGAAATCGTAGAGGAAATGAGTGACTGGAAATGGGAAGGAAAGAGAAAACACACCTGAGGGAGGAAGAGAAGGTTGATGCACTTCAAGATTCGTGATCCCCTGAGTGGGAGAAAGTGAAAGCAAAGAGAGGTAGCGTAATTTACTAAGATACAAGAAGCAGCACAGAAGCTGAGGAGAACACAAGAAGATGCGGGTGGCGGTGGAAGTTGGTCTGAAGGAAATTGTGAACAAATATGAGTCCAGGTGTCATAAGCTCTCAGCGCAGGCTCTATTTATAGTCTGGCTTCCCGCTGTTGGAGCTGTCATTCTCAGTGTGCTCTGCAGCCCGTCTCGCCTGCCGCCCGCTAGCCTCTCTCTCATTAGAACTCCACAGCTACAGCACACGCTGGCCACGTCTGTGGGCGCACTGCATAATTCACAGGTCAGAGATTCATTCAGTAGCATGTGTTAACCCCACACACTCACCCTCACATACACAAACAAAAGTCGCACGTACAGTAAATAGTATGATGTTTGAAAACAGCACACACACGAGCAAACTAATAATCAGCAGGATGAGCCTTCTCGTATGAACACAGGTCCATATGAACACAGGTTCATATGAGAAGGGAAACAGTACAGATATTAATTAACTGCTTCGCCCATGCATAGGGGTATAAAAAGTTTCCCACTGACATTTGCTGACAACAAGTTCTTCCACTTTTCTGAGCGCTGTGCACTGTCCCCATCAGCAGGCGAGGCTGACGATCAGTGTCTTTCTCCAGACGCGACTTGTCCCTGCTCCCTGAGATGGTAATGAGGCTCTCCCAGCAGGCCCGCTGACAGCCTCCTGTTGTGTGGCCTCATCTCTTTTAGCACTGCACAGCAAAAACAAAGAGGTGGGTGGTGGCGTCCGTACGACCCAGTGCCCCCGCTCCGCCCATACCAACTGTGCTTCCAAAAAGTGCAGACGTAAGTAATTTTTTCCAGCTATGCAAATGCACAGGGGACATTAAAATACTCATGTGCACCCAGGAGTGGGGTGGTGTTATGAATATGAAGTCACAGAACACATATAATTTGATTTTGTGTGTATTTCTGTGGAGCGGGTGTACCCACGCTCACACAGTGACACAAACTCAACTACCCTGCTGCTTTCAGGCGCAGGGTGCAGGTGAGAAAAGCCTGCCAAATTTCCCTAGCTGGAGCACTCGTTTGCATATGCAGATGTTAATTACCACTGGAGCT
Source organism: Rachycentron canadum (assembly GCA_038496675.1). NCBI lineage: Eukaryota > Metazoa > Chordata > Actinopteri > Carangiformes > Rachycentridae > Rachycentron > Rachycentron canadum. The sequence goes on from CM076651.1 coordinate 4,433,661, forward strand.
TGTATGGGCCAATCGGCAGGCTGCTGGAACAGCTTGTGCATCGCTCCCCCCCCCCTCCCTTCCTCATCCTCCCCCAAACCCCCCCACAGGTCGCCGTTTCCACGGTTACTCCCCTGGCTGATAATAAAGATAATCACCTCCGATTTCCTTCATGGCTCATTTTCTCCTGCTCGCTTCTGAAAGGCCAGAGCGCCGCTGTCTGATTTTCCACGCTGAGCTCTTATCAGCACGCCAGGGCCGAGGACTGTGGCGGGGGCCGAGTCGACACGCCACCTGCCACACACTCACCAGAGGGGACAGATTCGTTCAGTCAGAGTCTCGGATACGGAGGGGTAATGAGTGTGAGATCATCCATCCGGTATGGTGTAATTGTACTTGGAATAAAGGTCTCGATGAGCGCAGGGTCAGATCAGATGAGATCAGGTGATGGTTGTTATCACACAGACTGACAAGGCGCTGAGCCCGGCCTGCACAGTAAGAATGAAAGTAGGTTTTTGAAAACCTTGAAATTAAGACTAAATCAATAGATAATATCGTTCAGATATTATCAGAATGGTTTATTCTAAACCCTTCATGGATGTTAAAATGTCCACAAGGTTATTAATGGAGATGCTTGAACACTAACCTCAATCTTTATGTGTCATTATAAAGCAATGTTTACATTTTTACACGACGGTCTATCGCATTTAACAGCAATCTGTTGTCATTAAATATTGCCTGTTGCCCACTATATATCCAGTTGGTACCTCTTAAAAACAAGCCATCTGTCATGGGTCAAAACAATAGATCCAATTCCTACTCGCTGTCTCTCTCTCTCGCTCCCTCTCTCCCTCTCTTCTTTCTGTCTCCCTCCTTGTGCTCCCTTGAACCCATTGTCCAGATAGAAACGTGCCTGGGATAGCAAGGCTTTGCTTTCGGCACACTTCTTTGAGAATTATTTAAGGCTTAGGAGTTTCTGTGACATTAATATTTGATGTGCAGGACCTGAGCGTCTCCCGACGAGCTCTGAGCAACACTTCAGAGAACGACTGGGGGTGAGGTGTGTATGTAGCTCCCTGCTTCAAAACATACACACACACATGGAGGCTCACGTCCACTTATCACCATACCGAAAAAAATAAAAAAAAAAAACCTCCAGATGTTTTATAGTGGGTTATTGAATGAAAAGGTCTGCATCATAAAGCCTGGAGGCTGTCTGATCTGATCTTGGATGCATTTTGTCTGAGACTATTCTTTTATTTGTCATCTTCTTTAACCCTTTGGCTTAGTTGAGTTTTCTTCAAGGTCCCTGTTTTTTCACCTTTTGGCATATATCTCTCATGCGCTCATACTTTCCTCAGGCTCGCATCTTAACCCCAATTTATGACACGCTGACAGGTTCACGACGTGGCATTAGTCGATACCACATGTTTTCTGGGGCAAGAATGGAGGAAATGTGTAGGAGCTCTTTTGTTTTCCCTGTTGCCACAAGAGTGCAGAGTTGAGACGTTGAGAAACTGTCGTGGCTGGCAGAGGTCGTCTAACAGATGTGACTGAAATTACAGCTTGTGGATTCAATTTGTTTATTTGCTTGATAAAGAAACTGAACGCCCAGAAATAACACTTCTCTTGATACCTTCATCATCCACCATAGGTTTCTGCTGTACTTTCCAAAGACTTTCCCTTCCTCTCAGCTTTCACCAGTACTCACACCTCCCCGTTATTGTGCCTTCTGGCCCTATTTTCCTTACATGACTGCACAAACACTCTCAAAATCCTAATTATAGAACATTCAGCATCATGTAAGCTCAACCAATATATATTCAATATACCATAAAATCTCTCTTCCCTGTGTAATGGGCATCAGATGGTTTTTAAACCCTGGTCTTACAGTGCCACCTCATGGTTCATGCGTGAAGCAGCTTTATGGTCAAATTTCCCTGGAAAGATGAAGCACACCACTCAAGTCTGAAACCACTAAAAACAGGAACTTGCAACCGGTTAGTCAACTAATTGTTGCTGTAGCAGTATAAGGCCATGTGCTTAGCAGTTCAATAAGAGACGTATCTGTTATAAAATAAAAGTCAGAATCTACAAATTGTGGAAAAAAACATCTATAATAAAAATGGTTGAGCATCTGTTTCAATACAATTGTTTGAACTTTATGTAGATTTTAATGGGATCCTGTAACTGTTTTGAGTTACCAGGTTTTACACTGACAGACCATTGTTACTGATGACAGCTTGACTTACAGTATGTCAGAAGGTGTTCCAGAGATCATTGGGAGAGATGCGTGTAATGAGAGCTATCCGGGCAGCTAGCGCTTTAATGAATTAATCCCACAGAGCTGGGTCGTGATGGATGAAAGGGCAGTCCATGAAAGTTTACCAAACGAGTTCAAAGCTCATGTTTCAACCTCAGGTTATTAACTGACATCAAAACACGGACTGTTTTGCAAAAACAGGATTAGCGTTGATGAAAATTATATGGTGGTATATTTTCGCATTTCTCCTTCTTCTCTGTCTTAGCCTCCTTTTTTTTATTTTTTCTGTTGTAGCAAATAGAAATCAGAAGACTTACATAACTCGGGACATTAAAGACTAAGAAATGTTTGCGCAATAAAATTGCAAAAAGTAGAGTGACAAATCTAAAATGCGTGATCGTGAAATGCTAGTACTAAATGCTACGGTTTCATTCTCTGCGAGGGCTCTCGCTCATGCATCTTTTACATCAATATGCATAGAGCCATAATAGATACACTCAAAGAAAATCTGGATCAGGGATTTAAAGCTCCTGGGGTTATGACTGAGTATCTCTGAGACCCAAAGCACTCCCAACCTTCACAACCCTCTCAACCTTGAGCATAAATTACTTCAAGATGTCTACCAAACCACCCAATCAGAGCCAATTAGGGCTGGTTACAGGCCTGTAGACTTTGCCCTTTTCAGGAAAAAAAAAAAAAAAAAAAAAGACGAGGGAAAGGACACGATGTAGCTGGGGACAAAGAGGAGACGTTTTTGAAGAGACAGAAAGAGAGACGGCGGGACACAGAGAGAGAGGTGGGGGATGTGTTTATGTATATATGTGTGTGTGTGTGTGTGTGTGTGTGTGTGTGTGTGTGTGAGAGAGAGAGCACACGAGATGGGATTTTCCAAAAAGTGTGCAGTTGTTGCTAAGTAGATTAACTTCCCTGTTGTGTTGTGTATGTGATCATATGCGTCCAAGACTTGAGCAGGCATGACTCTGCATGCTCATTAATCTGTTGCACTCAGTATGTATGTGCCTTGCGCACTGGGCTGGGTCGCCTTGTACCGTGGGGACTGACTTTATGAACAATAGGAGTAGGCTTCTACCAGAGGGGAGTGTTAAAGAAGAACATCTGTGTGGGATCAAGGCAACGGGGAGAATGAAGGAGAGTTAAAGGTGGGAGGAGAAGGAAAGGGAGGATTTTGGCTTTGCGCTCTGTGTTGCGGAAAGTACAACAACGCAGACCTCTCAATCATTAATGTGAGCAGACCATGCATATCAGAACTAAACGAATAAGAGAGGGAACATTTCTCCTGACTCCACACAAGATTATCGAGACTGTCACCGTCAAATATTCGCTTTATTCTTCTTGCAGAACGTATCCAGCAGAAATTTGTGTAAAGATTGTGTTTACACAGAAATATTCTTTGCGTTTTCCTAGAACATGATGTAATAACAAAAGAGCTTGAGGCCTCTGTCATATTTCCTGTTTGCTTCTGTTTCCACTGACTTTCTGTCTTCTCCAGTATGACTTGACAACGGTGTCAGGGTAACGTTCTGCTGACATCATTTCCTGAACGCTGTGTTTAAGGCTGCACCATGAAGTGGGATCAAGTTCTTTAGAATCAGAGTCAAAATACTTTATTAATCCCGGGGGAAATTTGGTTCGTTACATGTGTTCCGACAAAAGAGAAATAGAAATATGTACAGACAGAAGAGTTATAATATAGATAGAATGTAAAAAATAAAATCTAATATAGAAAATATGTAAAGTACAAAATAAAAAAATAAAATAAAAATGAGTGTGAATGGGCTATAAGTGAGTAAAGATTAAGTGGAATATTAAAATAAAAATAGTGCAGTATATACAGATAAGCATTAAGTTAAGTAATGTAGTAAAGTAGCTGCTTGGCCCTCGAATGCTCAAACTGAACCCAGGAGCATTAGGTATCCTCTCAACATGCTATATCGCCATTGTTTTCATGTTTGAGTTACCCGAGAACCAGAGAGTGCAGGATACGTTCTTCTCATTGATCAACTCTCCAGAGTAATCTGCAACAGCTCTGGCTGTTGTGCTCAACTATATTGCAGCCTACATGATGTCTTCCTGTGTTTCTCTTTCCATGCAGCTCCCTTGGTGAGAAACTGGACTCTGGTGCTGTCCCGCCATCATGACGCGGAAACACTTGGCCAGGTCCTGTTTCACACGGTCTTATGTAACACGTGGGGCATCAAGATAGCATGGGCTACGGGGTTAAGGCTGAATATAAATACATTTCTGTGTTTATCTTTCATGGGTTTGGGGTCATCACTGGGGCTGTCTGCACACTCTTGGACACACAGGGCAGAGTGGATGCATGGCTGTAAGGAAACATCATGCGTTCAAGGTGAATGGCAGGAAACAGAAGAGGAAGTCCGACGCAGGACTGGTGATAGATGGGTAGATCCTCCATGGTGTCCATGATGTCCTCTCCAATAGTATCACTCTACACCTCAATTCCTGTTCCACGGCCCAGTCCCTCTCATGCAACGTGAACCTCTAAACTTCTGGGAATGTTTGTCATGTTAACAAACTGATGTAATTCTAGTGGCACAGTTTCCCAGATGACCTAACTTTAAATTTCATTACATTCACATCCGCTTCCAGGTAAAAACAATGATGAATGAAAGAAAGAAAGTTTTGGTTGCAAACAGGCATTTAATTGAGAAGGAGGGCAGGCTTTTAAAAACACTGCTATGTTACTGCAGTCTGTTTAGAAAGAGCTGTCTCACTCTCTCTCTCACAGAAGAGGGAAAATAAGGCCACCAGCAGGACTATTATTTGGAACGGCAGCAACTTAGCCGCCGGAGCTCTTGCAGTGCTCTCAAAATCCCGCATTTTTGCAAAATATTAGCTTTGAGTGTAACCAATATCGCCCCCATATTCATGCCTGTTAGCCTGTGCAGTCACATGTCAGTCACACTCCTATGATGGCTCCATCCAGCTGGCTCAGAGGCTCACAAAACAGCAAAAAGTCTGTAAGAACAAGAAAACAAAAAAAAACCAAACTGGTCCCTGAGGGTCAGATTCTGTGCTGCCATGTGCTGATCCTCGTGATGTCCTGGCAATGCCCCCCACCCCTCACTGCACAGAGATTCTTTGTGCATGTAAGCCACAAATAAGTCAAATGGTAAGATAGGAAGGGCAACTGAAAGAAGAGGGGGGCTAAAGAAGATATAAGCAATAACCCTCAGAAATAGCCCCCTGCCAGGCTTAACTAATCAGGGTTCTTCAGCTGTAAATAGACACATTTCACATTCAAATAAGTGTTAACTGTGTTAACTGGGATAATCCATAAATAAATCTCACCACAACAGAAGTTGTAGTAGATGTCATCTGAAAAGCTTACGTTTCAAGTTTAAATCGCTTCAAAGACGAAACAGGTTTCATGCCAAAGTGCATCAGATATATGCAATATGTAGACACGTGCAAATGTAAAGACACATATGCGCATAACAGATGTTGTGGAAACAACAAGAGCCAAGGAAAAGCCATAGGATCAGCTAAAATTGATTAAAATAAAAAGATTTGGCATAAAAAAAAATTAACACTGTTAAATGCCAGAGAATAAAAGTGGGTCTTAATGTGCATTTTAAAAGTATCAGCAGACTGTCTGATGGCCTCTGGCAAGCTATTCCAGAGCCAAGGAGCCGATACAAACAAAATTCATCGCCCTTGTCTTTCCATGAACAGTAAACAGCCCCCCATGCCATGGTGGGAGGATCTGAGGGCTCTGTGGGAGCTGTAAGAGGTGCTGGTGAGATTTGTAGACAATTTTGTGGGTCTTTCTAGATAAGAAATGCATAATTTACTTGCCTGTTGAAACTTAGCTTACTGTCACAATATAAGACCAAGGCTCTAAACATGTGGTCTGATGGAGGCAGAAAGGTGATTGAGGATGTGGGCAGTAGCAGAGGTATGATCTTGTCCTCATTTAACTGAAGGTAATTACGAGCCAACCGATCTTTGATATGTTGGAGACAGATTTTGGGAACTGAGGGGGAGGTAGATCTGAGAGATGTTATGAGTTGAGATGATTCTTCCCAGTGGGAGCATGTAAAGACAGAAACTAAGTGAACCTAAGACTGAACCCTGTGGAACCCCCCCCCCCACATGAAATATTTGCAGGTGCAGAGGATGAGCTGCCAATGGAAACAGTGAAGCATCTGTTTGAAATGTAAGAATGGAAACCAATCAAGGGTGGGCCCCAAAATGCCGACTGAGCATGTCAGGCGATCCAGGAGCATTGTATAGTTTACAGTGTCAAAACCTGCAGTGTGGTCTAGAAGAAGTGAGATAGAGCCTTTACCGGCATCCGCAGCATAGAAGGAGGTCATTTATCACTCTTAGAAGAGCTGTCTCTGTCCTGCCTGGAATTCTCTAATATGTTGCTTTGGTTTAAAAAAAAAAACAAAAAAAAAAAACCGAAAAAATCTGAATCAGATTTTTTTTTTTTTTTTTTTAAAGAAAGAAAGCTCGGAAAGTTTGACCTAAAATGATTTGGAATAGTTGTCAACACCAGGCCGAGTGACTGAGTGTGTGACCTACGGTGACTGACCTATGGCATGTTTAAAACAAGCTGGGGCTTAAAATGATTAGAAATAATATAATAAATATAAATTAGTAGTTATTCAAAGGAGACAGGATTGGAGAGGGATTTATAGTGGAGCAAGCAGAGGAGTTTATGATGTCATGTAATGGTTATTAATCAGTTTTCTGCACTGCATGTACAGCATATCTCTGTGAAATCATAGTGAGCATATCCATGTATTTTTATTATTCTGATCAGCTTGTTGGCATACGACTGAGGCTTTTACTCTATCAAGTGCCACTATGTTTCATTATATTACGTTTAATTATTTGTATTTGGCATTTGCATTTTATTTGACTGTGTCACACTATTTCATAATGATTTTCTAATGTTCTGATAATGATTATTCGAGACAAGCAGTTGGATTCAACTCCCACCAGACCTTGTTTGAATATTATTATATCAGCATCCGTTTCAATTTTTCGAGACATTTAATGGTATTGAATGGTGTCAAGAAACATTTTAAACCCCAGCAAAGTTTACTTAATTGTCAAAACTTACTTTACTCAAAATATGCTTTAAATCCGTAGTGTCAGTTTCATTAACTGTCAATGTAACTTCAAGTGGCCCTCAGCAAAATTTAAGTATATAGACGGAAACATCCAAGGTGACCCGCAGGAGCAGCCATTCCCAGGCACCAGCCTGATCTTGGCTCAGTTCAGCCTCATATGGTTGAGCTGTTTGACAAGCAACCCTCCAGGCAGTCCTCAAAAACCCAGCGGTGGGACTGCAGTGCTTCCAGATGTGGCCTGCCTGACGTCTGGAACGGCACATCTCTCCTGAACGGTGAACACCCAACATCACACAACGGTTTGTCACTTTCTGCTGATGTGGTTGCGATTACGAAATACCATGTGTGTTTTGTCTATGATGTCAGTGTGTGTTTTTTTTGTGTTTTGTGTGTTTTGTGTGTGTGTGTGTGTGTCTGTGTCTGTTACATCATCTGAAAAAAAGGCGTGTGCAGTACATGCAAACCTGCATGTGTGCTTGCGCAGTTCAGTAGATGACTCACTTAAGGCCGTTAGTCATCTGTCCAGAGACACACAAAAACTGTGGCCAAGCGTGTGTGTGAGAGAGAGTGTGAGTGACTCCATGTGCTTTAACGGGCCTCTAAGCCATGTACACAACATGTAGGAGGCAGGAGGAGTGCTTCCTGTTTACCAGGTGCATCTTCAAAAAACAGAACCAGGGCACACTTAGCATCGTTGATACCTTTCTACAGATCCTCAAGAAATTGTGCTAAAGTTGTGTTTTGTTTTAGAAACCTAGCTTTCTCTTATTTTAAATGTGTTTACTCGCAGGACGTGAGCCTACTGAAACCAGTGTACTTTGTCTCAGACAAGCCAGTGGAAACAGCTTATATTTGTATCTGGTCTACTAGAGCATCACATTAAACTTTCCTGTAGTGCACAGACAGCCCCCACACTGCAGAAGCAGATGTGTCTCTGCTGCACAAACTGTGCAAACTCCAATGAAAGAAGGACAACCTTTTCACGCAGAAACAAAACTGCAGCAAAGATAAGGCTCAGCCAGATGCCTAGTTCCAACCACTAAAATACCACATCTCATTTATCTCAAAACAAGGACAAAGACAAGGGAGGAAGTCGGGACCGTTGCTTTGAGGGGAAACGGGTTAACAGCAGGCAGTTAGAAAAGGGGTGTGGAAAAAGGGAGAGAGGCTGAAGGAGTGGGACCGTATAAAGAGCAACAGAACACAAGCCAGGCTTTATCCTGCTTGTCTGTCCTGCTCACTCAGACCTCACAGGAAACTCCCAACTCCACCCCAACCCCACCCCCCCCCACTGCCCTCACACTCACTCACCTTCACCACCACACTTTTTGCTCTCACACACAGTCCCACCAGCTGCGCCGAGTCTGACCAGAGAGGATGGCTGCGTCCGTGTGGAGAATGAATGGGCTCTGGAGACGGACGGCTGGAGTTCTGGTGCTCTGCATTCTGTTGCTCAGCAGTGAGTACTCTTCTAATTATCAATTACAGGCTCTTCTTTTACAACATTGCTCCTTTCTTTTTGTTCTTAAAAAGTCTCAAACTTCATATTTGGGCAAAATTCAGTTTCACATAAATGCAGCATGTGTACATCAGCAGGTACTTCTTACGCACTAGTTGCAGGGTTTTGCTTTGATGTGTTGTTGTTCTGCCATGAGGCTGCACACAGATGCAAAGTGGAGTGGTTAGCAGTGGTGTGGCTGCAGACACAAAGGGTCTGCTCAGGAGTGGAAAGTTGCAGTTGAGAATAATTATGCTTTACATACTACAGTGCGTCAGGGTGGAGCTAATATGCGTTTAAATTTGTGAAAGGGCTAAAGCCTCACACATGCACAACATAGTCATTAGAAATAGGATCAGATTGATCCCATCTTTTGCCCGTTAGCCTGTGTATGACTGCGGCTTCAGCGAGTTTTAAAGATACTCAGGCTACATGTGTGAGCTGCTGCATATAACAAAGTTACCACGCAACATGTGTGGATTCAACAGAGAGCAAAAATAGTTCCCTCATCTGTGTTCACTGCATCATGCGAATGTGTGTGTGGACTCACTGGGCAGTCCACTTCAAATCTGTCTGAGGCCTGATGTTAATTGCAGGGTGATGTATGGCTTGGATGGTGTTTCTTCCCTCACTGGTTGTAAAGCAGGTCTAGTTCGAGCTCGGCACAGGATAACGACTTCTGCAGAGCCGCCATCGGGCCCCCATACGCGAGCGCACGGGCGGTAAATGTTAGGAGCAATCCTTTTGTAGACTAGGAGGAGCACCCCACACTGATGAGGGTTTACTTTAAGAGGGAAAAGATCATGAGATGACGGTGGAACATGTTCGTAGTTTGCACAATAAAAAGGCATGGCACATACCATCTGCATCACCAGCCTAACAGACGGTAATTAGATTTACACGGAAATCTAATTACTCCAGGCACTCCCTGCCAAGAAATTAAAGCCTCGATACAGGGACAACATTTTAAGACACATCTAATAAGCAGTTGTGGTTCTTTTATGTTTATTACTGTTGTTTCTTGCAAAGCAGCTATTCTACTATCTTATTGTCTCTATAATTAGGATTTTGTTTTTAGCGATTTCCAATTATTATATTTTTACATCCGTGCTCATCTCGCCTTTTGTAACATTTGCATTTTGCCCAGCAGGCATAATCTATCTTTGATGTCGGAGTTCCTCTGAGATTTCATTTTTAAATATGAACAAACAGTCCTGTTTGAAATCGGATCTTTTATGGGAGGAAACCCTGCTTCCCTCTTTTAGGTTTGTGGCAAACAGCTTCTGTTTTCTACTTTCAGATCATCTCTAGGGTGTTGTCTCAAATCTGCTGACCCATCCCCAGTTCCTTAACACATCCAACAGCAGTCCTACAGTCACACTCCCCTGCAACATTGTCGGCACTTGTGAAGGGTTACAGCATATATTTGCAGGGGCATTGTCACATTGGGCTCTAAAAAAAAAGCTCTCAGTTAAATATACTCTATATAATGGTTTCTTCTGTCACAAAAGACATTGTGTCTCTTCTTCTTGACTGTTTTCATAATATAGGACCATGCAGCTGCAGTGGTATATGGGTCAGAGGTCTCGCTCTGACAACGTCAATGTTTTTTGACAAAGACACAAACATTTTTCATGTTTCATACTCCATTATGACTTTTCTCAATTAAATAAAGGAGACCCTTTGTTGAGTCAATTTATCCTGATAAATTCAGAGCCGTGCCACTGCACAGCTCCAGTCTTGTTGGGTCTTGTGGTGATTATTCATTGTGGGTCAGGAGGTTTAAAACCAAGCAGTGCTAAAAACAACAGTTCTTCAAATGGGCTGGAATCGGCTGGCTCCGAAAGTGAGTCAATCCCCATTAGACTCCCATGTTAAAATGCACCACCATCTTTACATCCTTTCCTGTTACAAAGTCCCTTTTTGGTCTTTAGTTAGGAGAGGTCAGACACTGCCGAGATGGTGATTGTGGAGCAGCCTCCTCTCCACTTCAAAACTGATTTTTCAGAAGCTTATGGGTGGCAAGAAAATAAGGCAGAAAATAACCCAAACATTATCAAGCATTAAGACAGATGGCTGCAGCTAAATCACTCAAAGGAGCAGCTCGGTTCATAGCTCATAGCATTGTGCAGCATAGTTTAGATTAGATTTTCTGATGCAAGAGAGACAGGAAGACACGATCTCTTGATTTGTGGACGTGTTTTACTGTGTTTATCAGAGCAAACATTCTTGTCATACATACGCAGGCCAATCATGCCGACTCTCTGGCAAACATAGATTTATCTTATGCTCCCACTTCCCATGGCTGTCAGTCAGTAGTTATGCAGTCGTGCAAATATGTAGTGCTGAAATGGGCATGGACTGCAGTGTTGGATGATGTCATTCCATGCCTCTTGGAGAGTATTAAAGGCCATCTCTCTCTCTCTGTCTCTCTTGCAAGATTTTCAGGGGAAAACCCAAGCTTTATCTCTGCTCTGGAGAGAGGGAAAAACATCTTGTCTCGCTCTTTTCAGCTTGTCGTGTACGATGACTGTTTCTGTTGTTATGTCAGGGCCTCGGGACCTGTGACATAAATTGCTGTTAGTACGTACCACATTAAACGCGAGGGTATTTGCTTGTGTTTGGGAGATCACAGACATTGGTGTGCATGTGTTTGTGGGCGGTTGCACGAAGCCATCAATGTCACTGAACAGAGGACAGATGGGGCTTCACAGAAAGTAGAACTCAGCATCCATATCTCCCTCAATGCACAAAGAGAGCTTTGCCCTGTCGGCATAAACATGGGCAGAATATTGCCCCTCTTCCTCATGGCTCTTAGCTATTGACCAGCATTCTTTGAGTCCCAAGTCGTGATGGTGCACGTCATCCACTGGAGGGCGTGGGTCTTTTTTATGTAAGTCTTTGGCAGATAGCGGTCTTATGTCAGGCTAGGGTGTGTGTCCATTTGGGCCCAAAGCAATGGCTGAGGTGCCACGTGAGCTCTCGGAGTAATTAAACCTCAGAGCCTGTGTTCTGTCACACTTCCAATGTGCTCCAGTGATTTCTACACGAGAGAGCCTGGCTCGTCTACAACTGAAATCTATCAAATACTCTCTGAAAAATACAAAACGATCCCATTGTCCGTCCGGTTACCTCATCTGCCAGCCCTCATCAGCATTAACACCATAACAATGGGGAGGGCTTTTTTGAAATGTGTTTTCTCTTTCTGCTGAATTATCCCCATCTCAATCTGACTCCGTTCCAAAGAAAACAAATTAATGATAAGAAAATAAAGACCACTGCCGCCACTAACTAAACGATCGTCCAGGAAAAGGAGTTGACTTGGAGAAATAGATCGTCTAGCAACGATATTTACCTTGTGAAACAATCTTAATGAAAAGCAGACGCTGCGCTAGCATTCAAATCTTCCTCTTCCTATTACTGCTGTTTCTGGTGAAGCTTATTGTTCCTTGTTCCCCTGGCACCCTGCTGCAATTTTACAGCTGTTGAGTTTCACCAGCGTAAAGGAGCGGGAGAGATGGGGGTGGGGGCGTCTTCTCCTCCTCCTGTTTCGAGTTCATTTTGCAGCAAAATTTGGCGGCACAAGCAGAGGCAGAGAAACGCGGATCGAAATCACCCCACTCTGTTTAACTAATGAGCAGCCCTCAGGATGATGGTGTCAGTGCTACAACAAGAACTTGGAGGCACTTCCCTGCTTCTTGTGTCATCCAATTTTAAAAATTTTTTTTTTTTTTTTCCTTTGGCTCCAAACTGAATCTTCAGCAACAGCTCAGTGATCCTCCTCACACTGATTGATTCAAGGTTTTTTTTTGTGATATCATGCCAAACTCCAATAGAAACTGATCGGCTCATAAAGGACATAGTGTATGTTGGGATATCCAGACAGGGCCGTCTTTATAGAGGGGTATACTGTTCACCTTGGGGAATAAAAGCTCTTCATGAGCCTTGGCTGAGGCCTTTTGACTGCCAGAGTAATTGCTCCTGGTAATTAATGCTCAGTATAAGCCATGTCATCGAAGCCATGCGTTATACTTAACTGAAAACTGAGTCTGTTTAGGCACTACATTCATTTGTGTTGCATGCGTGTGTATGTATAAACAATTTACAGGTTTTTCTCTTGCGTAGCTATCAGAGTGTTATTATTATTTCTCAATCTTCCTCTCCCACTTTGGCTCCTTAGCCCGAATCATATCAGAACCAGATTGTTACGGGCGATAGGTTTCGATATCTTTTTACAACCTCTCCCCACGCAGCCTCGCGTAAAAGCAGCAGCTGGAATCAGTCCACGGACATATGCTGCTGAAGCCCAGTCCTGGTTCCGACACAGGGAGGGAAGATAGCAGATAGCCGCTCCGGCCTCTCGCAGCAGCTGGTGTTTCCAGTTTTCTAATCCGCCAACAAAATGGATGGAGTGTTTTGGAAACCCAGGTTTTAGGTTTCACTGGCCGGCTGAAAGTATTTTAATGAGTAAATTAGGGGAAGAATAAAAACAATGGTGAGTAGCTGCTATCAATCATCACGTTACCTTTTCATTCTTTCCTTTCTTTGCTTTTGCAGCTTTACTCCAAAAGTACATGAAGGAAACAGAAACATTTAAGCACGTGTATATCCCAGCCCTGGTGTGTTATCAGTACGCTCCCAGCATGTTCACCTCTGCATTTAAATGACGTCAGTGCATGTTGTGTGCCGCGACAGCCATATCCTGTTTTAGGATGTGCACGAGTAACATTCCAGTCTGTCCAAATCTGTCGTTAATTCCTTTTATGTTTTTATTTTTTTCCCAAGATTATCTCGTGTTTTGTTTAAAAGCACCAGCGACGTGGGCTGGGTGGAGTAAGTCAACTTTTGCCACCCGTCTGTGCAGAAACAAAAACAGTTCTCACGTTCACGGGATCATTTTTTTGTCACCAGAGTAGGTAATGGAGAAGTGGACCACATTTCTGTAGCTTTACTTGGTGGTAGATTCTGTATTAGCCATTTCTTTCATACTGTCTCAGAAATTAGACGGTGTCGGCCTAATATTTACAGTATGCCATAAGGTCACAATAGTTCCTCAAGGATAGTGGATCATGACACAGGATCATGTTTCATCTGGCCTTGAAACAAATACCTGAATAATAGATGAGCTGAGGTGACATTTATTTGCATAAGGAATGAAAAGACAGCAGTGAGAGGAGACCTTCGGGTATTCTGAGGACATCTGTAGGCAGAGGATATGGATAGGTGACGACAGTCGGGTGTTGCCCATTGTGACAGCCACGGTGTTGTCTCAGTGGTTTGGGTGGAGGTCAAATGCGAGTCATGAGTTTTCCCCCTTGCGCATTATGTGGATCTCACAGTTCTTTAACTGTACAGCACATACACAGGGAGTTCCCCCAGGAGACCCGCTGCAGCTGCACCAAGTCTTTCCTTCATCTGGCCTCCTCCCCAGTCTTGCCCAGAGAGGAAGCAGGCCCCATCCTCAAATATCACAAGTAAAGGACTGCTGTCCCCTGCTCACACACTCTGACCGCAGGCGTTTAATCAGGCGTGGCGATGGTTTTTTTTACCAAAACTTCCTCACTGTGCCTTATTCAAGCGTTGGAATAGCAGGAAGGGTAAAAGATGGCAGAGAGGCAGGGGCGTAGTCAGCGACTGGGACCCTCATATCATAAGTGCACCTACTGACACAATCTGTTTGGCTGCAGTTGCTTGTGGCGTCGTGGAGGGTGATGAAGACCATCGTGCCTAGTGATGCAGTAACAATCCGCTCATGCAGAATGCTGGTGCCTCTCAAGAAGTTTTTTTTTTTTTAAATCTCTACCACAAAACGTTCAGTCAGTCTCCACAGGCTCGAGGAAGGAAAGCAACAACTGAGCAGTGGAGAAGTTCAGTGAAAGTCATGCACTCTAAGTTCTCTAGGTGTGTGTGTGTGTGTGTGTGTGTGTGTGTGTGTGTGTGTAGGTGAACTTGCGTGGGTGTGTCTGTGTCAGTGAATAAAGGGGATTTGGAGAGGAGAGTTGAAAGGAAGTTGCCAAACGTAAAAAAAAAAAAAAAAAAAGTAGGATCTGGCTTTCATAACAACCTCAGTATGTAAATCGATGGTGAGAGGAAACAGCCCACCCCCCTACACACACGCACACACACCCTGAGTCCACTGTAGTCTGAATACCTCAGAAATATATGGTTAACCACTTAAACCCAGGGACCCTCACATCTGTGTGTGTTTGTCTCGACCTCAGCCTTTTCATTTGATTGATTTCTCAGTGTGGACAACCATATACTATATCCTGGAATCCAAACAGTGAGTAGTGATGTGGAATAAGGGACTGTCAATTCAGTAATGACCTTTTCCTAATCCATTTCTCTCCATATATAATCCATTCTTGACAATCCTCAAGATTGTCAAGGGCTGCTTTATTTATGGACGCAACATCTAATATGTTTGACAGTGTGACTGGCTCCTGGAGTAGCCCGTATTCCCTCGATGAAGTATATGAAATAAAGTTGATCCTGCAATTTAGTCAATAACTGTTGTGTAAATCTTCGCCACACAGAGACTTTAGGGGCTTACGTGTACTAATTATGTAAGCGGGCATGGTGCAGCATACCCAACCAAATTACGGTTGTCATTTGCCGGTGAAATATCTGTCTTTGTCCTGCCTTATAATTGCTGTTGCTTTGTCCAACCACAGGCAAAAGAAAGGTGGCATTTGAACTGTCACTCACAGTCCTGGGCCCCCGTCGTATCCCCTCTTTAACCCGTGATTTAGCTCTTTACATCTGGCACGGCTACACACCACACACCACGTCAAAGGCTGGAACACCCAGGCTGAAAGATTCAAGGAGGACAGCCAGGGCAGGAAATCCACTTGATGTAGCCCGGTAGTGAACAGAGTAGTGAAGAGCAAGATTTACTTGAACCCAGAAGTTATTTAGTCTGCAGCCTTGGCCGCATGCTCTCTGAGCCCATGAAAAACTCTTGGGAGAGAGACCAGGCCTCTGTTTATGGAGCAGGAGTGTTACATGTGTTCCTCTGTGTTGGTGTTGAGACAAGAGGTCCTAAGGCTTCGCGGTGATGCTGAGGGGTCTGGCCGGAAAACCGCGTGAGATTTTGTCTGAGGAGTGTTACTCTCTGTAAACCTCAAATAACGCATTGCACAGACTTTAAACGTGACAGTTTAAGGTGAGTAGATTGGTGTGAATGTGCGTCTCTGTCAATGTTCATCTGTATCCATGAGCACATACAGTACGTACTTTATACATCTTTATGTGTGCAGACTCGTAACGGCTGTTTACACAAGAGAAGCCATTAATACTATGATTTATACTTTGAAGAAACTGGGGGCGTAAAAGCTTTAAAACATAAATAACCACACTTGTTCCAGTCAGCACTGGATCCTGAACTCCTTAGACAGCGAAGTGCTTTAAAAACATTCCCTATATACTGTCTGTCCTGAGAAAATCTTTACGCCTGTGAGGCACTGGGTTAATTCAGTGATGTGGAAACGAAATATCGCACTATTAAACATAGCAGCTCAGGCTGAATGGAGTGAAGGCTCTAGTAGCACAGTGAAACTGAAAATTAGGATCTGAGCCCAGATGGACCAGTTCAAAACCAACATATAACCAGCTTGGGACAATTTTCAGCCAGCTGAAGTCACTGCCGGACCGTGATGGGCTCATACTATCAAGGTGGTCACTTGTGATGTAAAACGCAAATTGTAAACACACACTAAACATCTAAATCAACCGCATTTATATGAATGTACCCTATGTTTTACAAAATAATGGTGTTGGTGCACTAAACACGTTTTCCCTCTGATTAGTGGTATTACATAGTTTTGGTTAGATGTTAAACTGTTTACGCACTATAGTGGTTTCCTTCCACCTTGTGTTTAGAAATGATGGTGCAGGGGGAATAGGTTTACAATGCTGTACCCCCTGATTTATATTGGAAACGTGAATTTCTCCCTTTTTGACTTGCAGCGTGATCCCTGATTGGGCCTGAACGCCACACTAATACTAATTCACTTGTCGGTCATGACTGTGGAAGTGGGAGGAGGGGCGATGGGCTCGGTTGTGCCAGAAAGAATTTTGTGTGTGTGTGGAATACGACAAGTTAAAATGTTTGCCCGCTAATTGAACAGGACAGCACAATCCAGTTTTCTAGATCATCTACCCATTTAACTTAAAAAAAATCTCACAAGTTATGAATTTGGGGAATGTTTTTTAACCTTGCTATGTCAGATAGCTGTATAGCACCACTGAACCTAATCCCAAGACTAATACAGAAACAGGTGGGTGAATGTGTAGTCAAGGGGCCGCGACCTTTTGACCAAGCTGTTTATTTGCGTAGGATGCAGACGGTGAGAATTAGCCCATATGTGACCACCAATTAGTCAGAGCCCCCTGAACTCAAATGCCAAATTGGTTTGGCATCTCTGGGTTGGGCTTGGCCAAGCTGTTCAAACCAACCCCTCTGCCATGACCCCATTCACTCATTCCGCTGAGCGTCTGCTCGATTTCTCATCCCAAAATATCAGTGGTTTTTCAAACTGCGAACACTGCGACTGCTGCGATTTGCCACAACATTCGCACTCATTCTCCGAGTCATTATTCCGTGAACACAAAAGCATGATGCGCTCATTTTATGTCATTATCACCAATGCCCACTGCAAATGAATGTCCATAGGTGCATTTAGAAATCAAACTTCTATCTCCAGAACCCGTCTGAGAATCTTCACACTTCGCATCAGTAATCCATTGATAGTTGTGATTACATCCATGAGTATAATGCAAACAGTAACTTCTAATAGCTAGTTCAGCTTTCTTTTATTAGTGCCACAAGGTGTAGCTAAATGTCTGGCAACCTCTTACTTCCTGTTAACACTGACATCCCCCAAAGTCCCAATTTATAGGAAATGTGACCATGAGCGTGGTTACCCTCAAAACTGAAGCACAAATAATAACAATAGCAGTTGTATGATGCTCTGTTTATTCCTACTGTGAAAATGCCTGCACCAAGAGCTTTAACCTACAACTCAGGAGTTTTTATTTCTGCTGGCATAAAAGAGCATTTGATTTATCAGATATTACACTCTCTCTCTCTCTCTCCCTCCCTCCTTTCCTTTCTCTTTCTCTGTCTTTCCATTCCTTGCAGATATGGTGACATGTCAAGTAACAGATTCCACAGACCAACCTGCAACTCAGTCAGCTGATCCAGCTGCTGCTGATCCAACTACAGACGTCAGCGCTGGTAGGAGCCTTGTTAAGTGACATCTGATGTTAGCACTGGGGACCTGCGGAGTGATTCCTGAGAAGTTATTTCACTCTATATCCACTTCTGAGAGTGGCAATCATGCTATATCATACAAGGTTATAGATACAGCACAGTATTTGGTCTGTGTGTGATGGGTTTGTTCATGTATTTTGTTCTTAGTGACACCTCCTGAAGCTCAAGGCACCACTGCTACCCTCGATGTGGGTGACACTGCAACTGCTGGTGCTGGTGACAAATCTGCTCCCTTTGAAGATCCCGGAGATGCCTCATTTCAATTAACTGTTCAAAACGTAGTTGATAGCGACAGCCAGGCTGGAGAGACCTCAGGCACCTCGGGCACCACCGCAGCCCCCGTTGCCAGAGTCAGTATGGTGCCTGTAGTCACTGAGGTCCCAGATGATGAATCCCTCCTTCTTAAAATGGTGGTGAGCACCTGCCTGCACCATGTCATGATGTTGCATTTCTAATTTTCAACTTTTCGGAAAACTATAGCGCATGACCTGACCTCATTTGTCTTACTGTCTCCACAGCCTGCCGTGCAGTGTGTTGGAAAGGAGGACATCCCAGAAAGCAATGCTGTCAGGGCTGTGGTAGAAACAGACAACTGTGTGAGTACAAGGTTATCATTGCAGTAATTCTGCTGTAAAAATAGAACATTCTCGTGATATATCAATCCACCACCACCAAAGACACATCCTACACCACCTTTATGGCATTCAGCTTGTAAGAATCGCTCTCGCCCCCACCCTGTCAACCACAGGCAGTATCGAACTACCAACAGCTGAGATTTTTTGCCTTGCAACATTAAAGACCACAGAGCTGAGGCCAATTACCATCTAGTGATACATTCTCTTAACCAAGACTTTTATCTGGCCCCTTACACCTTTTGGGTCCAGAGGGAGTGGCTTATTCCATTTAAAAGAAGAGGAGGATTAATGTGTTTTAAAGAGCTACACTTGGAAATATGGCACTGATAAAGGCAGCTCTTTCCTCAGACATTCCTCAGGCGTTGTAAATCTTTAGACTGTGTTCCTGGCGGGACACAAATGAAGAGGACAGCTAATGTTTCCTCCTCTTGCTCTGAGGTCCTTACAGCAAATTGATGAATTGCAAAGGTGTGCGTTTAATACACAAAGAGGTGTTTTTCAGGTTTTGTCAGAAGTGGAAGGCAATGATTTAGATATCTATGTCTCTATAAAATCTGATATTTGGAGTCATCTTACTACACAATTATATAGTTTTCTCTTACACTAATTGTCTGCACAGTTGCATTGTACAGTATGCCAGTCCAGGTGCATAAGAGCTGAAGCAGCAGGTCAGATCCCAGTCCGCATACCTTAGTTAGCCTCTATTTGGGTCATTACTGTAACATCCACACAGCCAGGACCAGCTGCAGAAGTCATCTGTCCAACTCACCCTGAAACTAAACATGGACTGTAGTGCCAGAGGCCTTAGCCAGCTGATGATTGGTTCAAAATGCAGGCAATAGTGAGTGAATGGCATGAAAGACCTTGATAAAAGAACAGCTTGTATCAATGGAACAAATTCAATAAAGTATCAAAAAGTCTTTTTCATACCCTTGTAATTCCCTAAGTCATCAATCACTACAAAGGGCAATGTCAAATACAACGAAATATAGAATAACACACACGTTGTTCTTTATCCATTATTTCAGCATCAAATGAGATGTTTGTGTTGTTAAAATGTGTCTCTTCACATGCTGTAACTTGTCTGAACCCCGGGCACAAGTGCCACATAAGGTCAAGCTGAGCAAGTATGAGACAGTAGTGCAGGATTCCTGAGAGCAACATGTGACACAGACAGATGGAGGAGAGAAGAGGTTCCCTGGGAGTGATTCGAGTTTAGCCCTCCTGAGTGGCTCCCAGCCCTCCTCAAAGACCTGGATGTTACAGCAGAGTCCAGCTGTGGGCCAACTCCCAAACTAACTGAGAAATCGGGGGTTTGCTCATAGTGCTCCTCTGGGAATGCTGTGCGCTGTCTGGATCACATTACAGAGAATGAAGACTGTTCCCTGGTCAGAAAGCCCCAAAGTTGTGCAATGAAGTGATATCATAGCTCAGGGTTAAGGTGGGAAAAAGAAGGTGTGGCAGGCAATTTTCTTCTCGGTCTCCACGCAAAGGCCTACATGTGCTGATGGTCAGCAGGGAGAAAATTCAGGAACGCACATTTGATTGACTTTTTGTTAAGTTCATGTGTTATTTGCCCCACTTCACTTTGATGCACCAATCCTTTCTTATAGGAGGCAACTAAACGCATTATTCAGGAGAACCCAGCAATCTGGTGTCACTCGGAAAGATGCAATCTAGACGTCTTCCAAGATGGCAACAAGGTGATGTTGACCAGCAAAGATGGTGGGTGTTGACGAGTGTTGTGACACTTAAGGTTGTAATAATTCTTGCAGTATGGCTTTGCAATTTGCAAAACAATTCATATTTCCTGCTTTATCAAGTACTGATATATTTCTAATATTCGTTGCCCCTGCAGTTGGGGTGGGAAGTTTGGCTGCAACACTCCAGAGTGAACATTTGAAAGACAAGGTAAGAGAGCTCCAGTTGCTGCAAGCCTGAGTATGGTGTGGTGTGGCAGTGCAATAACCTTCAAAACCCATGAGGCACAAGTCCTTCAGTGCAAAACCTACAAGTGAAAGTGAACCTGGGTTATTACAAATTCAAATCAAATTTAACAATTCACTGGAGCTCAATTGGCGGCCTGCCTTTTGGACGACTGACATGACTCTCTCTTTTTTATGGTTTTAAAAGTTGACCACAATCTTGTGTTTTCAATTTGTTTTCAGCTGGGTGTTACAATGACTGAGACCCCGGCATCATCGGGATCCTCTGTATTTTTTGGAATTCTGGTCTCTGGTCTGCTTGCTGCCCTCGGCATCATTGTGGGTTACTGCAAATGTCAACGCAAGCCTGACCCCAAGGGAGTGAGGCTGGTAAGCATATTTGCACATTTTCAGAACGAACGGATTTAAAATATACTGTTCTATACGTTGCCGCTATGGACCTGACTCACTTGCTCCCCGAGTCCACGTGAGTTTGTATATTATTCAACACATAGCCCATGAATTGAAAATCATACCATAGGTTTTTTGTTCTGCAGATGCTGCATAATGTTTCGCCATGAGTATGTCTGTAGTTGTAATTTGTTCATCTGAAATCTATCTAGTATAACACTGTACTGGTTGACCTTACATATGTACTGCAGGTGTGTTTTATCATAAATATACAATTTTTTTTCACCATATGTTGTGAGTCTCTGTGATCACAACGGGCATTATAGATTCAATAACTCTGTGCATTCAATTACTTGGATAAGGCTCACGTCTTGTTACATCTGAAATCAAAACAGGTCTATTTCCTTTCACTTCTGAAGGAATTCCTGCCAGTGTTTTAATGAGGGAATGTGGCTGGCCTGCTATCAGAGGGAGCACGCAGAGAAAGAGTGTGTGCCTCATGTCCACGCCCTGCCTTATTCATCTGTTTCATCTAGTAACCAGACGCAGCTGTCTCTCTGTACCACTCACAATATCACGTGATAGGCAACCACATGAGAGAGTTTGTTTGTGTTTTTGAGCAATAGTGGGATACAGATGGGTGACAAATTAAAGGAATGACTTGGAAGGATAAGTGGGAAAATAGGATGACAGCCCCCCCCCTCCCGATCCAGAGGGCACAAGGGGTCTGAATGGTTTGATGAGCATGAAAATCATGTGAATCATATGCCGTGGCCTCTGCAGTCACCAGATACCAACCCAGTTGAATACCACCATCATCAAAACACCAAATATGTCTGTGGAGGAATGGTCTTCCACTTTTCCACTTTAAATTTGTAGCATCAATGGTGGCAGCTGCTTCACAGCTACTTTACTCTGCTTACAAGCAAAGTAGCATGATGCCCTGGTGTTTCCATCTAGCCTTTTCCATAATGAGTTGTTAATCTGCACTGTATTTGTAGGCAGAAGAGGCCTATCCAGTAGATCCAGAGAACCAGGCGAACACTCTTGTATCTGTGGCCCCCCTCAACCCTCCTTCAGAGACCCAGGAGAAACCCAGTGTAAACGGAGAGTCCCCTGAGGCAGCCAAGACCCAGCCGACCCCTCCCACCAACGGTCACTCCACCGCCAAGACAGCAGACACCGAGCTGTGAAATAGTCTATACCTTAGTCGATCGCAGCCCAGGAACTACCCCCACAAATGCACCCAATCCCCACACGCGCCTATGAAAACTCGCCTCCTTCTCTGAATCTACTCCTGCCCAACCACACGGCAAAGTGGACTTCAGGGACTAGAACAATCTCCCACATCAACACTCCTCTCGTTATGGTCCCCTTGCCTCCTCCTTTGGCCATGTGCCTCAACAAACATCGGGAAAACTAGCCTGACGATGACGACAATGGTGATGATGAATGATGATGACGAAGGCTCAGTCCCTGTAGATGGCAGTCGGGCTGGAGACGAGAGTCAGGAGATGGGCAGTTCTGGGTGGGAAGAAAGTGAATTCAATCAGCACTGACTCCCATGACGACTGCAACCACTGGAGTCACAGCCATGTGCTGTCAACACCCAGCAGGGTCTCTGCTTGTTGTCAGGTTTAGAGCTTCAACCAAATCCTCCACTCGAAAACACAGTATAAGCACATAAATGAAAATGACAGAGAGGAAGCGAATCACACTGCCTTGAAATCGGTTTACAAACCTGATTGAGTTATTACTTGTGTAGGTATGCGAGTGTGTGTGTGTTTGTGTGTGTGTGTTAACATATACTTGCATTTGTACTGTGCATGGACTGTATATATCTATACATGCATCTAAGGTTTTCTCGCTTATTGTGTGTAGTTTGGTCACATGAGCGAGAGATGAGTTTGAATGTGCATGTGACATTAGCCATGCCGAGTGTACAGTTTTGTAAAAGTTTCAGTCGCACCACTTTTTATATTTTTCTTTCTTGAAAACTGTTAGCTGTGAGGAAATAACGACTTCAAGTATCAGTTGTTGAAGGGGCGGCTATTCTATGATGTGCTGACGTAGATAGAGTTTTCCATACCCTGTCACCCAGGTGAAAAGACATATACTGTCGATATGGCAAATCTAAATTGATGGACCTATTCATGTCATAATAAAGTAATAGAAACTCTTCATTTGATATTAAATTGTCCTCTAAAGAATTGTAGCAATGTTCAGAGCGACCATATTTCCTGAAGTAGTAAAGTATCTGTTCTGAGAGTTAAATATTGATCTTGAATTTCCACCACTACACGTAGGAATGCACATCAACCGTCGCTGCATTAAGTCCCTATTCTCCAATGCGCTACTGCAAACCAAAGTTCACAGGCCTCTCTTCAGTAGCTTCATAATCACTGCTCAAAATCATGAGACCGACATGTCTGACCAGCCGACACAAACAGCCTCTTACCATCAGCTCTTTCCGTCCATATGTTAGTGTTATTCTCTTCTCAATATAATGCATAAGCTATTTTTCACTATCAGTATTCAATTGCGCTTGTATAGTATGGTATTTTTTTTGTCTTGTTTTTATTCTGTGTATACACACTTGCAATGTTCATTTTATGTCCAAAGAATTTCGTCACATATCTTGTACTAAAACATGTACTTTGCTGCATCTTTATAACATTTGATCAAGGTCATATATATAATACAGAAAGATGCTCGAGGGCTTTGACTGTTTGAAGCAGAAATGTATGATTTGTTTTTCTTCTTTTTTTGGACTGTAACTTCAGTTTTTATTGACATACCAGAGAAAAATAAATTTTATATTTGCTGAAGTGGAACAAAGAAAAGCATTCTGCTATATAAATGAGACGTCTCGCGTTCGTTCGTCGTGTCAGTCCATTTTGTATCTTTTCATAGCTAACATTCCAGTGTGACTCTTTCACCTTACTCTGTAGTTTGAATTGGATTTAATGTGAAAAAATAAAAAGCAAGAAAATGAACAACTTTTTATGAATTGTCATGTTTTCAGCCTTGTTTTATTTATAAAGAAAACATCAATCATGAGCGAAAGAGGAAATGGGTTTTTAATCACAGAAATAGTACGGCGCATAGACATGCATGTGAGTGCTCTTACACACAAGTAAATCAGCCTGTGCTCAAACACACTTGGAATTTAATCCTGCGCAGCCCATAAGGTCACACATCAGCTGGTTTTCATAAGCAGTAGTAATGACATCACTTCACGCTGTTTTGTCTTTCACAGTTTGGGTGGGGCAGCGAAAACATCCACCAGCTGTCTCTTCTAAGCGCTCAGGACATGCTCATGAGCAACATGTCAGTACAGGGGCTACTCACTATCCATCATCAGGTATTTTTAATTCAGTTGCTGTCACCATCAACTGTATGGACAGTGTGACGAGTTTATTTCCCATCCACTCACACCCCGTCTTTCATCATATGATCAAGCCCAATGTAAATTCCTACCCTGCCCCTTCCCCTTCCACACCCTGCAGGGAAAATATTCTCTCAAGGCCATTTAGCAGCGCCGTGAAACAGCCCTACTGTCACTATAGGCCACAACTGTAAAGAAGCACATACCTTAGACATAAATATATTAGGGTAAAGGTCGACAGTCTACAAGCTGCCCAATTGCTGCACATATCAAATTTAAAAAGTGTAAATCCCTGTGGACATAAACATTACTGTATGTACACACATGCATGCCTGTTATTTGCAACCTATTTGACCTCGAACTCTGTGAGGTGAATCCTCAGCTCAGATCATCTTATGTTACACAGTCTCCAGATTTAATCCGGCAGCCATGTGAGAAAATGGAGTTCATCTCTCTCTTCGCTGCTTGCTCCAAATTTACTCATTCCTCTGGCTCTCCCCTCTGTCAAGCTTAAAGGTTAGACTCACTCAAAAGACATAAAAACATCCATGCTTCCACACTCTCCCCCTAATAGAATCTAGCTATGCAGATTTATTTTCCCTGGTTTTTGAGATATCCATCTCTGGCTTTTCTGCCACCACCTCAATACAGGAGATGAAGATGAACAGAAATAAATGTGTGCACCTTGCAGCATAGGAAAAAAAAAAACTATAGCAGCATCTCTTTATCTGGATTATTGAGAGAGCTTTAATGAGAACCACACACTAATGAAGAAATAGTCCTATAAGTGAGGCAGTGTTGTGTTGTAGAGCAAATTTACTGTTGTTGATGTTTCAGTTCTTATGAGCACCAAAAAAATTTAACTATAAAAAAATCACCATTTAATTCTATTGTAATGGGGTTTGTAGCAGAGCCAGATGCCTTAAAAAATCTGGACAAATAAAACAAATACTGAAGGGCCAGATACCACTAGAGGTAAGTGATCTGTTGTTTGGACCCTTTAATTTTCCCACCCATCGGCCCCTGTACCCCTACAGTAAACCGGTCCAAATCCTCTCCTCTACAGCTTTTCTTCAATGTCACATAAATCCTCCAGCTCCAGCTTGCTCCCCTCCCATCCTTCATCCCATCCAGCTCTCAGTTTCTCCACCCCTCTACTCCGCCATCCAGCCAAGAATAGTGTATGTGCAGTGGAATCTGGGATTATGAACAAAACTCAGCTGGTTGTTTTTATTGTGGGGAGGTTCCCCCCTCAGCGTAGTTACAGCTGCCAAATACGTCATGTTTTCTCTTTCCACGCCAAAGCACACCCCTTCTAAACTCATTGATGGTAAGATAACATTTGGGATGGAAGGGTGGGACATAGAAAAGCACACACTAGAGACCAAACGGGACCCCAAGGTCAGGAGGTGTAGTCTGCATATCCAGCCAGTGATGAAAATTAAAATCTGATGAACTTTCAGGTTCATGAAGAGGACAGAAGAATACCTGGAGGGTATCGGGGAGGCATGGCCCATCCAGTCTTTGATCATGCGTGACAAATGATCCGAAACACAAGGTCACAATTTTGTGGAAACATTAATGACAAAATAAATATTTTCTCTGCCAACCCCTCATGACTATAATCTTCCCAAGCTTCCCAAGAAAATACAACAAGGAATGCTAATCAACTTCCTTCCTCCCTGGAACATCGTGCATGGTGTTTATCTGACTCAGTGAAACACTAAACAGTGAGTAACACAACATGATCTGGAGCTTTGGTGACAACAGGATAATATCTGTTAACAAATTCTCCATCTGGAAAAACACATTGAATTGTACACTATGCAGTTATTCCCAGAAGATCTAAGTTTAAGGACGGATACACATCCGGAGGCTTTTTTGTCATCCCAGCCTGATAAGGAAAAAAGGCCTTTCAGTTTAGTTTTCATGAATAATGACTTTAACCTGCAATAACCAACATTTAGTCACTTGGTGGCAGCAGAAACAATATGTAAACAACACACACACACACATATGCAGACGCTCACACAACTGTATTATCTTCCCTAATTTGATATGGCGACCTCATTAGCAAAAGAGTTGACATATTCGGCAGCTATGGAGCAACATCTTCATTCACCTGGAGGCTTGTTTCTGGCTGCCTGGTAAATGTTAGTCCAATATTGATTTTTATTTTAGCTCTGTGCTAATTTTTGAGATAGATAAGAAGCTACTCTGCCAGCAGCCCAGTTTGTGCCCCTCATGTATTGGCTTGTATTGCGCTCACACTGCTAACACCCGTCTGTAAAAAATAAATAATAAGGGTCATTAAAAAAAAAAAAAAAAAAAAAAAGCCTTTAACTGATGGTAAATAATGTATGAGTAGAAAGAGTAGTACTAGCTGCTGGTTGAAGTGCTCTACTGTTCACCAGCAGGTTAAAAACTTAAGCAGAGCTTTAGCAACAGTGCAGGGAGAGTTAACCTAAGAACAAAACAATGAGCTGAAAGGGGCTAAAATGATCCATAGGTCTGAGGGGAACTGCAGAGTAAAGTGATAATACTTTCCATATAGCATCCCGTTTTTTCACATAGAGGTTGTCAGGATTTACGGTGTTACATAAACATTGATTAATAGCCATATATAGAAGAATGTTTGTCAAAAGTCAGTTGAAATAAATGGTATATGTGGTATTTAGTTGACCAAAAATAAAGAAGAGGCAGCCTTATATGCAGGTGCTGGAGGAGCTGGTATAGGAGGTGCTGCATCCTCATATTAATCTGCAAATTAAATAAAGCCAATTATGTATGAAATGTTAATTCACCCGCATGATTTTACACTAGCCAGAATCACACTGTGTCAAAGCAGGAGGGTCAGGCAGGGATAAATATCTGAATCCTTTCAAGCTTTCTTCCAAAATGGACAACATGCTGACCATAATCACATCAATCACATCATTAACCTTGGATTGGAATCATTTAGCACTACTCTGTGAAAGCTGTTAAATGTGTTTTAGCAAAGAATATAAATCAACCAACCAACTAATCAACTAACAAAGTTAAGAATAAACAAGTACAAGTGCATTTTTTTAAAAAAAACAAAAAAACAGGAAGTTTTTAGGAATGCACTCCACTTCAGTTTGATCAAATTATATGGAAGGGTATTTCCTTCAAGCAACACACCTGCAAGGACACGACAATATGCATCCACCCACACCCACAGAGGCATTCTCTCGAAATCCAAAACGTATGACAACTGGGGAGAAATTTAATATACTCTTCACATACTTTTTTTTAAAAAAAAGCATGCAACATGGGAAATGTACTATGCAGTTTTAAAGCTGGGATGCACATTAAGGGAGGGGCCCTGTAGAAGACAAATATGGGGCCCCGCTGACTAATGTGCGCACATGAGGGAGTGACCAGACACATCCTACATGTTACTGTCTCATCAGTCAGCCATGCCAAAAAACATTTCATCTTTTATCGTTTTTGTGGAGCGACTGTTTATGTCTTCAACCCTGGTAAAAAGTTTACAGGGTCGTGTGTGTGTGTGTGTGTGTGCGTGTGTGTGTGTGTACACGTGGACTTGTTTTAATATAGTGAGGTCTGGGACACACTTGTGGAGTTGGACAGCTTTGTGGGGACCAAATCACTGGACCCCACAGCTTTAAATGGCTGTTTATACTTTATTAGACTTGGGTTTAAGGTTAGGGTTAGGTATTCACTTAAAGGTTAAGGTAACCTCGGGAACGCGTTGTATCAATGACAAGACCCCACGAAGATAGCTGTGCAAAGTGTATGTGTGCACATGTGCTATGAGGTTGTATTTGAACTATTTGAAAGTATTATTGTACAATTTTCTTTTTTTGTTCTATAACATATATAATTGCTTAAATTGCTATAAAAAGAAGGGACATCTTGGAATTATAAAAGTAATGAACACACTGATGAACAAATTATGAAAATCGAAAGACTCAAATTTAACATTTTGTCTCCATAGACACCTAAACAACAAATAACAATGGAAACTGAAATTGATATCCTGTCTGTTTCCTGCACATTGCTCTGTGCTGTCGTTGTCTATTACCAACATCTGTCGTAGGAAACAATCTGGAAAGCATTGTCTCTCTCTTTTCCAGTGATGCAACTGTCCACAGAATGCATCACACCCTGTAGTACACTGTAGTAAAAATACATGCCGTTGATTGCAATTTGATGCAAATTTACAAATGCCAACTTCAGTAGTGCAAATTGCACAATAATGCTACATATTATAGTTTAATTTATTAGAATGCGTAAAAGGGTGTGATATTCACCTGTAAATACTTATTAACTGAAATGGTCATTTAAAATTTATTAAATGGACACGTACACAACATTCTCCAAGTGACACCAGTTCACAATGAAATAATCCAAACTGTAGGTTATAGAAGAAGAACACAGAATAAAATGAAGTCTGAATGTGATATTGTTGGGTTAGGATGCCCCCTGCTGTGGCCTTAGGGGGCAAACTGGGGACAAACCTAGAACAATCTAAAGAAAGCAAAGTAAAAATAAAAAGAAACAAATAAAAGAGGGAACTGAAAGCAAACATTTGAATAATTTTAGAAAATCTGGTTTACATGGCCCAACCAGTGTTTTAACTCCAGCCCATAATCAAGCTACTTGGTAAATGTGTTGAAGTGAGAATTGGCCACATGCTATCTGTATGTTTTACAGTGTATTACAATACAGGGCATGAAAATATCTGCAGGTCTGATTAGCAATCTTTACAAGCTTTACAGAGGGATTGTCCCCAATTGAAGGACACTGTGATTCAAACCTTGCATTGGCAGATTACATATCACCGGTTGTAGCCTTGCCACTGAATCCATGAGCTGACTGGTCTACTGGACTACCCACTACCTCCATGTGTATGCATAATTTAAAATAGCTAATGGTGAATTTGTATGTAAATAACATGAAGGTAAGCTCATTCATATTTAATAACCTTTAAAAACTAGAACACCGCTGAAGGATTGAAGAACAAAAAGTGCAAAATATGATACAGTATATGCACCATAGATGGATATTAACCCATAAGAACCCACTGTGCCACAGGTGTCACCAGCCCTTTAAATGTTCTGGAAAGTTCCTTATACAGCTTTACCCTTAACCTTAACTCATAAAGTCCCTAAGTGACACACGCTGAACGTCACAGTGGGTCATGTGACAGGTCATGTGACTTTGTGTTCCCATAACAACATTTCCAAGATGGCTGTGCGCCAGGTCACCACAAGGGGCACAGCTAGCTAAATTTAAAAAGCTTGTTTTTTTGTTGTTAAAGGTAAGATTTGAGCCATTTAAGAATTCTAATGCTTACACAACAAGTCCTTTATTACATTTAATCTGTTGTAAACACACTAAATGAACACATTGATATGAAACAAATCAGATAAATATCGTTGTAACATATATGTATCATTTCAGATCTTTGACAAAGGGGGTATTTTGAAAAGAAAATACCAGAAATGTGTTCTATGTGCTCTATTTAGTCTGTCCTATGTCCCCCATAATTTTCCTTGAAGGAGAAACGGGTCCGGTTTTTTATGGGTTAAGTGCAATAATAGCTTGGGATGATATATTTCCAATTACATTGAGCATTTTTTTGTTTTCACAACTCTGCAGTTGATTCCCACAGCACAAACTCAAATCCCATAGGATTCTATCAAAGGCCCCAAGAACATGTTCTACATCAGCTTTTTCCTATTAGTGATCACAAACAC
The DNA here is from genome assembly GCA_038496675.1 of Rachycentron canadum. Taxonomy (NCBI): domain Eukaryota; kingdom Metazoa; phylum Chordata; class Actinopteri; order Carangiformes; family Rachycentridae; genus Rachycentron; species Rachycentron canadum. The sequence goes on from CM076651.1 coordinate 4,463,907, forward strand.
AGTTGTCTGCTGAAGTTACAACAGTTTTGCTCAGTTCCCATGGAAATTTCTGTAGGCTGTGTATTTTTGTCTTTGGTTTTATTGTTGTTTTGAAGTGGGCTGGGCTCTGTGAAGTCATGTATTGCTGTACATCATTTTTATTACTGGTAGGTTGAAGCAATATTTTCCATCTATCTGATCCGGACCCTCAAAGTGCACTGTGTATTTAGAGTTGTCAAGCACTGGGTGTTGTGCACCTTTTAGGCCACAAGAGTGCAGGCCACACTAACATGATGTGCTGGTTTGGAGAGGAAGTAAAACATTATGCATCATTATCTTCCCAAAATATTATGCTGTAGTTATGCATACAGCGTATAAAAGCTAAGGCTTTGTCACGATATACAAGCACAACCATATATCAAACTTGAGTTTTATTAAACCCACAAAAGTGTCAGTGGAAGAGTTTTCAAACCACACCTGCACAGTCCTGATGAAACAGATTAGTTCTAATTGTAGTAGTTTCTGAATGTTTAGCACTTAATAAATAATAGGATAAAGGTTCTTTATTTTTCCCCCAAGTCATAATCAATTTATGATTATGACTTATTTAGTAATATTAAATATAAAAGAAACATACTTTGAATGCTATATCAGTTTTTCAGGGCCTTTTTAAGCTTTACTTTAATGTGCCCAATAGATGCAGCTATTCTACTATTAAAATACTTCTAATTTATTTAGTATATATATTGTGTTTTCACAGCTTTGTGAATTGTATGACCGTTAACAGCACAGTGGCTGTTAATCTTTTATTAACACATTCTCTAGGTGAAAATCTAAACTTGGGAAAAATACAGTTGATTTTTAAGTGAATTGAAGAAAATACAACCCATGCAGCAAACTATATATAAATCGCCCTTCAAATGTAAATGAACCGTTACCTTTTATTTCATGAACTTAAAAATACTTGCATGTGTAAAGGTTTGGGCACCCTACTAACTCAATACTTAACACAGCATGTTTAAGATCTACCCACCTTTTTGAGAAATGTTGTTTGTGTTTCTTGAAATAGGGCTTTGTAGTTTCCCTTTATGGACTGACTGCATGACATTAATCCATTCTTTGTCCAACTGTGTCATGCTTCCTGTGCTAGCGGCTGTCAGATACTGCAGCCCCAAAGCAGAATCTTTGCACCCCTCAAGAGTTGGCAGTGGGCGAGTTATTATGATTCATGTGTAACTTTTGTGCATCACAACTGCCATTTTTCCATTTTTTTTTTTTCATATTCAAGTTTGTGAAGTTAACTTTAAAAACCTCAAGTAAACCTAAAAAAAAAACAATTAATGTCTGTTTAATATAATTTGCCCTTGGATGCCAACATTTTTTCACACAACTGCATCTAAAAATACAAGAAGAAAAGGAAATGCATTAGTCTATATATACATAGTACACATAGTACATATAATCAGAAAGTGATAGGGAGGTGAGAGTTTGTAGTATGGGTAAACTATGTTATTAAGAGTTTAGTAAATCTGATATTAAAGTAACTTTACCGCTATGAACGTCTGCATTAAGATGGTACTTGGATAAAATGGATTACCACCACAAAATCGCTCTTGCTTTGTTTCCTTCTTTCTTCATTCATACAATCTATCAAAGTGCATATCAGAGTGCACTCATTTGCAGAAGTTAATGTCTGGAGGAGATTGAACTGATTAAAAATTAGTTCTGCAAGACCTATCTTGACTAAATTACCTCTTTTATGATCAATCAGTCATCAATGTGTGGACAGAGATGGCAATTAAATACAAATATAACACATCATGGCCTCATCTTCAATTCAGAATAGATCCTGTACAACGCTGTGACTCTGTGGACATTAAGACAACTGTCAGGTTGTTGGTCCGTTTGTTGCATTTTCACTGTAAATGGAAAAAAATGTGTTAAAATTTAGACATGTAAGAGCTTATTCATGAGTGATAATTTCTCAAAGTGCAATTGCTCTCGCTGATGAAACATTCCTATCGAACGTGATATTTATATGTGATATTTATAACTGAGCATGTTTAGTACGTTTTTGGTTATAGGCTGCATGTAGTCTGAGATTTTTAAATGTAAAATATACACCAGAAAATGTAAACTCGGCTTTACCCAAGATGCTTTCGTCAACAGCAAATCACCAAAATAATGATGGTATTACTAGGTCAGAGGTTGCAATCATAGATCTATAAACTTATTTCTTATACTGCCAGTAAGAGTTTGTCCCCATCAGGCTACAGCTCAACAGACAGCAATTATGCATCCATTAATTTAAATTCAAATGAATGGAATAGTGCTCCATTTCACATACACAAGTATAATAATAATATTAATATAACCCCCCAAATATAAGAATATACTCTGTCAATAATGGGGAATATATACACAGTTAATGTTTCCATGACATTTACAGTGAATTGTAATGGTAGAATTATGTACAGAATAATACAAGATAGTGTTTTTGTGCATTTAGTGTAAAATGCATTTTAATGTTTTTGGCTCCATTGGATTAAAATGGAGGCGATGCTTTTATGTACCCGTTGCCATGGTGAATCGCAGTATCGGCGCTCCATTGATGAGGACTTTTTTCTTTTCAGTTTTTTTTTTTTTTTTTTGAACGACTGAACTGACCTAGATCATCCGAAGATCCGGGACCGAAACCTCCGCGTCCCCCCCCCCGATTCCAGGGGACTCGCCTCCCACCCAGCGTTTGCGCCCATGGGCTCTCCGGAGCGGGCGCCCGCTCTGCGCCTGTTTGTAAACACGCGTCAAAAGCACGTGATCCGGTCGACGCGCGTCGCGGCGGCGGCCAATCGGGTGGCGGGGGTGTGCGCGGGTGGGCGTGGCCCGGCTGTGTTGTTGCCGTGAAAGTGTCGATGGACGAGGTTTTATTGCCAGGTGCTGGGGACCACTCTGGATTTGATAATAACCCGGGGGGGGGAGAGAGAGACAGAGAGAGAGAGAGAGAGGGGGGCTAATGGGAGTCTACGGCGGCTTGTGACGGAGAAGCGATAGTACAGGGAGACGGAGGTGTTGCGGAAGAGGCGCAAGAGCCACCCCTGCACCTCCAGAAGCAACTATTTACATCCACTCTCTGCCTCGGTGAGTCAAATACCTTCCTTTAGGTCAGAGTTCATCCGTGGTGGGCTCCTTCAGATAGCGACCTTCAGTATTATTATCATTATCATTATTATTATTATTATTTCCCGTGTTGTTCAAAACGCCCGCTTCTTCTCAAACTAAAGCCCGGTGCCGTCGTCTCATCCGGGGGCCAGCGGTGGATCCACGCATGACCGTGATTTCATTATTGCGATGTGTAGTGCGCAGTTGCCTCCAACGTTACCCGGAAATAAGCGGAGGTATTTGCTCTCAGCTGTTTCCTTATTAAAGGGGGGGGGAAAAAAAAAAAAAAAAAAAATTGTGGCTCATTCTTCGCCGGAGCCAGTGGCAGGGCAGAAGGAGCAGGGTGGGATGGAGAGGTGCGTGCTGGATGCTCGCTGCGGGAGGATGTTGCGCACTTCATTTTTTACCCCGGGAGTGAGTGGGTCTGGTCGTCCATGCGGTACTGCGTAACGTTTCCATTTATGATGTCGGTGTTGTTGTTGTTGTTGTTGTTGTTGTTGTTTTTTTCTTTCTCTTTCTCTCTGATCAGCGTCTGCCGTGCTTGGTTGTTTAAGACGTAAATGCATTCGATCAAAATCAGCAGCGGGATCCTAAGTTTTAATGAAGTTTCAAAGGAGGGGAAAGGACTTGAAACCACTTTACCGCGAGAACAAATATCCGCGAGGAAAGACGTGTGCTCCTGCTGCTCTATCGGGAAATGTGTTTCATGAGGCCGCTGACTTTTAATCTGGTCTCATATCTATTGACTGTGAAGAGCCTCGGTGTGTGAAATTGTCGTGTAAAAACCTCCCATTCCCGCTGAGCAGATCGTGTTCACACTCAAACATCGTCAAAGAAATGCAAAATTAGTCAGCATTTCATTCAGGAATCTTTTGTTATGTCAAGTTAAAATTATGTAAGATCGCAGAAACATAGGACCTTCAGTGGGGTTTGCCTTTCTTTGAAACTCCAGCCATTGATTTCTTTCTGAGAGCTCCTCTTTCTTGTTTCCTTTTCTCCTCTTTGGGCGCCTGCGGTGCGTGTGGCTACTGTGCCAGCATCTTGACTCAGCTCCATCCATCCAGAGGTTTCTATGTCATACGCACTTTTTATTCCTGATGTAAACAAACCCTCCAAAAGCAGTACCCGCCTTTTCCACGGGGTGGCGCGTTTGTGCGTTTTTTTTTTTTTTTTTTTTTTTTTTTTTTTTGCACAGCCTGCTGCTGAACATGAAGTAACAGAAACTGCGTTCTTGGAGTGAGTCAGATATTTTATTGGGATTTATTGATGCAACACTACAGAATGACGGTACAACAGCAGCTTGCACATCTAAATGGGAGCCAATAAATATGTGTTTTGTCCCCCCCCCCCTTCTAACTGTTCTGTTGACAGAAGGACTGGAACATCCATCTGTTGTGCTATTGAGAAAAATGGTCTGACATCAAAACCTCCAACTGACTGCAAATGATCTGATGACTGCTCTGGGAGCACAGTAAGAGAAAATGTTGCCAGTGTTGTGATAGAATATGTCCTAAGGAAACAAATATATTAGAGAAGCTTAGAAATTTGAATGGGTTGCTACTCAGATTTTTTTTTTTTTTTTTTTTTTTAGGCATTTCTTTCAACTTTCTGTGAAAACTAAGAGCTAGTACACGTCATATCAGGCAACACAGAGAAATGAACGGCACAACAGTGCAGGGGTATAGTCCCACTATATCAATTAATTATTAGCAAAAAGTCACATTTAAGAGCAGGGTGTGGTCAGTGCAGTCATATATATATATACACACACACATACACACACACACACACACACACACACACACACACACACATACATATAGTCATACTTGAATACAATCAAAATTATAAAACTTTGCAGTTGTGCAGCATCAAAGTGTCGCATTATGTCTGTACAAAGGTCACTGTCTGACTTGTTCAACACTGATGCCAGAAACTCTTGAATGAGGGGAAATATTTTAGTTCATTGTGTTGCGTGTTTGATATGTCATGAAATAATTCATGGGACTTTCTCAGGACCTGCTGAGGGTAAACCTCTGCAAGACGTACGTGACGCTGGAGGCACCGGCTGACAGTCCCAGAGAGAACCTTTTGGCAGAACCTTTGCAGGTAATAACAGAAAATGATCACATTGTTCACTTTTAATAAAACAATTCAAAAGCTAAATACCCTTTTTTTTTTTTTTTTTTTTTTTTTTAAATTTAAATGTATGTGTGGGTGCATTTAGGATCTATGCCCATTGTTCCCAGTAGAGCCAGAAACAATATCAATGGAGCTGACTGGGCATCTCTCCAAGGAAGAGATTAAGGTTTAGGAAGTGGAACAGGCATGGCTGATAGATGACATGGCTAAAATTAACACACTGCCCACTGGATGAGGAGCATAAATAGCAGACAGGAAGGACCAGTGCTTGGATGTATCTTTAAAGCTGTAGCGTGTCTCTGTCAGCATTAAACACAAACCACTGTCACACTAAAACTTCCTGTTCTGCTTAGAGGCTGTAGGATGTTGTGTAAGGCAGGAATTCCCAAATAATCGACAAACCTGTGATGATATGGATATTGTAGAACCGGCACAGCCATATGACAGCATGCAGCATTAAATGCATCTGTTATTTGATATAGTGTGCAATAAGTAATGCATTTTAAAATGTTACTTATATTGCAGTCATCTTACATTGGATGCACATATAGACTGATGAGAAGGTAGACCTCCAATCCTCAGATCGATACACACACCATCTACCAGTCTGCTCAGGGCAAACACGCTCTGATCCCTCAGATCCCTTACATTTCCCTTATAGCTGGAGGGTGAAAGCTGATGCTTTTACCAATGCTCTCCTTTCTCAGGCCTGTAAGGTGAAGCTGTGGGCTCCATATCCTCCAGCTCCAGTGGGGAATTAGAACATCACGAGGTACAAGTGCTTCAGGGAAGAAAATTTACAGCCACATGAAACACTGGATGAAAATCTAGATGTGCAAGAGGAGGATAATGGAACATTTAAGATGTCAAAATAAAGGGATGGTTTGTGCTCGGGTAGCCAGTAGCTTTTGGATTATCCTATGTAAAACAACAAGCTTTGAGCAGTCAGTGAGGCCGCACTGCAGCATAGAAAATAGTCTCAAAATGTCGCTGACTGCAGTTCAGCACTTGAGTTCAAGCCAACAGTTATGATGTTCGGAGTAAACATTGTCCCCTGTGGTAGTACTCTTCCAGGTTTTTGCAAGTTATGAATTATTTATGAAGGCACTTGTTGAATTTACACATTATTATATATCTGTGATAAATAAATGTGCCGGTGAGCTGACACAGACATGAGCTTTGTGTACCTTTTTGTTAACCGAGACAAAGCTTTCATTTCAGCGTGGCACATAAAGGGGACTTTATGCTTCAGAAATGCAGACAGACCTAATGGGCACAGCCTTGTCGAGCTCATAAAAGAGACAGAACCAAGATTGTCCCATGCTGGACATTGTTTACACTATTGCAGTGGCAACTGCACTAACACAAATTGGCTTATTGACATATCTGATACCTTTTAAGACATTATATTTAATTGGACTGACCTTTCTCCAGACTATACGTTGATAGCGAAAAATCATTCGTAATGCGTGTCTTAATTTTAACTTTGTACATAATAGAATCTCAGTACAATGAGATCCATTTGTTGATAGATAAACAACTCATTGGAGTCAGGGAAGGATGGCTTTACTGTAGCTTTACAGCTTGAAACTGTCATGTCTGCTGGAGTATTCTCCATTTCTCTTGATTCATAAGATAAATTAAGTAATTTCAGTGCCTTAAAAAGGCATCATAGACCTTTAGGCCTTTTTTTATGAGAGCATTATTTTTTGGTGTTGCACTCTCAAATGTGTTTTTTTCATTTTATCTTCCCACAGCTCTGTCGTCCAATTTACATTAGAAATGAAGAATCATCTGAAAAAGGTATGTGGACAATCAAATGAAACTGCCCAAAAATAAACTCTGCTAATGTTTGACTGAACTGAAACTATTTATAAAACAGGATCACGGCCCTTTTAAAGATACAGCTGCGTTTCTGTTTTACATTTAGTGCAATATAGTTGTGAGATATATATATATATATATATATATCTTGTCATTTTGCAAGATTCATGATTTGTTTAAGTCGGTCGCAGTAATATTTTGAATAGCTATAGAGAATAAAACAGTTCCTTGTTTTCTTTGGATGAGGTCTGTGATAGGAAATGCTTAGAACTAAAAGAGGAAGTACATGTGGTAAAGCCTATTCAGCGTCAGTGGGGTTTTTGACAGTCACATCGCACTATGTACAATGCTAGCTCTATTCTGGAAACAATAAGAAGTTACACCGAATGAGGATCAGAATAGGTTCCATGTCAGAAATCACAGTATCAAACATCGTGTGGGTGTTACAAGAGACTCACACAATGTAAATATTCCTGTTGGTGCAGACTGGTATAAGTGGAATCCCTCATTAGACGGTATTTTAAAAGCCAGAACACCATCTGAGTGCTTATGCAACTGATACATAAGCTGGTGATGTGCCTTTAAAACCAGTGGGTTGTCAGGTGATCGAGGAGGCTCAGTCAGCTCAGCCTCACAGACAGAGGAGCCAGAGTGTGTCTCTAGCCAAGAGCAGAGAGGAGAGAGCGCCAGAGAGGAGGGCAGCGCAGAGGGAGAGAGACCCAATTATAAGGGGACATAGGGGGAAATGGGGACACAGCAACGTCACAGAGTGGGGGACAGGGGAGCCACGGTGGGGTAGGGTCCCTTTAACTGCAGTCTGCTCGTGCTGACTTGCCTTGTGTGGCCGCTAGCAAGTGTGTTTCTGGCTCAGCTTGATCAAGAAGCTGCGTTGCATAGCCACAACAGTGGTATAAAAGCACAGAGAATTAAGTGCTGCGTCACACTCAGGAAGAGGAATAGCGTGATCATGCGCGCGTGTGCACGGCTGTGCGTGCGTGCGCACGTACATATGCATTTTGTGTAGGCTCTGCTCTGTTTCTCTGTATATGTGTTAGTCTGAAGTAGCAGTCTAATCGCAGATCTGCTGTTGCAACAAGATGAAAATAAAGAGTGCGTGTGTTTGAGAGGCAGGCAGAGAGGGAGAGAGGGAGATACAGAGAGGGAGGGAGAGCAAGTCAGAGAGGGAGAGAGAGAGAGAGAGATTTTGGATTAGTTGCTACGTCACTTTTTCATGTTGGGAGAAACAGAAGCTGAGATAACAGAAGCCCAGAGTCATCGAGTTTGCCACCTGAAGTGGACACAATGGTTTTCGGACAACCTCGGCTTTCTCCTCCTCTTCCTCTTCCTCCTTGGTAGTTGGTCTGCTCTGCCTGTCGCTACTATATATATGTGTGTGTGTGTGTGTGTCTGTGTGTGCCGTGTAGTTCCTGTGAGCTGGTATCGGGAGTTTCAACATGGATGCTGAAGATGTGACACAGTTCCTCTAGGTCTTGTTATGATAGTATGCTAAGGTGTGTGTTGGGTGGGCAGAGGTGCTACAAAGGGGTTAACAAAAGAATATTCTGGAGGTTTCTTAATACCACAGCGAAGCTCAGTCAGGAATGTTTTGCCGAGAATTATCGAGGTATTCGAACATCGCTTTTTGGTTGTTTTTTTTTTTTGCCACCATCACCACAGGGAATACAGATGATTACATTGGTGTAAATAGGTGAATACAATCATGCATGGTGCCGTATGACCTATTATGAAACAGTATAATATGTTTAAAACACCATTATATGGGAGTGGGAACCGATGCAGCCAGGTGGGCAGTACAGCAGCCATCAAATGAAATTACAGGATAAGTTGGTTGTTGAATTCAGCGGAAAAGCTGACGTTTCTCATCTCCCTTCAGATGTATATGTCTATATATGTATCTGTGTTCGAACTGTTGACTGCTGGCCTACTTGTTGTGGTTAACTCTTGATGGAGTTGATGGAAAAAGTGAGCATGGTGTGGGAGAGGCGGCATGTATGAAGGCAGAGACCGGTTAGGATCCAGCTGTTTGTTGCTATCAGACAACAGATCCAGCCTGGTGTCCGTGGCTAGTGGCACTTTTTGTCATGTGATTTGTTTTCACCCTCCAGGGCCACTGGGATTTGGCAAAAACCTTCCCAAGACACATTTGTTTCTGCGTAGTTAGGAGAGACAGAGATGGTGACGCAGTCATTTCTGGGCTGGACTTCTCTTCAACGAGTACACAGCTTGTATCTCTCGCCTGTCTTCCTCTCTCTGTTTATCTATGTATTTATCTCTTAGAGAAAGGGAGCAAAGGATGGGGCTTAATGTCACGGCTCAGGATCAGAGACAGAGGGAAAGACAAAAGGAGGAGGGAGAAACTGAGATAAGTGCAAAAGAGGGGGAAAGAGAGAGAAGTTGTTTACCTTGCTCTCTTGGTGACTCTGCTTTGGCTTCTCTCCAGTTCACATGCACTGGACTTCCTAAAGCCGCAGCATCACAGGCCATCGTGCCAAAGCTGGATTCTCATTGGATGGGAGGAGCTCCTCTGGGCCCACAAGCTGCACAGCAGCACTTTATTGGCTTAGTACAAGCAGCTGGAGTTCAACATCTGATAGGCTAAGAAGCGTTATTCTCTTATACGAAGACTTTGCATACATGAGCATCATGTATGTTTATACAGGTGGACCTGTAGAAGTATTGTCTAAAAGATAACAGGGGGTTTTATAAAAGTGGTAACAAGCATTTCCTTTGTGCTTTTAGAGCTGGTGAAGTGATGAATCAGTCAGTTTTCAGCATCACCGCCTGTGCTCCTGAGTGTATATCTTTACAAGAGGACAATAGCATTTGTGAGGTGATTATCATACATTCATCATGTAGCTGATGCTGACATTTCTATCGGTACCTGTTATGATGTATTGGGCAAACCTAAGGCCTTATACGTGTATTGTAATTTCCTAATATTTTCCCCCGATGTTTCCTGAAATGTGACAGGTGAATGACAGTGAAAATGACGTTTCAGTTTAGTTACAGGTGTTGATTCCCAGAGCAATTTTCTTGAAAGAGTGGCTGCAGTCTTAAAGCAGAGTAAATATTTGTTCATTTGAGCTCCATGTGTTTGCCTGTAGGCAAACTTCACGTGACCTGCTGTGCATGGACACAGGAGTCTCTGGGCTGCACCAGCGATTAATCAAAGTAATGAAATGCGAGTGGACCAACAGAACTCAGTGTGCAAGAGTTCATTCCAAATTACTTTTAGGATCCTTCGTACAAATTTGCAGCAGAATATCTGTTTCCTCCGAAGAAATTGTAGGAGAGAGTGCTTCCTGTTCACTCTGGACAGTCAGTAACAGTCAGTAGAGAGAGCATCTTCTGCCTGGCACTCCCACGATACCCTTTCTGTGTTTGTGTTGAGGGTGGCAACCACACGACGGATTTAAATCCCTCGTCAAGAAGCAGGTCTTCTCGCCCTCCTGGCTGGAAGTCCAGCGTCCAAAAGATGCCACATTTCTGAGATGATGCAAGAGCGTGTGGCTGCCTGTGGTCTGCATTGCAGCTCCTGCTTCTACAGTCAGCGTCTCTCTCTCTCTCTCTCTCTCTCTCTTCCTTCTAAATGTGCTGATGGTATAACAAACTGTATACTAAGGCTGCGTATTTATTTTTCCTGCTTTTTTTGGGATGGTTGTAAAGAAGACTCTTAGCATCAGTAGCTAAAGTCTGGTACCGTCCCAGATGCTTCACCACTATGGGAAGTCATTCCTTGTCAGTGAGTTAAGACTGAGGTTAATCTACTAGTCTAGTACACATCAGCACAAGGCATAAAGGCAACACACAGTCTGTACACTATTCCTTCTTCCCTCTAGACTGCTGATTCATTATGTTTTGTGTTTTTTTTTTGTGTTTTTTTTTTTTTTTTTAACAAAAAGCTGTATTGTAGTGTGGTGAAATGTACAACTATGTGCTATCAAATTGCTTATCATGCATATTTTACTGCACTTTACTCACTCAGCAATTTAGTGTTGGTATTAAATTCCTAATTCTCTGTTTACTGTGAAGATACTGTATTACCCTTATGGGTTTCCCCGGGGTGCTTCATCCTGATGTCGCTGACCACTCTCTGAAGGCCTCCTGTCCCTTTAAATATTTTATAAGCATTACACAACAGGTCCAGTGGCGCACAAGCAACAAACAGCCCGAAAAAGAAAATTGACGGGGTTGGGTCGAGGCAGGAGAAGGAACTAGACACCTACGAATACACAGTCCCACTGATCAGAGCCGTCACTGTGGCTACCATGCAAACACACGCACACAGACATCGCCTTACACGCCCTCACACAAAGCCAGCCCCAACAACAATAAAAAAAAACAAAACAAATGGACTTGTAAAATCTGCTTTGTCCTTCCTCTTATTATGAAAATCAAAGTATCTGATGTGTTGAGGCTGGGGCCAGGCTTCCTCGATTTGGCTTTAATCAATTTAAAGAATTTGTGGGAGTTGTCATTCTGAACATGCAGAAATGAAGGCAGACTGTGTGTAGGCATGTGTTCTTAAGGGATGAGGGGGTGGAGGGGGGTCTGAAGCAAGACAGTGAATAGTCAGTGGTCCATTAACCTGAAAAGGGTGAGAACAGCAAGAGCAGAAAAAGCTTATTTGGGTAGTTTTGTACTTTGTTGAAGCACTTGGCAACAAGTCAGTGAACTGGCCACTACCTGTCCTTGCCCCACCCTGTCAGTGTATTGTTGCCGCGTGTCTGCGTCATGGCTCTCATTGCCAGCGATTGACTGCCACTTCCTTGCTATTCTCTTGTAATGGCTGGAGAGCAACGCACTGTGATCCTCACTATTCTACCAAGCAACAAGAGAGGAGAGGACTCATCGAAGTCTGTCTGTGTATAGCTGCAGGTGAGCCTGTATGTTGAAGACATGCAGTGATGGTGTTTCGTGTGTCTGTTCTTGTTTGGCCCCTAACACATCCGAGAAGCTTGGATCGAGTATCAGATCAGATCATGTAGGAGCGTTAGAGAAAGATCGATAGAGAGAGAGAGAGAGAGAGAGAGAGAGAGAGAGAGAGAGAGAGAAGGGGGTGTGTGTTCTGGTGCTTTCTCAGTGGTTTTCCATTTCATCCTCTGTCTCTCACTCTCCTTTCACTTGCCTCCCTCCTTCTCTGCTTTTCCGGCCTGAACCAGGGAAGTGAATCAAACTTCTTTCCGTGCAGAAGCCTGAGAGTCTAAACCGTCCCTGAGTGCGTTACATTCGTGGTCCCCAGTCTCAGAGATGCTCCTGGGCTTCCCTGGACCCTCATTTTGGCCAGGTCAAAAAAAAAAAAGGGTGACACCAACAACACGCATTGTGCCTGTGACTAGTTCAGTGATCACCGTAATCCTGACTTGTCAAAATGTCCGATTCCAGCATCTATGACACATTTTTCCGCCTTACAAATATTAATTCCAGGCATCAAAACATGCGCATGCGTTGCCTCATCTGCTCAGGTTTATAGCCGTATCAGTAGCTGCTTCACATCTACACCATCTTTCCTGGGCTCTTTGTTAACTACTGTACATGAGGATATCAAACTACGTGTGTATCAGCTGCTGCATCTCAACCACTATTTGCTTCTCTCAAATCTTTTTGTTTCAGTTGCTCCACTTCTTTTCTACTGAAATGTTCCTCGAATCAACCACAGGGATTCCTGCTCATACCACATCCGCTATAATGGACGTGGATTCTCTTCTTGCTTGTGACCGAGTGCTAATTTTACCAAATATTTTTCACTATTTTCTCTATTGTTATAATCTCTTTATTTTCCAATGTTTTCTACCAATATCATTATTTTCTATTGTCTTCTACTAATAATCTTAATATTAACATTGTATTCTAATAATAATAATAACTTTTCCACAATTTTCTACTGTTATTTTCCATTGTTCTTCTTCTAGAAATAATTTTCTATTATTGAATTAATTTTCCACCATTTTCTAATATCTTTATTTCATTTTTTTAATCGCTTTCTACTTTTTCAACTAATAATCTCTTTATTTTCTTTCTTCTTTTCTTATATTCCATTGTATTCTCGTAATAACTAATTTCCACAATTTTCTTCTAAGTTTATTTTTCACAATATTCTATTATTTTCTAGTGATAACGTTGTTTTTCACAAATGGTATTTTCCATTGTTTTCTATTAATAATTTGATTTTCTATTGTTTTCAACTAATAATAACTTTATTTTCTATAGTTTTTTTTGTTTTTTTAACTAATAACTTTTTTCCCACTGTTGTGCAGATTCAAGGATGTTTCATACCACATAAGGAACTCTTTTCTCAAGCGTGCCCCCCTTGGAAGCTGGTTTCAGATGGTGGCTTAGAGTATTGTCACCTATCTAGCACCATTTGAAATCAGTGTTCTTGGGGTGGGAAGTGTGTTTCGCTGACCAGCAACAGGCAGCCACGAAGGGTCACAATGGGTGTCCAGTGACAGAGGCAAAAGAATGGACACAAGCTCACCTGGAAATTGTCACTCCCTGAGGGGCCGATCAGCAGGGCCACCAATCTACAGTGATGTGGTGACAGCTCAAGCTCTATGTCCTCTCTCCAAGGTTGACCGATTTCTTTTGGTGTTCAGAGTCTGCTTTTGTTTCTAGCACCATTTGAAATCGGTTACAGTGAAGGACAGATCTCGTCTTACCTTGAGGAGGATTTTACAACTAAGCAGAGCGGGAAGACTATTCAGACCGTTTGCTTGAGTTAAAATGACAGTACCACAATGTACAAACAACTCAATGACTGAAAGTCCTGCATTTAAAAGCACAACAGCAGTATGTCTCGTTTAGCATCTAACATTTAAACAGACATATTTAATGTTTGCAACTACAAAGTAAAACTAATGTAGTCAAAAGGTAAGCAGTGCATTTGCATCTGACTTGTAGTGATGCAAGTATAGAAGAAGATATGGATAAAATGAAATTAGTTGAGAGGGAAAAAATAGTTATAAATTGCACTTGTGACATTCCACCACTTGAGGTTTGCCAACTTTGTCAAGTGATCGTGAATAAGTTTCCACTCTTACATCCACAAGGGGGCACTGTAATATAAACTATCACCTCAGGATTTTTTTCTTTTTTTTTTTTGAATTGGTGTCTGTGTATTCAGTTATGATGTCATCTGCATTTTAATAGTCATTGTTCACAAATGTATTATTTAAAACTTTGGGAACTTTTAACTTACATTAAAATGTGATCAATTTTAACATGTACAGGCTGAATGTTCATTCATTCATCCATAATAAATCTATAGTTAACAGTGCAAATTATGGTTGTATATTTTAGAAGAGGTTTTTCATGTTTCTCCACACCCATGTTCTATATGCTGTATAATGATGGTTCTTCTGTTATGTGAATAAATCTCTCAAATCATTTCTACTCAAATTGAATTAAATGGGCTGATAGGTGATGCAATAGGTTTGAAATATTAAAAGCTTAAGACGCTTTACTCACTCACTGCATCAGAGCATGCGTTATACAGAATATAAGAAACGACAGAATGTATGTCAATAGACTGACAAGTATTTTAATGAGTTTCATCAACTTCTCAAGCACCAATGCATGAGAGCAAGTCATGATAAAAAAAAGCCTTGAACACATGTACAACAAAGTATGAACATATTGGTGAGTCTCCATTTGCATTACTGATTACAAAAGTGCAACAACAGACAGTTTTGTGCCTGTTTCAAGACAACACAAGAACTGCCACTGACATTCTAACAAATTTTTAATTAAATAAATTAAGATTAGATGCTAAAATAGTGCAAAACATTTTTTCAGAGATTACTTTATATGTCCAGAAATCCAGACTAACCCAGGTTAGTTAAGATAGTATTAGATACTAAAAATTTAAATTCTGGAAAGACAACATTTTTATTTTTACTTCTTTGTTGTAATTGTAACTGAATTTGGTGAAGCTACAGGGCAGAAATAAAGTTTTGCCCTTGGGGGGGGGGGATACATAAATGAATTGTTTTATCTGATTTATGTGCACTTTTTCATTTCAGATAATCTCTGCTGTAGTTTTCTCCTCTCCTTCTCAAACCATTCTTCCTTGGGGAAACAGAACAATGCCCCAACAGTTAACATGTTTAACAGTGGTTTAGCATAGACCTAAAACTAAGGCAGGCCGACAGTGACTCCAACAAGTACATTAACATTTATGCAACGCAAACAATTGACACACACTTGCCTATTTGCATTACGGCGTTTGACTAATATCAGGCACTATGCTCAGGACTGTTTTACAGATCCTACTGCTCACTCTCTAATGACAAAAGTCAAATTTACTAGACCGTGTAATAGTGAAATAGTTTAATATAAATTGATCGTTAAATTATTTTTTAAAAATAATTTAATTTTACTATTCATTTTAAAGTAATGAAAATCATTCAAATCACAACTACTGTCTTTATTTTCAAACATTCTTGACCGATTTTGTCTATTTAACCTGATATCTCTGATATCTATTCCATCATAATTACAGAACAGAAGAACTGTTGTGATTTTGGAAATGAAGGCATCCTAAACACCACTGAATAGAAGAATGAAGAATAGGGGAGAGAAAAAAAAAAACAAAACTCAGGAGTGGCCTATCAGGGGATCCACTCAAAGCACAAGCTGCGAATTGAGATCAATTTGCTGAGGCTTCTGAACATCGGGCCAGCATTCAGAAATGAATCTGCAGGTGGTTTCATAAATCTGTGTCATCCACATGCAGAGCAGAAGTACATTCAAAACCCTGTCCAGCGACAGTCCTCTTCTCAGGGTGTTTTTACACCAAGCAATACAGCATTGATAGGGCCGTTACTGCAGACAAAGAGAAGCAAAGACGACTGTAAATTAATAAATAAAAACAATAAATAAATCTGAATTTTAAAACAAACAAAAAAAAAAACTCCCAATGTGCTGTGAAAAAAGCAAATGTCATTTGTGAAGTAGAAGTAACATAGGCAGTTGTCTGGCTGTCCAACAGGCAGGTTAGCAAGAGGGGAAGAAAAGTATTAAGGCAACAATATAGCATGGACACACAGTATGGAATATTATGGAATTATCTGCCTACATGATCACATTGTTCTCATTTATTTCATGACTGTCTATTCATTTGTCATTGATTTTCAGTGGTCTCTCTTCTTACCGATAGTGGCACATCCTCTGCATCTTTTGCAGGCACATTGTCAGGATAGCCTCTCTGAGAGCTGTAAGCCAATAACGACTGGTCAACATTACTGCTCATCTATGACTCAGCAAAGAGGAAGCTAGCAGAATTCATTGAAGTCCAGAGAAACACTCTCGCCATCCACCAGACTACTTAAATCTACCAAAGAATACCACACACAAAACACATGCACCAGCCCTGTGTGCCACTACACATATATCTCAGAGCCAACAGAGAAAAACTGGTGTGACAAACGTTGGGATGCAAAACGCTATCTGCTCGTTTTTGACAGAGAAAAGCAAAAGATCACCACAGTATCACCAAGGACACAGTCATGCTATTAGTGCACGTGAAGTTTGTCGTTACACGACAAACAAACCTTCAAATAGCCGTTCTATATTCATATCATGTGGCCCTGTGTGCCAAATTTTGAAATGAAAGGGGAGAAAGATTTAAAAAAAACAAAAAAAACAGTACTGAGTATTATTAGTTGTGTTTGAAGAGTCTTTCCTGCAGAGAGGCACGGGTGCAATGCCACCAATCGTGGTCACATTATTAATTCATTAGTGATGTTTGTTGATGTTGATGATGGTGTTAATGTTTTTTTCTTTTTTTTTTTTTTAAGAAATAAATTTAAAAAAAAATCTTTGCCCCAACAGGAAACAGAGGTCCATGACAACAAGGGGAGACAATAAACACAACCCAGTACTAACATTTCTAATGCGTACCTGCTAGTTAAAGCTGACTAATCATCTACGAGTTGCATTTGGCTGACCTCCATGACCGAGTGCATTTGTCAACATATGATTAAAACCTCCATAAAGTGTTGGGGCAGAGCTTCGTCCATTGAGTGACCCGGCGGCTCCGTGCAGGAGAGAGTGCTCTTAGGGCTTATTACAGTCCCTCCTAATGACAACGTTGATACTGTGGTAGGGGAAAGACATTCCAAGCCAAAAAGCCTCACAATGTCAACATGCAACGCTTTGACACATGACAGACAGAAAGGTTAGACAGTCTGACAACGCCGACCAAATACAGACGACTGAAACATAAAAAGATTGGTGAAGCCGTGAAAGCGGTTGTGCACTTTGTTGTGAGATGCAAACAAAAAAAAAAAAAATAAATAAATAAATTTATTTTTAAAAAAAATGAATTGTGATGGGAATAAAGCTAGTTAAACTGTTAGTCTGCACAGTTGAATAAAAACAGTTTACCTCTGTTGTTTATTCCTACGGTAAAAGAAACATCCAATGAGAATGCCAACAGCAAGTACTATTGACGAGGGGAGGGGAGGGGAGAGGAGGGAGGGGAGAGGAGGGGAGATGATGTGAAAAGTGAGCATGAGATCAACAAATGTACTGCTGCTTGAAACCATCCTGACATTTAAAAAAAATGTTAGAGTAAAAAAAAAAAAGAAAAAAAAAAAGACAGGAAATTATTGCAGCAAATGATTATGTAAACCTCATGTGTGCAATCCACTGCAAATTGAATTTTGTGCAAAAGATACAAACTGCAGTTGAGTGAGACGTGTATGTCTTAATGGCACAACACGTCTTATTTGTCGAAACAAGTAAGAACACAGTGCCCCCTCAAGAATTTCATAGTCCACAGTTTTATAACCATGCAGTTCTTCTGAGGCCATCATGATCTCATTATGGGCCAACATTGATCTACTGTTCAAGGATGAAGTTGAAACTTACCCGCCAGTGTAATTAAACTCCCCGTCAAAATCTTGGAAGAGTTTCCTGGGGGGGAGAAACGCCAGAGAAAGATGAAGATAGGAGGACAGAAACTGATCCAACATAACTGCATCTTAAACAACAATACACAACAACAAACAACATTTAAATGATTTACCAAAATCCGGTGTCGGATCTGGTTTAGGACGCGCTGTTGGACCTGGTTTAGAATCTTCAGAACCAGAAACAGAGAAGTGCAGTTGAAACATTAAAAATCCATCTACTGTGACCCACAACTGGGGCTGAGCAACACTGTGAGGAAACGTTATTTGAGTATACGAGTCACAATGCGCGTATGCGTGTGTGTGACTGGACTACAACAACGTTTGCTTTCCATACACAGTATTTTGAGCCAATTTCAAGCCGATCAAGAGATAAATATCTGAGGCTTAAGGGGAATAAATATAGAGAATCGTGCAAAATTATGAACTTTTTAAAGAAGTGTTAGAAGTGAGTAGAACTGTAGGATTTTGCAAGGTCTCACAAATTCAATTTAAGGTATTAGGCCTTTTTTTGGAAATTCAACAACATTAAATGGAGATGGTTAGAGTTAGGGCTGAACTGAGTGTGTTGTGCACAGCTGCAACTTCCTGGAAAGAAAAATGTTAACAAATGAAACAAATGCACAGCCAAACCAGGGTAACTGACAGATTTCAAGATAACGCAAAGTGATGAATTAGGAGTGAGCGATAAACAAATATCCTCCAAGCTATAGAATAGTGCATTTTTAATAAAACGGTGTTTATGGATCCAATGAATTTGACATTTTCAAAATAAAGATACAGTGATTATATATAATTATATATAATTCACACATATAAAAATGCAGTGCTCGTCATTGGTAAGACTTGATATGATATTTAATATGTGAAGAAAATGAAGGCTTGCTCATTACCAGGACTACAATTGTCGCCCCCCCTGGAAAAAAGCTTTTTGGCCAAAACAAACTGCACACTAATGGACTTTTGGTGGTTAAGCATTAAAATGGGTTCTACCTGTTGGTTTCTTTGCTGAAGTACTGACACTACTGTCAGTGGTAGTGGTGGCAGGAGTTGTAGTTGTTGTAGTAGTAGTGGTAGTTGGTTTAGGTGTAGTTGAAATGACTAGAAAACAATAGTAGAAAAACGGACATTGATACTGATATCAAGATGTGCCAAGATCACACTATTGCAGTTCACTTCATTCTTTTTCTCACTTACTGCATGCTATTGATTCATAATTAAGAGAGTGCAAATATGAGTCAAGCCTACCCACAACATCCCCTCACCACCACACACTCTGTTAAAATGACTAGAAATGATCTTTTCACATGCAACTTTTGATCCAGATCCATGCTGGTGTGTTATGTTGAAAACCTGCCAAATTAAGCGTACTGGATTGTCGTAGCT
Source organism: Rachycentron canadum (assembly GCA_038496675.1). NCBI lineage: Eukaryota > Metazoa > Chordata > Actinopteri > Carangiformes > Rachycentridae > Rachycentron > Rachycentron canadum. Next base: position 4,483,331 of record CM076651.1, read on the forward strand.
GTAATGTTGTTGCAATAATGCTACAGCTTGACAACATGCACAGAATGACACAAGCAGCTGTGGGACATCTATCCCGTACTACAGCCTTGTGGAAATTAGGAGTTCATACCTAACTCACTCTGTGCCACCCTTAACCTGCTACTTCTACTACTACTACTACTACTACTACTACTACTACTACTACTACTACTACTACTACTACTACTATCTAAGGTACTATTTATTAATTATCTTTGTGAAATTGATTTGACCAAAGAGGATTTTCTTTTATGAAATTACCCAGGAGTTTTAAACAGTCCAAGTATGAATGAAAGAGACTTTTGAAAATATATAAATAAAAAAAAAAATTGTGATGATAGTTCTAAAGGTACCATGATAACAACTTCCTGACATATATATATATATATATATATATATATCTCAGTATTATTATATTATCAGTATTAGTAGAGTGTGAGTATAAAATCAAATTCAAACTAAATATTACTTAATTGACTTAATCTAATTTACAACTTACATTTACAGGTTGGAAGTCCAGGTGACCATTTACTATCTATGTCACATATCTGAGTTTCCTCTCCTTCCATGGTGAATCCAGGAACGCACTTGTATATCACTGTAGACTTGTATCCATAAGGGGCTCTAGAACCCCCATCCCACAAGGCATTTTTAATATTAGGCTCTTCACATTCAACCTCTGCAGGAAAATAAATTAGAAGTAAATACAGATGTTCAAAGTAACCTACTCCATAGCATGTATGAGTATCAGTCACAGCTGAGATTACATTGGAAAATGTTGAGAAAGGTGGGGGGGGGCAAAAAAAAAAAAAAAAACACCTGTAAGCCACTTACTGACACAGTTTGGAGGCTCTGGGATGAACACTCCTTCCTCTGAACATGTTAATGTTTTTGTTCCATTGAGCGTGTAATCTCGGTCACAGGAGTATATGACAGATTGCCTATATGAATAGGGCTCTTCAGACATTGGATTGTACCTGCCATTCGGAATCACAAGTGGTGGCGCACAAGTCGTCACTGCAAAGTACAAACGACATCTATTAGCACTTTTTTTTAGAATTTTTTCCATCTGTCTTTTTTGTATGTTTTTCGTTGTTAGTCGTGTGTCCAACCTTGACATGATGGCAACCTGCCATCCCACCCATTTTCTCGACAAAAGATTTTCTTACTGCCACCGACAGGATTGTACCTGATTGGGGAGGGGGGGGAGGAAAGGTTGTCTTCATTCAACAAATTTCAAGAAAGATCTACGTCAGTGTTAGAGCTTACAATTCACATGACAAGACTGAATAGTAAGTGAGTCTTACTTCACACTACTAACCACTACAACTAGAATGGATAGATTTTTGAGTGGATAATATAACAGGTGCCATTATAGAGTTTAAATAAGCTATAAGAACATAAACCATTAATGTGTTTATTACTAACCCGCTGTTGCATATGACCACGAGTTGAGCACCATAAAAAGTCCCTTCAGGGTAGTCAACATATCCATTTTGTATGTCTCCAGCAGAGCCACAGTTCTTCTCTGAAAAAAGAAGCAGCGTTTTTTATGTTGGAAACAATAAACTAAGGGACTCCGTTGCAGAAGATGCTGACAAAAATTGGCTGTGAAATATCGTTGCCATTAGACATGTCGGTGTAAAGGTCAAGTGTAAATATTCACTGGTGCATGTCATCTTCAGTGGGGTCCAGGTCCCACTGATACAGGTAATGGTCCCACTCCCAGCGGAAGTGTAACCAACATTACAGGTGAAAGTAATCGAGGTCCCATTCGTGTAGGTGTCAGCGTTATTGCCCTGGAAGCCCATGTTTTCTCCGCCCACTGGTTTGGGGCAATTTTGAGCTACAGTGGGGGGAAAAAAAAAAAAAAAAAAAAAAAAAGATGGTAGTTAACTTGAGACCAAACACCAGCTTGTTTATATAACAGCATATGTGCCACAAAAAGCTTATCTGCACCGCCACTCACCTTGAGCGGCAACGACAAGGCCGAGACTCAGCAGAAAGTGAGCGACACCCATGACGAGGTTGGTTAATAAATACCCTCTGGTAAAAAAAAAAAAAAAACAAAAAACAAACAAACACAAAAACAACAACAACAACAACAACAAAAAAAGCAAAGTGAAAAAATTGGAGTGTCAACTCAGCGATGATTTCATCAATGCAAAGCTCTTTAAATTACAGGCTAGAAGCTAAAGATGACAGGTATGCTAACAGTTACTTCTCATTACGTGCCTCGGCCAGGTAAAATAAAATGACCAATAACCAGAAATCATGACAAACGTCCTTTAGAGGTACGTGCGCTTGGAGACGGATAAGCCAAACATCATTCAAAATACCCCGATATTAGCCAAATAACGTACCACTGGTTATAAAGCTTATATTAAAGCTCCATCACAATTCGCCTGTAGCGAAATATTCAAATGGAAAAATTCGGGGGAAGTTAAAGAAAGGAAAAATATAAATATTCAAATAGCAACGAAGCAGTGAAATGTCGACCACGGACGTCACCGCGTCCGTTTTCCTTTATCAAAAACAAGGGTGTTGACTCATCTAGATAAAGCAAAATAGCGTAACTCTTAATTTAACGTAATAATTTGGTCCATGCCGAAATTACAAATGGACCATTTTGGGCGTGAAATTGCCCGAAACGTTGCTCGAACCGCATTTCTGAGTTTGCTGATCATCGATGAATCATTAAATTCAAGAAAATTGCATGCGATCTGGTCGGTAAACCCCCGAAACGCCAACAAGCGAGAGTGGCGAATGTTCGTCGCGTTGCTAAGACATTCATCGTCTTCTGTTTTCGACTGGTCTTGTTACCGTAGTTAGTGAAAGCGTGAGGCCGACTTACCCAACGAAACAGGCAGGATCACAATAGCGGTAGTTGGGCTCCAAAATGGTGAATATATTTGTTTCGTCATCGCAGTTTGCGGAAATGGGCGTGTGTACCCATACACACTGAAACGTCACAAATACCGGAAGGCAGCCGCCTAACCTGAGTCATGACCTCGGGATTTGGATTTAAATAGTAATCCAATCCAGAATCCCGTACAATTTTAAGTGAGGAAACCTTAGGCTTGGTTTTGTCGATCCCTCTGAAAATCTAATATGGAAAACTTGAGAGGACAAGAAGAGGATGCAAACATGGCTTCATGTTTAGTGAGGAAATCTATCTCAAGGCCAATTTGTGGTGTGGTTATCTATGTGAAAGAAATATGTCATTTCTTGGCCTGCGTCTGTTTCCTGTTGGATGGTTAACATTTCCTTTATAACAATGCAGTGATCCAGACAAAGTCTTCACAGAGAGTGATTTCACAGACCCAACCCAGGCAGGGTCACTATGAGGAAGTGATGACCTTTCTGATGATGAAAAGTGCCACTCCTGCCTGTAAATTATGGAAAAGATCAGTCAAAACCATTGTACCATATGTGCATTGATTGAAGCAGGGGAAATTCATGGAATACAAAGTTTTATTTAGAATTATTGTGACATGAAAAAACATATTATAACTGAATAGTTGGGCATGTAAATATGTTATGCAAAATAATCAAAAGTCAGATAAACCCAAGAGCCAAAATAGTTTGAGAATAAGAGTCCATTTTTACAAAACCGAGCGGTCACGAATGAGGAGCCTATCCTAGTAACTGGCTAGAGATAAGTCATGTAAAAGAAGAGGCTGGCTAACTTTGAATTAGCTCCTTGTTGACCTAAGATATTTGAATGGGTGAGGTATTGCATTACTTCTGAAGAAATCATTGTTCACCAAGGGCGTCACTAAAATATTTACACTCTATTTGTTCCTGTCTTACAAACAACAAAACAATTCAATGAAATATATTCAACAATTCTCTTCTGTATCCCAATGCCACAAATACAAACATAAATATATGTATGCAACAAAGAAAGACATAGATAAATGTATCAATGTATGTATGTATATACAGTATATATGTGTGTATATATATATATGAATAGAAAGAGAATAATAATAAGTTAATAACATTTAACTTTAGAAAACAACAATTGCAAAGAATGCAGATCATTGCAAAGCATTGTTTACACTATATATAACATAGTCCTACTTTGACTTATCAAATTACCTATGTTTAAAAATAAAGCCAACATACTAGAAAGTACTACCACTGCATTTACTTCATCAAGATCTAGTTGGATTGAACATGGTGGAAATAAGAGCTGTGTTGCTCATGGCCTATTGGCTTGATTTTCTGATGTAAAAAGTCCCCAAACATGCCTTTGTTTTTAAATTTCCTGTTAGGTAAAACGGAATGGAAATAAATACCACAGAACATTATGTGCCATTTTCAGCAGTATTTTTGTGGTGATCATTTCTAACTACCGTTGGAAAAAACCTGCTAAACAAGGGCCTGACAAGGTTCGTCTATGTGTATGTTTTTGGTAGTGGCATCTGAAGGAAATCTGTGTTAATGGAACAAGGCATCCTGATGCACTCATGATCACACATATTGTGATCCAGATCTCGAACCCGTGGCTTGAAGTGCCACTAAACCTTGGGAAACATAATTAGGCTGATATGACTTCCAAAGAACCAGCACAGGATAATGAGTCTCACAGAGCCAGATGTAATTGCTTTAAGAGAGTGTCCTTCCTCCTCTTGCATAATTTTCTCTCTTCTTCTCTTGTCTTTTTTTTGTACATATAAGAACTATGCACAGAAATATCAGCAAGGAGGCAAAAAAAAACCAACGTAGCAATGTATAACAGAGTGGCAATCCTGTCCATGACCTGAGAAAACAAAGATTTGATAAGTGACTGGTTCATGGATAAAGATAAATCTATGCATGGGTCTCCTTTTAACCCTTGTTATTAATTCCATCAAAGTGATTCAAGAGTATTGTGTGGCCAAACCTGCATAGATCTTGATCGATCTGTAAAGACTGGTTTCTTGTGTCAGTGTGGATTGTCACGTTGTCTTGGCAGGTAGTCACAGTCACAGGTGGGGTATTGGCCACGCTGGTGCTCATTCTGTCAGCGCAGTCATAAACAGGTTGGCCTGATGATTAAGAAAAAAGTTATCAAATGTGACCACATGAAATACATATTTCTCAACAGCCAATGAATGCAATGAATCAGAGCCTATCAGTAAATTATAATACATATATAAAATCAATGTTTATAAGGTAATATACATACCATATTGAAGTTTTTTTAGAGTTACAAATTTTGATATTTGATATATATATCAACTAATGGCTTGGCTTTTTTGTTTGTAGTTAATGCCAATGAGAAGTTCTGTAGTGTGTCTTGGCTCAGTAAAGACATTGGTATGCAGTGCTGTTTGACACAGTGTCTTTTTTCAGTATGACCACTAGGGGTCAATAAAGTCAACTCTGACACACAAGGACTTAAGCACTGAAGGATGTGTTGATTTTCACGAAGAATTGGAAGAAAGAAGGGAAGTTTCACAATTGTCTTGGTATTAAAGAAACAGCCATAGCCACACCCACCAAACTAAACTAAACTGAATGGAAAATATTCACAGTCCGGGACAAACACTGAACTGATTGTGACAGGAGTGCCAGTGAACAAAGAGCCTTATATTCATTTCTGTCCTCCTCCCACCCTGTACGAAACAGCCAAATTGAAGGTTTAAAGGTAGGTTGTGCCATTAAATCTTGACCTTTATAACTCTACAGTATAACTTGTAAAACACTGATTCTCTTAAAGGAACAACCATTCACACTGACACGAAAAGATTGTTCACACACACAAATTTACTTGAATCCCCATAGCAAACCGTCAAAGGCCCCGCTATGATGAGTTGCCATAACCACACTCACCATCCATTGTGGTAACAGAGAGCACCTTGCTGTCAATGCATTTTCTTGCGTAACACAGGAGATAGAGCAGAAGAAGTATACATGATTGTGAAACTTTATCTTGAGAAGTATTACAATCATACCTGTAAAATCATAAAATTTTAATGGCTGCATAATGATAATAAATATGAATGAGTTATGATGCATGCATAAAACCCATGGACCTAGTGGAAAATATGTTCTTGACTTGATATTTAGAGAGAGAATACAATACAACATTGAATCTGTTCTTACCCTGCATATTAACAACATAGATGCAGTTGTTATCTGCAGGCACCAAAACCTGCACAGAGAGGATCTCGCTCTTCTGGCTGCTTACATCATTACTGGCAATACAGTAATAATCACTGTCCTTTTCCACTGTGCTGCAGTTTAGGTGCAGGTCTGATGACATGAGCAGACGAAAGTCCTTGTGGTGAGTGCATTGATACCAGGTGTAGCGAACGCCACTGCCTTTTGTACAACCACAGCGCACAGTCACTGACAGCCCCCAACAAGTCGGCCTGGCCACCAAAGAGCGTGTCGGCCAAAGTCTGGGTTTAGATACTGGAACTTGCACAAAGAAAAAAACAAAACAAAAAAACAATACGTTTGAAATCATTCAGTTTAACAGTGTTCAAACATTGTTCATAAATATCAATGATATTGTGAGTCAGTTTTATTCTTACCTTCAGTAATAACAACATTAACTTTACTCATGATGTCACTATATATTTGGTGGGTTTTTATCCCAACCCAGTAGCCTCCAGTGTCTTCAAATTGGAGGTCTGTGACTTTCACAAACAGGCCGAATCTTCCTGCATCTATTATGTGAGACCTGCCTCTGACTTTGTAAACATCTTCCACCAGAATCTCACAGATGTTTCTGGAGTCCCCTCGGCACCAGTACTTTTTATAGTAGCGGAATCGGCTTGTGTCATAGTTGCATTTGAGAATGAATTCACCTCCAACATGTGCTGTAATGGTTTCTTTTTCACACCTGAGCTGGAGACTTACTGAAAGGCAGAGTCAAATTAGACCAAAACCAAAAGCATAGCATCTGCTTGATAATAAGATATTATAGCCGTGGCATTCAGACAAAGTTCTGGGTTTAGAAGGAACATGTTTGTAGTGATATGTTTATACTCCCATGTGAAAAATTATCATTTTTACAGATAGAGATGCTTTTTCAGAATCATACACTCACATAAAATCAAGCATTCATTTGCTAAAGTGTATGTATGTTAAATTATGTTAAAGTATGTTTGCAATTTATTTCTCTTTTAGAAGGTTTATGATACATTTTTTAAAGATAATGACAAATAAAAGGATGATAATAAGTTCACTCACCATGGAGAAGCAAACTCAAACACAATATCTTCATGCTGGCGCAGGTAAGACTATGTAAAAAGATGAAACCATAATCAATGCTCGGGAAATGCGAGAGGTGGACTGTGGTAAATGTAGCTTCCTGTGAGCTGGGGGTGACAAAAACAAATGTGTTTCTCTGCCCAGAACACACATATGACAAATAAGTCACCTTCATTTCCTGGTGCACTGAAAAACTTTTTAAAACACAACTTTTTATTTAATGCGTTGATTGCTGTTGTCTTTTTTTATTATGTACTCTCATTTCACTATGTAAGTTTGATTGTTCAAGCAAATGTGTCATTTGTGGAATCCACTTAAAATATGCAGAGATTTGGTTTTATGACTGAGGAAGCTTAATTTTCACTGTGGCAAAAGCCCCTTTTTGGCTTTCCCCGACCTTTTAGGTCATTCATCCATGAAACAGAAATTTTGGGGATTCATTATGTAGAACCTCATCAATGATAAACTTAAATTTTATATTGAATTATCAATTCTACCGGCAGACAACAACGAAGGGGCCAACACTGGATTAGAGGGCCTTCTGCAAGTGAGCTATGGCTCCAGGGCTGAGGCAGGAGTAGAAAAAATCATAGTGATAACAATAGCACAGATTTGTTTCTTTGTATTTCTTAAAGGTAAAATACATCTGTCTGATCTTCAACACATCTTATATGGGAATGGGGAAGTGAGAAGTTTTAAATGAGACAGCTAAATTCTCAGTTTTTTGAAGGTTTCAGAAACCATTACAGATACTTATGGGGAACCCGCTTGGCCAATAATAAGTATCGCTACTTCATCTTCATTGCAACTGAGGACATTTTGAGTGCCATCATCAAAAAGAATAAAATAATATATTAAAACAATTAATAGATCGTCCCAATGGCAGCATATACACAGATAATAAAACAGGACAAAGAACAGTGCCCTGAGTCACCCCTTAGTTAAAAAATGGTACAGCAAAAATGTAACAAGTACAACAAAAATTGTTTTGATAATAAAATGTGCCACAATTATAATGGATGGATAATGAAACAATTCTCTCAGGCTGTCAGATTGTAAAAATATTTGCTGTATCAGACTTAATACCAGCAGTGATGTTTTTGATTTACTCAGACCAGTGAACTGAACCACTCAGGGTCACGTTAAGAATAGCAATTTGTGTTAGATTACTACAGAACCACTAGATGTCACCAAACAACCGGCGTATGCACCTGCTGATGGCAGGATGCAAGGCACAGTCAGTGTGTCTAGCATGTGATATTTGACAACTGGTAGCTCTTTTTTTCAGTATGTTTTCCTTTTTATTTAGAAATACTGGTATTTTCATCTTTAAATCCTTCTACTTAACTATATGGGATATTCTTATACATGTATGTTGTATTATATTTACTCATATTCTCTATTCATATTAATATGGAGTTAGCTGTATATAATATAAAGTCTTGTTTGGGTGGCTTATTGCCCATAGTGCCTGGAAATAGCCCTCTTCCCATTGCTCTTCAAAGGCTGTGGTTAGAAACTGGATTACCAATTACACAAAATTACAGCAAGATAATACATTTGGGTTTTAAAAGGAATAGCAGAGTTTATTTCATATTGTTTCATCTCAAACACTATGAGGTGGGTGGGGGGTTACCTAAACAAATGGCACCTGGGGATGTACTGTACATAGACATACATGCCTAGAAGAGAGCTGGAGAGTTCAGTGGGCCTCAGGTTATTGCAGGAGTTCAGGATTCTCAGACTCCCTTTCACTTCACCACTCCTTCTGCTTCTGCTTCCATCCCAAACCACACACCCCCTCCACTCCTCCAGTGTGTCCTGAATGTTGTCTAACAGGCAAGACTGCCTGCATTGCACTTGGGTAGGATCGGCTAGTCGTGCTTGTTTCTGTGCATAATTATGCAGGCCACTCTGTTTTTGGGTGTTTCCCACCCATTTCTTCTGTGAGACCATGATGCAAAGAAACACCCGGGTGAATTTAGGACCCAGTGAGAGACAGCAAGGGGGCGTGGCAAAATTTTTAATCTGACCACAAAACCTGTTAGCTTATTCTTTCTTCCTCTAAAACAGCTTGCATACTTCCCCCACAATATTTCCTTGATGAGAGACGCAATAGAGAAGTTCTCTGTCAACAACAGAAGTGCCACAGCCCTGAACCCAAACTTTGGTGACCCTACTCAATGACCCATGGACAAGGACCTTTGTGTCCTGACATGCCTGTGAAAGGTGTCCAATCCCAGGCAGTGCACATCCAGCCATGGAGCAGGAGACCAGGATACTGAAGAGCTTCCTAATCCAGCTGGAGAGACAGGAGGCTGTGGATGAAGGGGAACCGAATGGCATTGTTGGGGAGTTTGCTGTGAGTCGAGATTTATGTTTCATTTGTTTAAGCTCTGTTGTGAGTGGTATTGTAGACGAAGCCGCCACGCTGTAGACCTATGTCTCCTGTAACTTTCATTATCATGTCAGCGGTCATAATTGCCATGCTGTTTATTCTGACTGGATTGAGAGCAAGTACAATAAGACTGAAAGCTCCAAATTTTCTCGAAAGATTTTCTCAAAAGAATTTCCTTATTCAAAAGTTTCAGGGAAGTGACATGCTACTGTTGTATAAACAGCTCTAACGTCACATTTAGGCTTCCTCTTTGCACTGATGCTTTTTATTAAAGGCACATGACAATTAATCACTGTCATCTGTTCATTTAACATTTAAAAGATCAAGTAGATATAATAATTAATGTACATTTGCATGTAAGTAAGTGTGAGCTTCTGCCATGGTGATGAGTGACATACCAGCGTCCGAGGACAGCTCATGCTGCTGTCATGCTGCTACCACCCCAACCACCCCACAGAGGAAGGGGTCTCTTGCATCACTTCCTTTTCAGAACAAAAAGCACTCTGTGGTGTTAGCAGCGCAGATGGTCTGCAAGGCCTTTAAGACTTTTCAGAACTGTGAGAAACCGCTTCTAAACAAAAAGACCAGTGTTTCAACATATCCAGTAAGCATGGATGTGGCATGAGTTTGAGTGTCAAATCTTCCACACAGTACATTTGGATTGGAAGTCCTCTCAGCCTGTGAGACATCGCGCTAGTTTCTACTAAAATGAGTCACGGATTCTGGTCATCAAGTGTTGAATCACATAAAACTGACCAAGCGTGACCATTGAGCAATGAACACGTGTAATTTGTCTGACTTTCCTTTCTCTTTTTCCCTGACTCCTATGTAAATAAGTAAACAAAGCTTTATTTATATATCATCTGACACTTAAAGTATTAAAAACCATGCAAACACCAGTTTAAAAACAAAACAAAGGAGTATAAGTGAGTTTGAGATGCTGATAATCTAATAGTAAGAGGTAAATTATTCCAAATTTGGGGGCAATGACTGTGAATGCTCAGTCTCATTTGAGGTTAAGCTCTCAGAACATCGCTGGTTAACCAGCCTGAGAAACATTTCAATACAGCAAACAACAAAGAAGGGGCCAACACTGGATTAGAGGACTGGATACAGCATTTTGGACCTTCTGCAGATGAGCTATGGCTCCAGGGCTAAGGCAGGAGCAGAAAGAATCATAGTGATGACAATAGCACAGATTTATTTTTTAGAATTTCTGAAAGGTAAAACACATCTTTCTGATCATCAACACATTTTTTATGTGAATGGAGATAAGTGAGTCAGATGAGTCAAATGGGATAGCAAATTCTTCAGTTTTTTAAAGGTCTCAGAAACCATTACAGATTATTTGAAACACCCACTTAGCCAGTAATAAGTATCTCTACTTTATCTGCATTGAAACTGAGGACATTTTAAGACATGCCGCTGAGTGCCACAAGAAAAATGAATAAAAAGCTCTATTAAAACAATGTCCCAATGGCAGCATATACACAGGGAAAAAAAAGGGCAAAGACCTGAGCCCCGAGTCACTCCTTATCTGAAAGACTTTACAACAAAAATGGCTAAAAATGGTTTTGATAATAAAATGTGTCACAAGTATAATGGATTTGTATCAGTTGATAAAAATGTTTAATTTTACAGTTATGAACCACAGAAACCCAGATATGCTGAACCTCATGTTACTTTGCAAACAAACACACGCTCATATACTGTAATTGCAACTTTACTTGTGTACAGTTGGTTTCAAAAGCTTGTTCTTTGTGGTAAATAGTGGGGGAAAAAATTACAAACTAACTCCACAACTAACTTCAAGGAATTGCAACCGAATTGGAGGAATTGTACTGGATTCAGTTTCCCCTAATGTTTTTCAGAGGTTGAAGAGCCAGTCAACCAAGTACCGTACTGACAAGACCTACCCCACCAAGGTAGCAGAAAAGCAGGAAAACATCAAGAAGAACCGTTACAAGGACATTGTTCCCTGTAAGCTCTGCTTAAGGCTGATTTGTAGAAATGTGGCTTAATTTATGTTTTTGCATAAGATTAATAAATATAATTCTGAACCACAGCAGACAAGTGTCTCATAAAATATTGATTTCCATATGTTATGCTCCATTAATATTGAGCTACAAGTGTAGATTAATGTTTGTTTTTTTTTTATCATGGGTGAATCATAGGTTGCATGACTTTTAGAATATAAATCATTAAAGTTAGCATTAGTAGTGCAATGCTATCCTTTAATTAATTTTATCTGTTATAACCTGAAATTACAAAAAGTTCATGACCAAAAAAAAAAGCTCCATCAGGTTAGTTAGTAATGTGGTGAATGTTTGACTTAAGTTCATATAGTTGATTTATTTTTTATTACATATTCTAATATTTATCATCAGACAACTGGAATATGTCCATTTAGTATTAAAGAAATACAACAAATACTAACTCTACTATACTAACCCTATTCTATTAAAAATTCTACTTTTTTCTATTTGTATTTATCCTATGTGTCTATATTCTAAACGGTTGTTAAGTTCAGTAAATGACTTCTGAGTCGAGTGTAAATGATATTTAACACGACTACATATCTCCCTCTCTTTAGTTGACCACAGCAGAGTAAAGCTCACTCTCACCACAGCTAAAAATGACACAGACTACATCAACGCCAATTTCATTAAGGTAAATTAACAGTGTCCTGTAAAGAGAATATTTTCTTTTAGTGTTGCATGTGTATTTTCACTCTGCTGTACATGCACAAAACTAATAATATGACCTCTTGACGATATGCTGTGTTTTGTCTACAGGGAGTGTCGGGTTCAAGGGCGTACATTGCTACGCAGGGTCCTCTACCCCACACAGTACTGGACTTCTTGAGGATGATTTGGGAGTACAACATAAAGGTACAGCATGAACCCGCTGCCTTCTGTGGACACAACAAGGTGTCTTTAACACAGTCGTGTTGCTCTCAAAACAACCATTGAATGATCAAAAGAGCTCCTGCTTTGCCTGTACTGTACTTTTGAACATCCGCCCACCCACGGTTAAAGATGTGCTCGTATATATATTTTGGTACATTTTATCTCTCATTTGTTGTTTGACTCTAGGTTGTTGTGATGGCCTGTCGAGAGTTTGAGATGGGAAAGGTAACATGATAAAGATATCATTCCTTGGCCATCAATACCTGTGCATGTACTGTATATGTGCAGATGTAATGCACTTTTCTTGGTTTCTTTCTTTCTGTTTTTATATAGAAAAAGTGTGAGCGCTACTGGCCACTGAAACAAGAGGAGCCATTTGTCTGTGACTCTTTTACAGTCTACTGTGTGAGTTTGCTCAGTTGCACTTCCTACTCTTACCATTACTGAACCATAACATATGCTGATCATATGCTATTTTTAATACAATGACTAGAGAAGAAATTTGCAACATCTACCTTTTTAGAAATCAGGAAAAACAAAACAAAACGATGCACTGTTGTTTTTTTTTTTTTTTTTTTTTTTTTTTTTTTTTACAGGATTCTGAGGAAAATAAAGGAGATTATTTGACAAGGACGCTAAGGGTAACTTACCGCAGTGTGAGTAGTGTTTATACTTTTATTGTGAGAATAACTGTCACAGTAGAAATTGTCATTACATCATCTGCTGATGTGTTGCAAAGACTAGGAGACAAGATGTGCTCATGTCTAATTAGTTTGATCATTTGATTTGTGTAACTGTTCACAATCTGGTAGCAAATGTGTTTGCTGGTGTGCTATATACTTGTTATTGGGCTTGCATTGTAATTGTCTACAATACTTCATTTTTTCCCCCAGTGTAGCCGAACTTTGAAACAGCTGCACTATGTCAACTGGCCAGATCACAGTGTACCAGACTCCATCCCTCCTATTCTGGAAATGTTGCATGAGATGCGTTCCTATCAGGACCATGATGACGTCCCTATCCTCATCCACTGCAGGTCAGCTACACATCCATAAAGAATTTAAAGCTGCCATTTGATTTATAAAAATTGTTGATTTATAAAAATAGTTGAATTGTAACAAAGTACATTTCAAGTGCGCTTCCTCAAAGAAAAGAGCAGATGAAGTGTCTCGATAAGACTATTATTTTTATCTGATTATCTGTCCTCTTGACTTTTTCTATTTTTCTGCAGCTTATGTATGACATGCACTATTGGCTGCAAATAAAGTTCATTATTACCATTATAATTATTTGATGGACACATGTCTTGTTAGAGAATCAGAGGATGAACTGTAACACTGGTCACACTGAAGAATCAAACTTGTGGTTTTGATTCACTAGTTACTATGGGGACGTATTTGGGCAGCGTGTATATGGCACTAGTTTAAGCCTCTCTGCATTGGAGAGAGGAAGTGTGCGTTGGTGGTTAGCCAATGGCCTACTGGGTTTTAATTTACACATGTCCCTTCCCCTCATTTTGTCCAGCATTTACACAATAGCTAATTTAAAACACACATTCATACTAATGTGGTCTGTCGATTCAGGAACATTTCTTTCTATGAATCATTGCACATCGTGTCAATATTTTTGGGTGTACACAAATATGCACTAGGCTGGCTATAGTAAGAGATATGGAGTGGGTATTTTGAGGTTCATTGGGAGTATTGGAGCTGCGTGATATGAAATATATATATATTGTAATCATTTTGATTGTGATCTGCAAATGTAATTTTAGTTAGAATGGTATATTGCAATTTGCAATGGTGCAGTGTTCGGACTGTCGCCTCACAGCAGGAAGTTTCTGGGTTTGAGGCATGTTCTCTCTGTGCCTGCTTGGGGTTCATCTGGGTATTCCAGCTTCCTCCCACAGTCCAAAGACCTTCATGTTTAGGTTAATTATTAAATTACCTGTGAGCATGAATGGTTGTTTGTCTCTATATATCGACCCTGTGATAGACTGGAGACTGCCCTCGCCCAATGTCAGCTGGATAAGTGCTATAGAAGATTGATGGATTTTAAATATATTTTGATTACTTGTACAAACTAGTAACTGGTGAAGACAAGAGGCAGAATTTGTTCTGTGCCACCTCGGTTATAAAGAAAATGTGTTTATTTTTGTCATTATTGTATCTATTATCGGCAACCACACAAGACTTTATTCAGTGGGAACAGAAAATGATTTTGCAAATATGGATGATGGACAAAGAGTGAGTTGTCTGATCAGTAATGTCACACCTTAAGTTGGTCAGGTACTACATTCCAATTGAGGTGAATGGGAAAATGGTCTGAGGCTTTCTCACACTGTTGAAGAACATGATATGAAAACATGCCACACTATGATGAGCCAACACCTTTTTGAGGATGATGTGATTGGATGGAATATTGAGTCAATAGCAGATCCAACCTACATACCAGACAGTCACCCCACTCTGGAGGGAGTTACACCGCTACAAAAAATGTTTCTGTTCCTTTACACTTAAAGAAAGGGACACGATATCACAAATCCCTAACCTCATACTATGCTACAGTTCAACACCACATCTAAATGAGGCCTTAAGAAGGAACATACAGTGGAAACAACTTGTCTGACACAGTAAAAACTGAATATTATGGGGTTCACCCATGTAATGTTTTCCACTATTTTGGTTTAGATTCTACGCAAGGTCATATCATTACACTTATTGATGACATAAAATTGTGCTGATAATAGCAGTGGAGGAACAACATTCATGTGTGATAATATGAAAAAGTAAATTCATATTTCTTGAAATGACAGCAAAGGGGGGGAAATTTATGTTTAGTTTTTAATTTATAATTTAATTATTTTTAGGGTTTGAACCAGAAATAGATTTCATTTATTTATTTTTTTTATTTGGTCTTGGAATTTCAAAGAGCTCCACTAAGGGGAGCTTGGTTTTTGAGGTGAGACAAATCAGGAATTGATAGTACTCATGCGTTTAAACCTTCTTTTAGCTTCAGACGGGTGTCGTGTGCGTAATGCAGTACCTGAAAATCAGGACGCTGTGTTGTAAAATCTAACATTATATATGTCTGATGTCAAAAGTTCTATAACTGATCATTGTTTGTTAAAATGTTCTGCTTGGTGGGGGTAGTCTGAATGGTTAAAATAAGACTTTTTTTTGCTTCTGTGGTTGTAGTGCCGGATGTGGGAGAACAGGAGTTCTGTGTGTCATCGATTACACTTGGAACCTCCTGAAGAAACAGGTAAGATTTCCATTTGCCAACACTGTTTTTCCTGTGACGGTTTAATTCAACAGTTAAAGATATCTGCTGTACTGTGCTGTTTGTGTGCTTGTTTTCAGATGATCACTCCAAATTTCAGTATCTACGACTTGGTTCAAAGCATGAGAACCCAGAGGCCCTCTGTGGTTCAAACCAAGGTATTTATTTATTTTTTTTTAAGACATCACATGTAGCAAATCTTCCAACAAGCAGAACCACATTTCAGGCAGTGCTTTATGTCAGTTCCTTCCTTCTCTCAAAGGCCTTTTGATGATTTATGTGTTTCGTGCGTCATGCCCTGGAGCCTTGTCACCTAACAGAGCAGGTTTTTGTTGTTTAACCTCAGGAACAATATGAACTGGTGTACAGAGCCATCAAGTTAGTGTTTCAGAGATATTTGGAGTCCATGGATGCACAGAACTGCAGACATGAGGTGAGTGACCAGGAGCAAACCCTTGTGAGGTACATAGATGCAATGAAAATGTTTGATACATGCTCCAATGACACCAAGCGATACTGAAGTACAACCATCCCACTCGATGAGGCAGACACAGTTGCTGTGGCAGGTTTTTTTTTGTGGTTTTGTAACATTAGTACAGAACACAGTTACATCATCTGAATGGAAAAAATGGCACTGCAGACTGGGTGATTCAAAACTGAACTATGAAGCTATTACTTCACTTGAAGCTAAAAATAAGTTTCATTAAATTTATTTGAATACAGTCTAATACTGCACACACTTTATATGATACTAAAAATGAATATGGCAGAATTCACAATTGCTTAGGATTTATGCATTTACATTACTTCCCTACATTTGTAAGAGTTGTTGTAGCTCACACTGCTCTTTGAATCTGGACAGGCGACCATGGTGCCATCTGCTATCACAGCTGACACTGAATGCAATCTCTTGGACTTGAATGAGGAGGCAGATTTGCCGCCACAATTCCAGCACCTGCTGGACAATGAGAGAGACACTTTACCACAGTACCACACACCCTTGCCTTCTGCCTCAGAGAACCTCATTGTCTTGAACGCCAAAGAACACATGGACCAGCAACAGTGGCACCTACTCTGCGCCTTTCCTGATACCGTGGTCACCAGCCAGGACCTGCAGGGGGGACCCAGGACCTCACCCAAGGAGGTGCGGATGATCCAGAGACCTCCAGCCACGGCGGAGAGCATGATGGATAACGATGACATACCATCATTGAGGCCTCCACCTACACCAGCTGTGGCAGAGGCCCTTTGTCTGATGGTGGAGGACCCCTACTTTGACGAACCTATGAGCTCCCCTTCATCAGTGGACATGCCCATGGACTCGACTGAAGACGTCAAACAGTGGACAGTTAGCCCCAGCTTCAACACACCCTGTTTGTCTATGGAGGACCAGAGTCTTACTTCTCCCATCTCAGGTAAATGGCCATACTTGTGCTTGTTTTCTCAGAGACAAGCAACGTAGACAAATGGGTAGTTGAATTTAGTTTTGTGGACATTTGTGTGATGTTTCATTTTTTTGGTTCTGTCAAAGCTCATTCAGATGAGGAGCCACCTCCGCTGCCTGAACGAACCCCTGAATCCTATCAAATTGCCATGTTCACAGGTATGTCTTCTCAATATATATCTACTATACAGTATTAACCATTGGCTTTGGTAAGGCTTTCCCCTCTCTGTTAGGTTTATTGCATGCATTCCTATTTTAGAGTTTCTAATAATCTAAGAATAAAAAGCGTCCCTATAATTAATCTTGATAATATATGCTCCAACATCTCTTGATGTTGTCTTGTAGAGCACTCAGATCCCACTGAGAGATTATTGGTTACCATTCCACCTAACGCTGCTGCTGAGGCTGTCAGGGAGTTGAGAGGTGAGAATATACTGAAACTCTTGATGTGATGAGATGTGAGTAAATGTAAATACAGTGCATATGGCCTGCATATCACCCATTCATACTTTTGATTCAGCGTTTTTTCCTATTGCATATCAATGATACATCAGGGGGAAATTCTCTCTTGCCCAAGGATCATTCATCATGGAGGATTAATAGATTAAAGGCGACCAGCTCTACTTCCTGATGTTGAAATGCTCCCAACAAAAACAGACTATTTATAGTTAATGCTTATTTCCATATTTCCAGGCTGCCCCCCTTCACCAGTCCCCCCACCTTCACCAGTCCCCCCACTTCCAGAGAGAACCCCAGAATCATTTGCGCTGGATATTGATCAAGGTGACCAAATAACATCATAAATCGATTTAAAAAAGAAAGAATTATTGCATTGTGCGTTTTACTCACTTGTGTTATGCTGAAATGTATTATTTTTGTTTTCCATTCAGCTCCCGTGGAGCAGGACTTAGATGTCGTGCCATCATTGAACCTGAGCAGAATAGGAATGTCTTCTGAATGGTCCGGTGTCTCCACGCCGGCCGCCACTGCATCTCACAATGAGACGAAACCTTGGGTGAGGAGTAAGGTAAGAATTAACTTCAATGGCCGAGTACTTCCATTTTTTTTTTTAGCTTAAAATGATAAGCTGAATGGTTATATTCACATTATTTGCGCACATAATGAAGTCAGCAACTGTTGAACGCTCTGAACTCTGGTCAACTGAGAATGTGGATGATATTGTACATGTGTAACCCTAAACACAAAGTGGCGCCACAAATGTTTGGAGAGCTTTAATCTCTTTCATCAACCAGAAACATACACGTGTACTGATTGACATGCATAAGCATAGCTGTTATGTAACATCAACGTATGTTTCTTTCTTGTAGAGTCTGAAAGTAAAAATGTGCTTCACAGGTAGGATTTTTTTATAACACGATGTTCAGGACTTCTATTTATTGTCTAATAACGAAATGTTATCTAATTATATGATTGGTAATTTAATGTTGGAACATTTATGACATTACAACTATGTGCTTCTTATCTAATTTAGAGAGACTCACATATATCAAAATACTGCCAGTCATTATATTGTGTTTGTGATGTTTCCACTGGTTCAGTAATTTCTTGTGATATATCTAGCACCACAATTTGACGTTGCATCAAATATGACTTCAAACCTCCATCCTCTCTATCCATCTCTGGAGCCACTGAAACCGTCGCTGCATCCTAACAGTAAGTTGACCAAGAGGCTTTGAGATCGTCCTTGGGGTGCACGGAAATTCAGAGAAGGTGAAATTAAACATGCTTGACTTGATTTTATCAGATTCTGCAGCTGAAGACAGCCTGATTCCTCCTCTTCCTGACAGAACCCCAGAGTCTTTCATCCTCAACACAGAAGAGAGTGAGTGTATCATCATCTTCCTCATCATCAACAGAGACACTATTTCACTTCTGCAGCAGCACTCGTTGTCCAAGTGAAGTGCTATTCAATTCGACTCGCTTCTTTCCCAACAGGTCATGTGAAACCTGCCCTCGGCCTGCAGCCCTCAGAGACAACACAACGCTCACCGAGGGTAGGCATGTCATCTGAGTGGGATGGCAACTCTCACACCAAGAAATTCCTTGATGTTGTCATGTGCAGAAGCAAGGTAATGGCTCTCAAATACATCCACGGACTCACTTTCTCACACTTCCCTGAGTGATTAATATTCTAAATGTCTATTTATTAGGACATTAACATTTTTGCTTTCAAATGCTCTCCCCAGACTGTTCGTGTTAAACCTTCAAGTCCCGGTAAGCTAAGACTTTTTTTTTTTTACACTTTTCCAGTATCTTATTTTTTGATATCCATAAGAAGATATATTTTTGGTTTTAAATACCAAAATAAAAAACAACAGGTGAGCCAATCACAGAGAAAATATAAGCCTCATTTTCTGAGTGACTAAATCAAAAAATAGCATATTTCAGGAAAACAGAGAGACAAAATCCCAAAAGGTTGGATGGAGGGCTGGTCTCAGGGCATGGCTGCTAATGGTGACTGCTTTGTTGTGAAATCACAAAGTTACAGAGGTTCTGACGGATCGTTTTAAGGCCCAGTTTGTGAACACAGGCTGTGTGGAGTTTTCTGTGGACTGAGCACCCTGATGCTTTCACAATAGTAATAGCATGTAGATCTGCTCTCTAATTTAAAAAAAAAAAACATGTAAATCTCTCCTATACTTTCTGACTTCCCCAGTGTGTCTGTGGCCCTGAGACTCAATACTAGTTTCCTTCCTTTTTTTTTTTTTTTTTTTTTAAAGGTTACTAAAACAGGACTAAATTTGAAATTGTATATTTACTGGAAACAGGTTTGTAGATACGAGTGAGTAATTACAGTAATACGGTGCTGATGTTCATGTGTTGCTGTAGACAGTAGTAGCCTCATATCACTTCATTATTGGGTTACGTCTTCATTTGATTTGTTGCTAATCCTGTAATGTAGCGGTTTAGGTCAGTAACCAAATACTTTTGTTGACTGCAATCCACTAGTTTACCACATTTTGCAAGGTTGCATTGTTTTGTTTGTTGAGAATATACAACTGAATGAATCTGCAAAAGTACCTTTGACACCACATGGAGGCATCATTTACTAAAGCAAGAAAAAGCAAAAAAAAACAAAAAACAATGCCAAGTTTGTTGTTGATTAATCTTAATGACTATGTCTCTGCTGGGGGTAGTTTATCACTATCATTGTGTTTCCACTGCAGAGCTCCAAACTGCAGCTCAGCTGCTCGCTCCTCCTCCTGTGGCTGGAGCAGGAAGTGGTGAGTTACTTCACATATTAAAAGACAAGGCAAATTTCACAGTAGTATCGCTCAGAGGTGGTTATTTATAGACACACGAAAACTTGTCACACAAAGGTTCAAACACATAAATCACACCTCTAAAGCCATGATGATGCCAAAAAAGACTCGATAATAGAGCAGATTATTAATTCTAATGAAGCCTTGATGTGACAAGCACTTTTGAGTTAGAAGTTTCAGGCCAATTTGAAACGCAACAAATCATTTCATGTTCAGTCTGTTTCTGTGTTCATCAGCACCAGTGGGACAGTATGATGTGAACCCCCAGTTCTCTCTGAATGCTGAAACACCAGGAAACAAACCAGACAAAACCACAGAAAAGGGGATGTCTAGAACAAAGGTAAGACAATGGCGAGTAAAAGCTACACAAAATGTGAAAGTATAGCCAGCTAAATCTGTTTTACTTTCTCTTTGTACAGAGTCTGAAGTTTTTTAGACACAAACAAAAATGTAAGTAATGCAAATTTAAAAAAAAAAAAAAAAAAAAAAAAAAAGGCTTACTAAATGCCCTGATGTCAATAAGAAAAGTTGGACTAACATGTCTACAAACTGTCACCAGCTAAACCTGCCCCTCCACCTTCTCCTGCTCCACCTGGGACACCACCTCCAACAAATGGCACCTCATTTTCAGTGTTCAACTTCGGTAAGTCCACGTCTACTTCATTTTGTCATTTGCATATTTCTACACATGCAATTTTATGACACCACCTTCTTTCTCCACAGGGTTTGGGAACCGTTTTGGAAAGCCAAAAGGCCCTAGGAGTTACCCACAGACTTGGATTTGAAGCAGCCACCCCTCTCTAAACATCAAAGGTGGTGCTGTTTTTATCCTTGTGTTGCTGAAGGACTTGGACATTTGGGAGTTTAAGTATCCCTTGAAGATCACAAAGCACCCTACGCTGCCTCTCATTGTCTAGTACATCAAAGTAGCACCCTCAGGAGAGGACAAACAGGGAGTGCCTTTTTACTGGCTCGCATGCGTTTTGTACTGTATATGAAGTAATGTTGATTTTAACTATTTACAAGTGCCTCATTGAACAACATAGACAGCCACCTGGACCAAGGGTTGAACATTTAAGTAAAAGCTCAGGAGTATCACTCTTTTGAATATTTTGCAGAATTTTTATGCTTCTTGTTCAATGCTGTTAAACCTGGTGCATGAGGGCTATATTTGTTTAGAGTTGTGTGTACGTGTGTGTGTGTGTTTGAAATAAGAGATATGATAAATAAGAATGATGAAATAAGAAAACGGGTATAAGATTGCATCTAGTTCAGTGCCAGATGTGACATTTAGTTTTGCTTCTATGCCATAAGTTGTATTTCAAAAACCTGTGAAAAAAGGATACATTAAGGTACAGCAGATGTGATGCATATTAAATATGCATATAATGTAACTGTACATTTAAACCGTGTTACATAAACTGGTTACACAAAAGAATTATTTATTTAAAAATATAGAAAATCTATGCATTCTCTTTTTTCCTACTGGATCACATTGGTACCATATTTTCACTGTCTGTAAGTTGTCACTCAGGTAACTGACAAAAATTAAAAAGGGTTTTGTACAAACATTAACATCAGCAATCATTGGTCTAGCACACAGCATCACAACAAACATGACAAAAGGCTGATGTGACAGTATTGTGACTGTCAATTTATTTCTACATTGATTTAGGAAGTCAAGACCCTATGACAGACATATTTCAGACAAAATGAAAAATAACTGCTTGGCTTCCTGACTAGGATCTAATATGTATGAAAGGCATAATCTTCAGAAACACTGATGCAATGATTCTTTGTTTCCAGGTGATGTGCAGATGTTTTTAATGAGTTTTTAATGAGGCTAACCCTATACAGTACAAGGCACTAAAACGTAGTCAGTGGTAGAGCAAAGGCAGTATCACACCATCACTTCCTTAAGAACCCTAATTTTAGAAGACTACAGACTGAACATCTCGGTTCAGATGAATTATAAATTTCAATTTCAATCACTGGGTGACATTCAACATTAAAGGGCCCATTTGTACATTTGCTACTGCTACATAAGCACAATTAGCATTTACAGCTGTTTACTTAACAGTCCAAAAGGCATTAAACTTCATTCCTTTACTCACCAACAGCTGTCTGTCCGTCAAAGGTGCCAGGCAATCCTTTGGTTTTGCTTCTATATCTATCACTTCTAACTTTTTATGTGAAGTTAGCATGCTAACCAGTTAGCCCCAATCCAGGTGAACCATCTCCTCACTTTCTGATAATGATCCCAGGTTGTCCTGAAGAGGGCGTTTTATAGCCTCTTGTCTGTCTTGTCTCTTGGTAAGACTTTTAAGTAAACAGCTGTTAATGCCAACATTCACTATGCAGCAGTAGCAAAACCTATAAATGGCACCTTAAAAATATTTTAGAGAAGAATTTAGAGGCAGAATTTCTAGGACGGCTCATTCTGTCATTTTTTTTTTTCTAAAAAAAAAACCAAAACAAACTAATGCTAATGCTGACTATGTAGCACTAGCAAAATACACAAATAGCTCCATTAAAGTATTTTAGGGTAGAAATCGTTGGACGTCTCATTCTAAATTTTTTTCTCGGACTATGAGACAACTGATCTGATACCACAAAATTACACACAGAAGAGTGTATACAACCACCGTAACCTTCGACAACAGTGCCTTCATAGTGACATTACCAGTTAAAACTAAAGGTGTGAATGGATTTTAATTAAAATGGAGAATGAGTGCACCAACAGCATTCACATATTCCCAGTGATAACAACATAATATTTACATACCAAATTCTGGAGACATACTCAGCACCTGAAGAAAAGATTCAGACTATTACTATTCATATCAATAGCTGTAATTCTTTTGTCATTTAGAGGAGCTCCTATACTTATCTTAAATATTCATCACTGGTTATAAACCTGTGTTCATATGTTAGGTTCAATCTTAAGAAAATAAATAAAATATCAAAAACAGTATCAACAGTAAGAAAAAAGGGCACTGTATAAAATGGCATTTAAATAAAGAATTGCAACTTATAAAGCTGACAAAAACGTGTTAAGTGCTTGTAGCATAATTAGATAATTGTATGTTGCTTAGTCTCAAAATTAAAAAAAAAAAATCTTCCTCATTTTATAACAAAATGATAGTCTTTCAAAATAAAAGGCCAATTGTTTTGATTTTCCTATCTTTCCTGACTGTGGCCAATCCATGAATCCCAATATGTCCTGAGCTCGTGATTCACACAGCAAAGGCCTGGCTGAACTTTGCAGACAACTGGCAACGCCACCGTATCTCTTGGGTAAGGTTAGTCCACATACATCTGCTAGTGAAACTAATAAAGCAGTATAATGTCATTATCATTATCATGAGTAATCACATCCATAATATGCCAAGAAATCAGTCCACCTGCGTTTGTGACTTCAGTCCTTAATTGAAATAATCCTGACAAAAACATAACAGATGAACAGATTTTTAGTTGACCATAAATTAAAAAATTGAGACTTGCAGTAAGTGTAGCAACTTATATTGTCAGTCTAAAAATAATAGCTTCTTTATGTGACACACACCTTTTCAATAAGACAGCAGAGAGTTCTAGATTAGGTGTGACCACTAAAAAAAAAAAAAAAAAAGTATTACACAGTGTGATTAAACAATATATTTTGGGTGAGAAAAAAAAAAAAAATCACAAGGGACATTTTAATTAACATTTAAAGATAAAAAAAAGGGGTGAAGAATAATTTAAGTTGAAAGGCTTCCTGATTTGACAGTTGTCAGTTTTAGTCTAAGATTCCTTCACATACGATCCTCCCATATTGGACAGAGAGAGAGAGGTTGCAGAGGGGGAGAAAGATCATTTAGGGAACTCTGCAGTGTGGCCAAAAGCTTTTGGTAGTGTAGGCTCTTTTGAGGGCGTACAGCCAGAATGGACTGATGGCAAGGAAAAGTGTGGATCCTGGTATGTTGGGGGCAGGTGAGTAGATTTGGTGGGCTGTGGAGGGGCCGGCTGAGGCTCCTGGGGAGGTGTTGCAGGCCTCTGGAACTCTGGCTCTTCAGTTTTGGCCACCCCACCTTGGATGTTGTCTCCCTGTGGTCTTGCACAGGGGGTTACGGTGGCATCCGGCCTGGCCGGGGACAAAAAAGAGACTCGGCCTGTGGTGGGGCTGCGATCATTGGGCTGCTGCTCCTCCTCCTTGACCTTCTCCTCCGGATGGTACTGTTTGAGACGAATGTGCCAGGCCAGGCTGCACACTGCAGACACCGTCTTGAACTGATGGATGACGTTCCTTGGGATGAAGTAAATGTCGTCGTCACAGAGCTGGACACGGACATAGCGGATGCCTTCCCTCCTCAGCTGGTTAAGCTTGGCGTCGTCCACCCACTGGACACACTGCACAGACACACAGTGGTTTTGTGTTTAAGATTTTTACAGAATATGCTATCGGTGGAATCGTGATTTAAGAAAAAGATGCAAGATAGGACACATGCTATTTATGTATAAAAGTTCCAGTTCTTACCTGAGATACTGGGGGCTCATACAGATCAAGCTGCAGTCTCTGGACAACTTCATTGAAGTCCCCAGCATGGAAACACACTACATCTTTGGTTATGCGGGGTCGGTTATTCCTGCAACAGATGGCAAAAAAAAAAAAAAAAAAAAAGAAAAGCATAATGCATACATAACGCATACAGATTTACCTCTCCTCGCTCAAATACCATGATATAGTATTACTGAAGCATGCCAAAAGACACTCACCATTCTCCAAAGTGCACTGCCTTCAGTACCCCAACAGCAGCAGTGCTTTGCCAGTCAAAGCTCTGACCTACATGGTCAGCATGGGCTTTGGTCCGGTCCTCAAACAGAACCTCTCTGGGTTCACTGGCCCTTGGCAGGTAGTGCAGATTCTTTATCTCATTCATAGACCTGAAAAAAAGATTTGAAGAGGAAATAGGGGAGGGACATTAAGATAGGTTTTTACCCCCCCCCCACTAGAGTTAAAGTCATAAATTGTTAGTCCATGGATTTGTAACTCGTTTGATACGTTTTCTTTGAAGCTGGTGTTGTACCTGCGTCGTTTGAAAGGAGACTTGGGCATATCAGCGGTGGGTACCATTTGTTCGCCTGGTCGCACCCACATGATGGGCCCATCATCACTCTGAGAGCGACAGTCCAGCTTCAGACTGGACAGGCTTCCCCACGGTAGGGTCATCTGAGGTGACAAAAACAGGCACGTTCACAGAGCCAGCAGTGGGGTATACTTCAGGGTGTCCGAGCAAATTCACAGAGAATGAGTGTACACTTGACCTGCAACATTTTGACATAACCAATAAAAACATACTGTATATTACTATACGCAATTGCCATGGGATTCCCTCCCTATCCCCGCATCAGGAACAGCGATTGCAAAACGAAACATGACCAGGTAAGATGGCTAGATCGGCGGAGGATAACTCCGGGTAAAAAAAAAAAAAAAAAAAAAAAAAAAAAAAATCACATTAAAAAAAAGTTTCCACCTTGCAGCAACAAATTTCTAGGCCCCAGCAGGAATAAGTCTGTTCTGGTAAAACAGATACCGTCATAGTCAAAAAGAATTTATCTGACAACTGAGACCTCATTCCAAAAACCAGCATTTGAGAAATTCTCCCAGGGAACACAGGATACCTCCAGACTCAGCCAGGAGACACATCGAGCGCAGCCTTCGAGGAGCATGGTACATTCTCTGAGCGCAGTTCAGCGGGATCTGCTGTCGATTTTGGATAACGAGAGTCCGGGATAATATTAATCTAATTTGACCCCGGATCAAAATAAAAGGTCTTAATTCTGGGGCATCTTTTCTCCAAAGTATATCTAAGGGAAAGGTCTCAAGTAGGCAAGTGTAAAATGTAGAGAACAAAGCCCCTGGAAGTTCTTCTATCAGTGATTAGTTTGTGAATGGAGTTTTGTTTAAATGGCTGATCCCATGGCACTCATAAGCCCTAATGTCTCAACCTAAGTTGTAAACAAAAGAAGAAGAGTCTGGGAGGGCATAATAGTTTCACCTTTCAGATCATGGCATGAGTCGCAGATCAGTGTCATTGTGAACATCTCCTATGGCGTGAACCACCTCTTTCCTCGCATTAGGGGGAAAACTAATAGGCCCCTGTTCTATGAGTGATTGGTTATTGTTGAATATCGGGGAGATGAAATGCCCTGGGCTTGCATAATTTCTGGGCATTGAGCCAAGTCTGAGGGGTGAACGGCTGCTGCCGCTGTTTGAGAGAAATGTTGGTGTAAATGATATTGCAGCCTCCACTGGGGAGAGCAACTTTCTGTTCAAAAGCACGCCAGGACACCGCAGCTTTGGGGTTAAACCAATTAATCAAAGATCTGGCCGAGAAGGACCACAAGTGTCATTTAAAATGGGACAGCCTGCTCCCAATCCAGCCTCCTCCGACGAGCAGTGGACCTTCTGACTCTGGGACATTTATTGTTCCTAATAAATTTCTTTTAAGGACTAACTGTATGTATTATTAAAGTAAAGGTTTGAGGAAAGATGTTAAAGCTGGACCCTCTATTAAGGCCTTGCAGAACAGTTGTTGTACCTGCTTGTTTAATTAGGTGTCGCAGGAAGATATTTCACACCAAGATATTCAAAGTGTTTGAACATCTGGACGTCTGAAGAGAGAATAGCTGCTTCGTCAGCTTTGTTAAGGGATAAAAAGGCAGATTTTCGCCACTTAATTTTAAAATCCTATAATCACTCTACATAAAGGAGTTACAGATGTTGATGGCAATGAGATGAGGCGTGCCACGGACAGATATGAGACTAATATTCTGCGAATGTAATTTAGTTAATGTTAACATTGTTGTTATCAAAAGTACAACAGATTGAACAGATGTTCCAGCAATAACAATACATCAGTAATGGAGTTATAATGGAGCGCGGTACTTGTACTCCTTAATGAGCTTCCTGAGAGCAACATACTGTATTCAGCATATTAAGTGTGAATCTGGCATTGGGCCTGGAAGGTGATGCACAGTGGACGGGTTATGGATGCGGGATGAGTTTAAATCAGGTGGCAGTCAATGTGTGTGTGTGTGTGTGTGTGTGTGTGTATATATATTGCAAAAGATTACTGTTGTGTGAACTAGCTACAGTGTGTGATGGAAAAAGACGATCATCGGGAGTTCAGTCATCAGTATCTATTGTAGTCTTGGTGTCTAGGGGAAAATGATGAGCAGTACACAGTCAGCATGTGAATCAGAGTAATACCACACCAAGATGTCTCGTCTGACAGTGGGAATATATCTCCTTAGAAGCTATGCAGTGAACCACTGTCTGGCAATGTGAGGGTTGTTATGACCTAAACTCTTGTAAGTGAGGACAACAGAAAAAGGTAAAGATTAGAAATGGGAAAAACTTCTTCATGGATACTTTTAGTCCTAAATAGCCACGAAAATACTAATTAAAATAAAAAATAAAAAAAATTCATACAAATAAATCTTCCTCTGACCTTGAGAAAGGGTGATTCCTCCAACATGTCCAGGAACTCTGGGAAATAGTCTCCAACTTCCTCATCCACAGCTCCCACCAAGCTGATTTGCCTCATGGGTCCGGCCCGGTATGTTCCTGAACAGTAAGTACGGTTCACCTAAGACAGAAGAAACATGTCATTCAGCATGTCCCAGTTTCATACTTTATACTGAACATATGCTGCACACAGTGCTATGTAAGCACAATATCTAAACTGACTTAATTAATATTGTCACGACTGCTCTCAACTTAGCAAAGCATAGTTGCTGCTACTTTTGCCCGACATGGTCGTTTGAGCTAAAATGGTACAGTGTGCACTCTCATGCTTCAGGTTAACGTGTGGAGAATCCCCCTCATCTGTCACCTGGCAGCACCCTCAATACCAATAATAAAATCCACTAACGGTCACACTGGTAGATTCCTTACAAGCTTATGACTGTGTGTAGTATAGATACTGCAGCCCACATCCTGTGTGTTACAGACCATTATAATCAAACTAACTCACACCTAGCAACGTCTAGGTAACTGCATAGAAAACATACCACTTGCAATCACTGTAGCAAATGAATCTAAGGCTATATCCCTGTTGCATAACTTCATATCATTTCATTTCATTAGAAGACTGCCATTATTACAATGCGTTTCCTATTCCAGGGCTTATGCACTTTTTATGTACCGACCCAGAAAAGTGGAGTAGATAAAACAAAGCATTTTGGTCCAACCATTTTGCTTAGCATCATTTTATCCCCTGTACTCTCCAGTGGCGGGAATGATCAAACTAGGCCTGATTTCCCTGAATAAACAGAAGAGCGCTGAGCCCTCTGCAGATCTAACATACACACACCCCCGGCTCACGTCGCCTCCCCTCTGCCATGTTTCCCAGACAGTGAGGGAAGCTATAATCCCCCATCGTCATGGAACAAAAATGACTCCATTACACATCTCTATCAACAACTTGGCACCAGCGCAGCGTTCAAACAGTGTACCCTGGACTGAATCAATGACTGGGAGGTAAACATGCACCTGAGCTCATTCCTGACACCGACTTGGACTGATCCTTAAACCTACTGGGCCTTTTTACAACGCTGTCAGGGCATTTACAGATGGGAACATTACATGTTCTGTCCTTTTCTAACACACGCCATCCCC
The DNA here is from genome assembly GCA_038496675.1 of Rachycentron canadum. Taxonomy (NCBI): domain Eukaryota; kingdom Metazoa; phylum Chordata; class Actinopteri; order Carangiformes; family Rachycentridae; genus Rachycentron; species Rachycentron canadum. Next base: position 4,512,537 of record CM076651.1, read on the forward strand.
GCCCTATTTTTAGTTATTTATTTCTTAATTTCTTGAACCAAAATTCATATTCCTTAATTTAAATAACCTCTAAAAAGACCATTTTGCATCCAACTTTCTATGCAAAGGCATCGTTTTCTATGCAACTGCACTAAGACCCATTTATTGTTATTATCATCATTCTTCTTCATATTATTATTATTAACGGACTAAACAGTAGTTTAAGAATTAGACTTGAGTTAAAATTATTTGTCCACTTATTAATTAGCCACTGTTTCAATTGCTGGTGTTTGGAGTCATGAAGTATAAATCAAACTTTTGGGTGTGTGTGTGTGTGTGTGTGTGTGTATATATATATATAATTTTAGCATTATTTGATGCTAGATGAAAATTAGATTAAAAAGGTCAGACTCTTTTTTTGTTTTTTTTTTAACCATTATCTGACATGTGAAAATAAACAATGTACCCATAATTTAAAAAATTTAAATCTGATTTACAAGATATTTTGATCAGCTGATGCAGCTTGGTCTCTGATCAGTTGACCAAGAGACCAAAGGGCCACTGTCCTTACCAGAGCCTATGATCTAAGAATTTTAAGGAAATTAAAGAAAATTAAAAATGCAGGATTTGTTGAGGTGTGTCAAATAAAGCGCTTGCTTTTTCACATACCTGAGAGTGAAAGTTGGCAATAGTGGTGGTCTCAATGTCTTTCTTGCCCAGTATCTCCATTTTGACTGGTGTGTTGGGGAAGTTGAAGGCAAAGTAGTCCAGGAAGTCAGGCAGGTAGGCGGCTGCACTGTGGACCACTGCCAGAGCATAGGAGGCTGCACCTCTGGGCTTCTCAGCAAAGGCCAACTCCAGGAACTCCTGGGCAAAGCACTCCATCTCAGCCGGACTGAGACAAGCCAACTCATCAGCATAGGCGTGCAGAACCGACCCCCCACCATTGGCTTGCCTCTCCTCATGCATGAGGCGTCCGCACCAGGTGCCTGTCTGGAGGGAGGAGCTGCGGATGTAGTGATCTTGGTGGGAGAGGAAGGGGACGTGACCCAGCTTGAGAGCATGGAGGTAGGGTTGGTGGTTGTCGACGGCGTCTCTGCTGGGCTGCGGATTGCTTTCTTGCTCCATGGCGCCAGGCAGAGAGACATCAGGGCGAACGGGCAGGTTAAGATCTGCCCCGAGCCCTGCACATACAGTCTGGACTGCTTTGTTGTGCACATATCGGACCTTCTTGGCACTGTGCTCATCCTCGCGATGCTGCTTCTTCTTCTTCTTTTTCTTCTTCAGGAGATATTCCTCCAGTGTCAGGGACTTGATGTTCTCATTGTGAGGCCTGGGCTCTACAAGAAGAGCAACAAGTAATAGTCAGAGACTCAGAGTAGATGCAGAGAGTGGATGGCGTGCTATATTTTGCTCTGTGACCCTGCTGCAAACTGCATATGGATATGGATGCATAATTTGCTGAATTAGAAAATGGTGATTCATGATGCTGTGCCTCCCACACCCAAGTTACCAAACTTACATACAGGCCTGGACCCCACAACAATGTCTGACACCGGACTGCAGATCATCAGTTAGATGAGATTTTGAGGACAAATTATGTTGTCATGATGGAAATATTGTACAGGTAAAAGGTAACAGAGGAAATCTACTATAATCAAAACACATTTACATTCTGTCTAAACCCTGGTGGGAGGATTTTTAAGCCTCTTGCAACTTCTCAAAGACTGACGCTGGTCCCTGAACGCCGCTTTGGGGAACTACTGAAAATATATACGCACAAAAAAAACAACAAAAAAAAACAAAAACAACAACAACAATAAAACTCACCCTTCTTTTTCTTCAGGTCCCCGTGTTTCACGTTGGCCTCGGCGTTTTCCTTCTTCAGCTTCAGTTTCGGGTCTTTGTCCCTGTGCTTTTCTTTGAAATCCTGGGGCTTGGCCTTGACCACTTTGAGAGGCGTGAAAGTGAAGAGCGCAGGCGGCTCGGAGGACACCGCTCGCTTCTTCTGCAGCTGCTCCGGTAGCTTCCGAGGCGGCGGCGGCGGCGGCTGCGGCTGCGGCTGAGGTGGTGGAGGTGGAGGAGGGTGAGGGTGAGGCAGAGCCGGCTGCAGGTTCTTCTTAGCACCGTTGGTGAGACCGTGATTATTGTGGTGGTGTTGGTGGTGTTGGTGGTGGCTGTGGCTGTGCAGGACATGTTTGTCCGCGCTGAAGTTGTGGGCTTTGGGATTCTGCTGCAGCTGATGCGGCTGGTGGCTCCGCTGCTCCGTGTGTTGGTGTTGGTGGTGGTGGTGATGGAGCTTCACTTTCTTCGCCTCCTTCTCAGACCTCTCCCGTTTGTCAGCTGACGGCGACAGCTCCCTTTTCTTCTTCTTTTTCTTCTCTTTGATGAATCGGTCCAGGCTGCCCCTCACCTTTTCTTCTTCTACTTTCGCACGCAGCAACTCGACTTCAGCTGCCATCTTTGCACGTACAGTACATTTAAAGGTCTCGGGACTCCAACCGCGCAGGTCCCCGACAAATTGTAGTCCTCCTGCCGCCCGTTTGTAGTTTATTTCGATCATTTTCGCTCTGTTGCGCACGCGTAGCGCGCGGCACTCTGGGCAACGTAGTTTGTTGGTGCTGCAATGCAGCGCGGGAGTTGGAGTTTCTACTGGGCTGAGTGCGTGCAAAGCCGCACGCACTCACTTCTGCTCCGCTGACGTAATGGTTGGTTTGACGACAGCCACGAGAGGCAGCGCTTCACCGCGTCCACGCGTTTTCTGTGGAGGGGAAATCAAATAAATACCCATATAAACAATATGAAGCCAGAAAGAAGGAACAACCCTCGCTTCCTAAACCAGATAATAATACTAATAATAATAAAAAAAAAATCAATAAATAAAAATCACAGCCATGTTTATTATCAGTAAATCTTTATTTATCAGTGCATGAACAGAATGCCATGACCAGATTATTTCTTTTCACCCATTTTATATCATTTCCTCTCAGTTCCCTTAAAAAAATAATGAAACGATTTACAGAGGATTTTTTTTTTTTTCTGCATGAAGGCAAATATTTATACAGGTGCTGTACAATTTATAAACATTTACAACTACCATGATGTCAAAACTGAGAGACTTCATTTTTTTTTTCCTTTTTTCTATGTTGGAGCAATGCAAGGCCACGGTATCATACATGGTAATGGCATGAACAGTCAATAACACGGTAGCCCATCATTCGACAATAAATTAGTAAGTAAATGGCCTCACAGAGCAAGAGACGCATGTGTTTCCTCTGTACATCCTTTAACAGGCAGGCTGACGAGGGTACGGGGTCGAGCAGTGGGTGAACCACTAGATGTCTCTGTACTCCACAGTGGCAACATTGAAACGCCACATTTTGTGATCAGAACAGGGCACAACTGATCCTACTTAAAAAAAAAAAAATATATATATATATATATATATTTTTAACATGGAACTTAAATCCCTGTTTAATTAAGTTTGAGAAACTTTATAGTGTCATTTCAAATAGAGGCAGTCAAGCCGTTTTCACACTTTTGGGGAATGTGCAACCACCAATTCCTCCGTGTGTGGGAAATGAACTGCTTTCTTTTGAAGTCTGGCTTTATTTAGAACACAAACTTGACAGTCATGATGTTAATTAAAAGCAAAAATTTACACACAATTTTTTTTTTTCCCCTCACATTAAGGGTCATGTACTAAATAACAAAATAGAACAAAAGACAGATTTGGAAGTTAGAGTGATGGAAAAAAACATGTTTTTGTGCCAACATTTATGATGATTAAAAAAACAAACAAACAAAACAACAACAACAATATCTCTTAAGGTTTTCAGTAAGTTGAAGGCAGAGGTCTCACTTCCACAATCAAGCTCTGTTAATTCAATTCATCTAAAATTATGTGTCAATATATGTGTAATCATTTTGTTAAATACATGTTTCAGATTAAGTATAGTCAATGCTACAGCGATACCAAAAATACACAGGCCTACCAGTCAGCTTGTATACATACACATAGCCAGAGGACCTAAAATACAGAGCTAACAGTAGACAACATATTGATTCAGGCTTGTGTGGCTGTTTGAAAGCTTAGAAACAGAACGCATAGATCGCAGTGTTTTTTTTTTTTACTGTTTTAGATGGTTGTGTGTGACTATGCATTCTATTTCTACCTTTAAAGTCCACATCGAAAGTGAAATGACTCAGCACGGATATGTGTACTAACAGGTTTGTTTACATATAATTTCAATAAATTACATTATGCTTTATTATTAACACACATATAACAAACATTAGAACTATAACCACAAGTATCTGGTCTGCTGATTGATGCATATAAAGCTCCAAGGGGTCTGTCCACCCTCTAATAAGCTAATGGGATCAGAGTTTTTCAGAGTGTCACACACACACACACACACACACACACACACACACACACACACACACACACACACACACACACGATTCATAACCCCCCCCCCCCAAAAAAAACCCCAAAACAACAAAAAAAAATGCGTAAATGACTTAGAAGACACTCTGTCACACCTCTGCAGCCAATTTTAAGAGAAACACACCAGCCTCACTTTTTTTTTTTTTTTAAATACATCCATCAGTGAAAGCAACAGTGATTCAATCCTGCCAGGAAGAAAAGCCGAGCGATTGTATGAATATGCCTTAAACCTTCAGAGTGACAAAACGACAAAAGTGGGATCCTTCATCGAAGTGGGTAGACGGATAGAGCAGTTCATCCAATTACCACAAAATAGTCCTGCAGCTAGTGCAATATGGAGCAGCTTCTTTACAACCGGAGTCTCTGATTGGCACAAAATAGACTTCAGTGTCACGTCTAAAAATCACAGTCAGAACCCATCTGTCGCACACACGTGGCCACACATCATCGGTACAATACAAACACTTATGTAGGAACAAGCATGTACGTCAGACCAGGCATCAGCAGCTTGATGCAAACTAACCGAGGCAAACTGGGTGAAAAAAAAAAAATCAGAAGCAATGAGAAGCTATGTTGCTGGTTACACAGTGATCTGCTTTGTCCAAGATTGCTCAAAGAAACAAAAAAAAAAAACAAAAAAAAAAACATCCTTCCATTCTGAATATCCATCTGTCAGAGGCTCAGCTTTCTCTTAATTAATGCAGTGGAACGATATCAAATATCTGCAAATGTCGTGTCCACCTGGGACTGGATCTTGGCGGAGCTGGGAACCTTCCACGGGCCGGGGGTGATGGGAGCCTTCTTGCTGGTGGTGGTCCCGTTGCAGCTGGGGTCCTGGATGCTACTGCTTGAACCCCTGGGGTCCTTTCTACTCGCTTCTTCAGTCGTCCCATGGTGCTTACTCTCCCAGTATTCTTTATCCCCCTTCTCTCTTCCACCCCTCCGGCTCAGGGTGCCACTATCGGCATCTGACCCCACCCTCTCCCTGTGCATCTGGGAATAGGATTTTTGTGCCGCTGCCTCTAGCTCAGCCCTTTTGCCCTTCTTGTGGCGTTCACTGGTCCCCCAGCCTTTGTCTCCACTCTCTGTAGCCTGTAGCCTCTCCTGCCAATAAGATGCATCCTCTTCCTTGTAATTCCAGTCCCTCCCTTCTGCAGAGGGAATGCTGGGCTGTTGGCCAGCTGGACGCCTGGGGCTGTGAGGCTCCTCCAGGTTCTTCAAAGGCACAACAGGGTCAAGTTCCTTCTTGGAGCCCTTCCTGGAGCTAGAGGAGTTATAATCTCTCTTCCCTTGAATTTTTCTCTCCTTGCTCATATCTTCTAAGGATCCGCCGTGGCCTCTCTCTGCTTTTCGAGGGCTCTGGGAGCGCTCTACGTGATCTGCCCAACCTTCAGTCGCCCTTTTGGGACTGGCAGACTTGGAGTCACCCCTGCTTGTTGTTCTGGTCTGGGTGCCAGGGCTGGTGGTGCGCTTATGGTTGTGGTGAGGGAGCTGCTGTCCCCTTGATCTGTTCGCCTGCCTACCGTGCTCCTGCCCACTGCCTGGGGACCCAGATGCCCCCCCAGAGAACTCATCGGGGACGGATATTTTGGGTGAGGATGGGGACAGTTCTGAGGTAGAGAGGGAGACAGAGGATGGAGAGGCTGGAGACGACTGCCCGTCAGATACAGAGAGTCTGGGAAAGCTTGAGGTTGGAATGGTTACTTTGTCCTTTGAACCTGAGGAGCAAGCAGTGCAGGGTAAGAAAACCTATACGCTCAAAAAACAGCAGCTAAAATGTCCCTTAAATGAGCTACTCTAGACATTCACAAAAATTGAAAGATAATTACACGTCATGCAAAAGAAGCACAATATCCTGATATTGTCAAAAAAAAAGCTCCACCTGGCACGCTTTCTATAATAAAACCTCTGTAATATCCCTCTAAATATTTGCCTTGTTTGAGATATATATCAGCCGACGACATAGCCATCAATGAAAAAGGTGCTAACGTTCACCCAGCACTGACGTTTCAATTTTCCCCTGAGTTGATAAGAATTGCACAGCTGTGATTGAGAGCAGATATATGCAGCAGAAAACCAGAGAGAGAAAAAAGAAGAGTGATGGATTTAGTGGTGCTGAAATGAGCTTTTGGATTTCTAGGAGCAACAACTCGTAGAAATTCATTCTAACTTTGGTCTTTGGATTGAAAGGTTGATGCCAGTGAATGCACACAGATCCTTTTACCACTTGTCACTCACAGGTCAATATCTAGTTAAGGACTTTTTCTACAGGTCGCCACCTTCATTCAGGATGAGGTGTGTGTTCAGTGGCATCCCAGGTTTTTGTAATACCCTTAAAAAAAAAAAAAAAAAAAAAAAACTTGCGGGGCTCTGAAGCCTCCCAGCGCTCCTCCAGGTCTGTTTGTTCTTCTAGGACTCACTGCTTTAGTTCAGCCCTCCAGAGAAGATACTACTTATTATGCATCGTGTGTTTACTGAGTCAGAAATAACTGATCTAGTTCAGATTGATCATGGGGATGGAGTAAGGGAAAGAGAACGACACTTAAAATCTGGGTGATGAATCACTTTGAAAGGATAGGTCAGAGGCAAAAGTAGGAGGAGTATAAGGTTTACCAAGGTTATTAGGGACAGACCAAGAAAAGCAGTGAGGCCTTTAGTGATGCTCTGGTTTCATGTAGAAGCACAGGGTGGAAGAAGAGTTCAGACCTATAGGAGGAAGAGATAAATAGGTAGAAATAGACAGCCGTGCTGGTGCAGAAAACAGAGAAAGCAAGGCAGATAAAAAGCACAAGAAGTAGATCCAGATAGAATGAGAGGAGAGAAAGGTCAAGAGAGAAGCTTGCAACACATGCATGAGAATAAAGAAACTCGGCACCCTGCTATCAAGCATATCCATACAAGAGCTACTATATATGTATGGTTAATATGCTATTGCGTAGATCTATATGCGGTGGCAACAATGTGTGTTCAAGCATGTGGATTTCTCAGCAGTCACTCACTGTGATCTGGGACCAGGCCCTGGCCAGGTCGGAGCAGCAGGTGAACTTTGCTGCCTCCTGCCTGGATCAGCTCAATTGCCCGAGTGTGTGTGATGCCCTGGGTGGCCTCCCCGTTGATCTCCACGATCTGGTCTCCAACCTGCGATGCAGATATCACAAGCAGGAAGTCTTTCAGAATTTTACTGAAGTTCACATTTCTTTAGTATAAATAAAATCAGAAGCGGACAGAAGTAAACTGAACTCAGTCAAATCTGATCATAAAGACACAATACACACATTTTTAGATTCAGTGAGTGTAACACTTCCTGAAGACACCGGTACCTTGCAATGTCCTTCACCACTAAACATAAATAAATCAACTTACGCCCCATGATTAAGAACTTGCATGAGAATCATCAAGTTTTAAAGTTTTCTTCAGTATCAGACGAATCCAGCGTTAGTTGTCAGTACATGCTTGAGTACATCATAAACAAGAACTGTTAATAGTTAACTAATCATCATCATTATCTTTAATGGTGCCACAAAACCTTGAAAACAAAGAGAGGCTGATCAGGTAAGGTTTATTCATTTCATTTAAAGTGCAATTGTGTTATGTAGTATTACCCAGATTATCCTGAGGATAGAAACAGACTAGTAAGATAACTCACATGTATCCTGCCATCTTTAAGAGCAGGTCCGTCCTCAGCCAGTCTCAAGATGAACAGCCCCATGTTATACTCTTTCCCCCCCCTTAGACTGAAGCCGAAGCCCCGCTGACTGCGCTCCAGCTCCACCACGAAACAGCCCTGCAGTTCACAGACAAGAAGAGGAGATTTTAGAGACTGGGGCACTTCTTCTCTAAAGGTCTGGGGCTCTAGTCAAACGTGGAAAAACACTGTTGCGTGGTTGATATCTATTTAGCCCGGTGGCTTCAAAATAAAGTGCTCATATGCTATTAAGATGCTTAGATTAAGAATTTACTAGCAAATTAAAAGCATCATATACCGTTAATTGAGGCTTTGATCTCACCTGCTTCGGGCCTGATGTGATGAGTGTACCCGTCTCTCTGTGTAGAAAAGAGTTCCTCAGCTCACTGTCACCATTCCTACCAACCCCCCAAGAAAGATCAAATACACATTGTAACGTGACCCAAATATTGTGGATCAGAGGTATATTTAGTCTCATTTTAATATAATGCAGCACAATATCTCTTTTTCTGAGATGAGAATTGAATGTGAGCACACAAATGACATACACACTAAGAGAAAAGTGTAGAAACAATGAAAACTGAAAAATAAAGTTTTATCAAAATAAATAAATTTGAGTCCTGTAATAGAAATATAATGAAAGTGTGTATGTGACAGGATTTGCTGTTATCAGTTCAAGTCAAAACAAATGAATTTATGTAAAGCCAGCTCAAAAAAGTTATCTCAAGGCACTTTCCAAATAGAGCAGGTCAGCAGGTTATTTACAGAGACCCTACAATTCTAGCAATTTCCAGTTATAGACAATATTGATAAATATATTACAGGCACAAAATACTGATCCAAAGTCTGTGACCAGTCTTACAGTGAGGGATCTAATATCTGATACGGTATTACCTAATGTGTATGTATTTACTGACTTCCCTTGGATTGAACCGATGCCTGCCTGTGAGCTATAACACATGAAAAATAGAGACGTTCCACATTGTGGAGACAGAGAGCGGAAAATAGAGAGTAAAGCCTCATTTTCTTCCCCCCGCTGCTGTGTCCAGTGTGATCCACACACTGCCACGCCTTCATTACAGTAGAATGAGCCTCTGTCCGTTGGTTTCATTATACAACGCACAGAGGCAAATGTAAATCCCTCTGCTTTTACAGTTCAGTGGCAGATAACGGGGGCATGCTTTAATGCTTGGCAGAGCTCATTACAATGCCTTTGTGGGAACTTTGCTGCGCTAACACACTAAAGAGTCTAGGGCTTCTTAGCTGCTCTGGCGCGGTGAAGAGTTTACACACTTCACGCAGTCGAGATGACAGCCTCGGCTCATAGTCCAGGCTGACCCAAGGCATGTGTTGGAGATTAGACAGAGAGGAGGCTCTGCCAAGGGATGGACAGAGGGCTGATTGAAGACAACAGGAGCGCATGCTGATGGGCAGTGAAACAGAAGCGGGAAATGATGATGAAGAATTGCTGCAGCAGCAATGGATTAAGAAGTCTGACACAGGTAATCTTGTTTAAAGAGAAAGATCAAAGAGGAAGTGTGACACTCTATTAATGTGTCTCTTTTTCTTTGCTTCGCCAACCAAACAGTGACCATGGGGGGATTTTCGGTCTTTCCAGATAACAAGGAGACTGTGGGCCACGGAAAAACGGGTAATGGGGGCACACTGAATCCCAAACCAGAGCCTGCTCTGAGAGGACTGGGGCTAATTTATGGTTGAAGTGGTAGAACCTGTATTAGTCGGTCTCTTGTGGACTCAGAGGGACACTGACAAGCCTGTGCGAATGCTTTTGCTTGTATAGGATTGTGTCTGTGGTCTGTGACTGTGTGTGTGTGTCCTTGTGTACCTGTCTGGATAGCTGGGAGGTTGTTGGCCCACAGCTCTGTGTTGTGCTGAAGGGCTCTGCTTGGCTGAATTTGTTCCAGACGGCGGAGCGTTGTCTGTGAAAACAACATTCATACAACACATCCACTTAGCTTGACACACAGGGAAGACCGCAGCCTTGTGGTCTGCTGTTGCTACAAAGCAATCTTAAAAACCTCCTTTTAAATATTTTAATCTCAATTTTGAGAGCATCACCTTATTCACAGAGGTTTCACAGAACTAAAACTGTCTCAGTGCCAACCTACCATCCTCAGGCACAACAGTGAGGGTGACAGAAGTGCCAGCATCCTTGATGAGCTGGACAATATCGTTGTGCGACAGCTCCATGATGGACAGGCCGTTGACAGCCGAGATTCGATCTCCCACCTTCATCTGACCTATACGGTCTGTAGGGCTGCCCTCAATTATACGACCAATCTTGTGAGGTATAACTGAAACAGAGAAATACAGAGAGATGACCACCACTTGCTTTGCATGTCTGATTCAATAAACCTAACATAAAGACATTATAAGCAGACCTGTTACTGGGAATCTGGTCAATATATGTCCTCTAATTCAGAAAGAATAAAACTAAAGTGCACAGGATATTATCTGATGTATTTTTACAAATATATTTTGATGAATTATGTTCATACATTTCAAAAACCGCTGACAAAACAATAGAAAAGATGACTAAACGTCTACAGCCATGTTAACGGCTGTATGAGGTTGTGCTTTTGCAGTGGTGCTTTGAGCTAAATGCTTCAGCATGCTAACATTAAGGCATTGACTTGCTGATGTTTAGCAGGTATAATACTTGCTATATTCATCCTCTTAGTTTAATTTGCAAGAATTTACTAATTAGCACTGAATGCAGCTGAGGCTGAGGGGACTACCATTAGGTCTGAAGGTATTTGGACATCAGTGCAAATTAGAGTTAGGGTTCGGGTTAGGATCGTATAAAAAAAAAACATGAAGGTTTGTGCCGATCGCCCTCTGGATGTGCAGATATTTAACTGTAACTGTAACGTGTAAAACCTTTATAGGGGAGCATCAAAGTCAGCAGAAGCTTGAGTTTCTGCGGATCAGGGCTGCTACGATATCAGTATAGGGTTATTGTGGCCAAGAGAATTGAATAAATGAATAAATGCATAATGATGTCTGTCAAATTCCTCTGTAACTTTGTTTAATGTGTGTCTTGTTTCTTTTTTCGTCTGTAACTATAACTGTACAAAATCACGCAAAAAGAATCACACTTCATGGACAGTGAAATGGCAAATGAACTGATAAACAAAAGATCCATGAGACCTAACATCTTGCATCACCATATTATCATGTGTGATATTAACATAGGCATATCAAAGAATATCAATATCAATGTTTCATTTTTTTAAACATCAGTTATTGTATAGCGACAACCTTCTCTCAGCTATTAATGTCTGCAAACACTATCATGGAGCCTTTCTCTCGGCCTTCTGTCAGCACAGACCAAAACCAATCAACAACCAAACCTCTTTTTTAAATGGTGCGGAAAGCCACACCATTTAAAAAGGTATATATAAAATATATAGAATATGTTTTTGCATATTTCTCACCTCCAGGTGGTGGCTTGTTCTTCGAGGTGAGGATGACGAAGCCGAAGCCCTCGTTGTCTTTGCGCTGCAGGGTAACGTCAAAGCACTCTGGCCGAGGGGACTGGGCCTGCTGGACAGCACTTGGCACCTCGACACGAGGCATCTTGGGAGAACTACTGACCAGGGCGGATGCTACCTGGTGGGGCTGCTGACTGCTCTCCTCCTCTCCGCCACCATCTAAATGACAATGCACAGGAAGATGAGGACATTTGTATATCGATGCATCTGAATCAAACTGCTATGGATGCAGTGTCTTTTCAGGATTTTATATGCAGTCACCAGCAGAGAAACACAAATGTTTTAGCGGTCATTCCAGTTTAAGTGACCTATATTATAATCCGCTGACAATTATTTTGGAAAAAAAACTCCCAATTTGTCTGTCTTGAGATCCTTCAGCGCGCAGTGGCTGCACTGAAGACAGCCGCTTTGCTGCGTTTATTGCACATATGAAATACAAGACTGTCAACTCTACACTTGAGATGAAAGCCATTTACAATTTGTTATTCATACGACAAGCTGATCTACCTCAATCTCTCATCATTGTGTGTTTGTTTTGCTGAGTCCCTGTTTTGTCAGCCGGCATCAGGGAATCTCTTTCTAAACCCCCCGCTTTGAAAGCACAAACCCTTACATGATTGATGCTTAATTTCTGCAACGTGATCAAAGCTGTTGTTGCAATACATCAAATCCAAAGTAATTTCAAAAAGTGCTTGTACTATTCATGCAGAGGGTATTTGTAGGGGTAAACAAACCTGAATGCAGCAGGGGTTTGTGCTGGTGAAAAAGAATACTCAGCATATTCTTTTTTTTTTTTTTCTCTCCATCCTTTGAGATCAGCTCTACCAGCTGATCTAATCTTCACTGCCCTACACACAACTACAATCAGTCCCAACAGATAAACACAATGCAAACTATCTTCAGTTGTTACATAGTGTGCCAATTTTGCTTTTTTTTTTTTTTTTTTTTTTACCTGTTTAGGGAGATGAAATTTTTTTATTCACGTTCCTTTGATTTAGGTAAATACAGGAGCCTCTTTCTTTTCAGGTAAAATATCTGCATAGAACAAGTCAATTTTGGTTGGACTTCATTTTTTCCACAAAATAATCCAGAACAAATTGAAAGGATTAGACAAATAAAAAAAGAAGAAAGCCTGGACCAAGGTTTTTACGCAGAGGTTCTCCTCCGGCATACCAATCTATACAAAAGGAGTAAACATGTTCTCAAGGAAAAGTAGAGATGATTGTTGAGAAGCAGACCCCACCTGAGTGTGCCAGCTTCCTGCGGACCGTGAGCATTACTTGGCCGTTGCGGGCGGCGTTGGTCATCAGCTCCAGCACTTGTTTGTGGGATTTGCCCTTGACTGGCACGCCGTCTATACAGAGCAGCTCATCCCCTGCCCGCAGGCGGCCATCTTTCTCAGCCGCACCGAGTGGCACGATGGCACCGATGTACACCTGTGGAGGGAACCCGGGTGTAAGAGAAGCAGCTTTGACACACATCTGAGCCAAAGCGAGCATGGAGATTGGCTGGTGTTGTGGTAAATAAATCCTCTCAGTTGCTCTGAGCATTCAATGCTGTGTTTCCTATCTGTAAAGTAGAGGTTTACTGCTTTTTTTGACAATCTATTTCCTCATTGTCCTCGAGCAGCAACTACTGCGACTGAGTGCAGCTCCAGTATTGATTCGCTTGGTGTCTGACTGGTATTCTCTCATATCTGAGGCTTTGGGATTTTAGCAGCACGCCAAGCCTGGTTGTAAACAGTCGGCCTGCGCTGGTTTGCTACCTACCGGCTGATCTGGCCCCTCGCCTCCAAGGACTCTGAAGCCAAAGCCCGACTCCTGGTTCCTTTTGATGAACACGTCCAGGTCCTTAGTATTAGGAGCTGCAGAGAGGAGAGAAGAGCAAACAGTCATGTATTATGTGTTGCTGGACATGTGAGCAATTATATAATGGAAGTGGCTATAAGCCTGCATTCGAGGCCAGGGACGTCAGCTAAAGAAATAACACCTGGCTTCGATAACACAGATTTTTTTTTATTATTCCTTCATAAAATAAATTTTAACAGCTGATACACTTTGTGTATCAGCTGATTATCAAAAGAAAATTAACTGCAAGTTCAGAATAGATTTGAAGTCATTTATCAAGTAAAAATAAATCATTTGCTGGTTATAGCTTCTCAAATGTAAAGATGTTTTGTTCTGTATGGTTTCAATGATGTTGTTGACATCATGATGTTGATGTTGTCGACGTTTAGACTCAGAGCGTGTAAAAAGGCATCATTATTTCTGACACCACATTATTATGACAAACTGAAAATTGTTTGCCAGATTAACAGAAAATTGTTAAGTGCGAGTCTGAGGTCCACCAGTTATGTTTTCAACAAGTGAGTCGTGAGCCACCATGGGCTTAAACCCCACTCACGCTTGCTGTCCAACATGGCCTTGGATTTGAGGTAGAGCTCAGACGCGTCCGGTTTGGGTGAAGACGAGGGCAAGGTGTTGGCAGGGAGAAGCGGAGTGGGGGGTATCTCCGGCTGACCGAAGGCCTCTGTGCTGTTGATCACCTCCTGCCGGTGGGGCTGCGTTATGGGCTGGGGGCACGAGTGGGGCAGTTGCTGAGGCGCAGGATGGGTTGCTTGTTGAGGGGCAGGCTGGGATATGGGAGCTGTGCACTGCAACGCACAAAAAAAAAATGATATATGAATAAACAATAAGGCACCGTGCACTGCATCTTTATTCTTGTCCATGTATAATATGCTTTATTAACAATAGCATAATAGTAGTATAATAAATTCAGAATTTATGTCAGTGATTTCTGTTAAAGGGAAGGAGGGCGAAAACTGATTTCAGGTCTAGAATGAAATGTTCAAACAGCTCTTAACTTTCAAAACAGCAACTATGTGGAATAATTCAGTCCCGAACCAGTGAAACAGTATGAGTAAGCCTGTTGCTGCCTCAGCTCCTCTCTATTTTGGGAGTGCATCATGGAGGAGCAGCAGCACAGGAACAAGCTGTTGAACATGGCATATCATCTTAAACACCCATACACAGAGGGATGTTAAGTTGCTGTTTGCCAGGAGCCAGCATATTTACCCACATGCAGCTCCAGAAATAACAGCCTGGCTAATGTGGGCTCCCTGAATAATGTAGCTAACAACAGTTACCACAGCATGTACACACACACACACACACAAACACACACACTCACACTGAGTGGTGCTTGTGAGGAACTGAGATGAAGTTAAAACCTTTTTTTGTTAAATAATTCAGCAGCAGTTAGTCTTAAGTATATGCTTTGTTTCATGCAGAAGCATGAGAACCCCCCCCCCAAAAAAAAAGAATAAAAATGGCTTTAACTTACTGGTTTGAGCGATTTCACAGGAGATGTCTGACCTGTGGGCAGAGATGCAGATTAAAGTATAAATTCAGTTTATTAAGAAAACTGCAGCAAACGTCTGTGATCAAATACATGGCTTACAGGCATACGGGATGAGTTTGGACAGTCCCACAGTATTTCTCCTCACTATACTGACCCATTAGCCTCTAGTGGCAGAGCTTCACAGTACATCTTCTCCCACTTCATATGAACCTTGTTCTGCACTTTATCACTTTGCGTACTCGCCTGGAGGTTTTCAAAGCATTTTCTCATACCTCTCCCTGCTCTCCTCTGTCTTTGAGTCATGGTGTAGGCCAGCCAGTAGGGGACAGTATAGTCCAGTAGCAAAAAATGCATAAAAACGTCACCGTGGGATGGGAGACACAGAGGTGACCCTAAACCATGGGAAAGCATGCACTTGTCTGGGTTAAACCAGCCAAATGTTTCTACTGTTCGACCACTAGAACAACTATAACTGCTCCGATTGGCTGTAGCTTTCAAGATATGTCATTTTACATTAATGATTGTGGAGATTTAGGCAAAAATCATTATGTTTTATTTTTTTTTTTTTACAGTAAATGTACCAGCTGTGCCTCCTACTGACAGCCCAGTATGATAACACATTGTATCTCAGGCGCTGGGCACAGTACATATCCCACTGGGAAGAGCAATTGGTCTCGTTTACACATTTGAATCCAGGACAGGGAGCAGGGCCAAATAATTTCCTGTTTCATTTCTGTCTGCCGCTGTTATCGGAAGGGAGTTCTAGCCCCTGGCTGGGAGTAAAGCCTAACCTAATCCTGGTCTGTGGGTGACCTGAGGGAAGCCCTGCAGCACTGCTCCTTTCAGTCCTGGAAAGCTGTGATCTCCTGCTCCTTTCTAAAGCAGCAACACAAACATACATGCACACACATGCCTTACACGTGCAAATGTATCATAAAATACATGTAAGGCTGGCACACAACAGCAAAAAAAAAAAGAAAAAAAGAAAAAAAAAAGTTAATAAGAGAGGGACATAAACACACACAGGACAAGCCCCTGGAGCTCAGAGCAGAGCCCAGCTGAGCACATCTGATATGTGGGTGCAACACTGATCTCCTGTATCTAGGCTACTGCACTGCAGCAAAGGCAAGAAGCAAGTAGCCCTTCAAATCAGTGAAAGCCTCAAGTAAGAAGAAGGGCAATGATTGCCCACCATGCTCCGTCTCTCCTGCCTGCCCTCTCTCTTTCTCTACGAGCAGCAAGTGAATCACAGAAACTGCCACTTCTCTGCGCCTTCCCAGCATGGCTCACCACGTGACTAAGCATGACTCGCTCCCTGTTTGGGAAGGCGCATGGTGGATGATGCAGAGTTGGGGGGGACCGAACCGTGAAATTGCTTTATTTAACATAGGGAAAGTCTGTGTGTCCGAGAAATATCGGCTGAACACCTCTGTCCTGTTATTTATAAGTTCAAACACTGAATCTCAACTTCTGCTGTGAAGGCGGCTGTCAGTGCTGGTTGGATAACGTCTCTTTCTCACTGTCTTAAGAAATTAATTTCAAATCCAGAGGGTGGGCTTCTCACCCCTATTGTTTCACTTGTTACTTTCTTTCAGGGAAAAGCGAAAAAAAGAACCAGACTACAGGCGACACAAAGCTGCATGGGGATTAAAATGATTTCAGAAGCATGGGAATAAAGCACAAGACTATCTCCGGGCACTAACACCTGTTTGTTGTTCAGTAACCTGAGTAGATTAATATAGACAGCAGAGATTTAACAGCAGAGATGTCACAGCATCAGCGCTGCAAACCTGCCGGCTGTGACATACTTCTAAGGATTAGTTCAATGTTACGGGCTTACCTGCGGCGACAGTGTACACCTGAGTGTAGCAATGCGAGCTGTCATTTCTGCCTGACTCACCTCCTCTAAGCACCAGCACGTTGACCTCGCTGCCCACAGGCAGGTCTTTGAGGATGTCCACCACCTGCGAGTGGCTCAGCGTCTGGACGTTCTGTCTGTTGATCTCCTTGATGACATCGCCCTTCAACAGGCCGCGGCACCACTGTGCGTCCAGGATCATCTTCACCTTTTGGCCAAGGGGGCAATCCGCGATGGCAAAGCCAAAACCTCCGGGACCTTTCACCAGCGGCACGCTCACCAGCTCTGGCTGTAGCAGAGTGGGGTCAGGGCCTTCTTGGTGAGGAAGGTGGTGGTGGTGATGGTGTTGGTGGGGATGAGGATGGTGGTGGTGGCGTCCCCCGTTGGTCATGGGTGGCACTGCAGCAGTCTGCCTGGAGAGGGTTCCTCCATCTGGTACTGTGTAGTGAGGGTCCTGTAGCGTGGAGGTGGGGGGCGAAGAAGGGGAGGTCTCCTTGGAGGTGCCCAGGCCTCCTGAGGTCTCCTCACTGTTGCTGGAGTCCTCAGGCAGGGGGTAGCCCCGGCACAGGACCATGTCCACATACTGGTTGATCGGGATGGACTGGAACATCTGCACCACATCAGCATGGGTCTTTCCCAGCACACATGTCCCATTGATTTCCACAATCACGTCACCTAATAGAAGAACAAAGAGCTTTTACACATCTGTGAAACAAACTGGAAATATCACTACAAACAGGCAAATTAAAAGAAGTACAAAACAAGAGGCAATGATGTCAAAGACTAAGTGAAATAGTCATCCAGCTGGATTACATTAGCAGAATCTGTATCTGCTCGTCTCTGTTCTTCCAACGCTAAAAACTTATAGACGTTAATGAGGATTGAGAGAACAAGGGAGAGAGCAAAAGAGAACAAGATCACTGACACGCTGTCCGCTTCTTCCTCCTTTCATCTCTGTGTGAGAGGAGACTCTCATCACCCCTGGCCTGGCTGAGATATTGGCCTGAATGTTGGTCTGAATTGCTGACTGCGTAGTTGGCTGGGATGCAGACCACCTACGCAATCAATACCCACACCCAGCAAACACAGCTAAGATTTCACTCTTCAAATGAGCTCCATATCCCGATGTAGTGCCTGATGAGACTCACTAAACATAGATCTAATGGCGTATCTAGTGACTAAGCATCCACAAGTTAATACAAAAATGGCAAATTGTAAAATATAGTCTGAGAAAGTTCAAAGACGATCATAAATAAATGGGCTGGAGTCAGTAAGTCTTCAATTCGAAAGAAAGCTATGTCACCTTGTTACAGTCCACCACTTGCTATTATAACGCAGTGAAATTAATTACTTTAATTTTTTGGTTAAATCAATTACCCTCCTTCTCGAGGGAAATGAAATACTGAAAATAATTACTCTCTGTTCCACTTTCATGTTGACTCTCAGCAGCAGCACTGGTGTGGTTAAGACTCTTCAGTGGGATCAATATTCCTGTAATGTGATTCCTGAGGCACTTCACTAACTAGTAAGAAAAAATAAACTGCTAAAACTATCATGCACATGACCACAGCAACCAAGGAGCTACTAACAGGCGGCTGCTGGCATGAGTGAGACCGGCGAAGCTGCATGTAATAAACGCATATGTGCACTGTAAGGGCATCGCGCTTCTTGCCGTGAAAAGACATGACGGTCCGCAAGCCTGTTAAATCTCTAATATATGACAGCACATAAAATCTGGGTGTCAGCCATAAACGGAACGTGTGCTTTACTGACGGAAGTTTCCTATATTTAGATCCGCTCCACTGAACGTTGCCCATAAACATTTGTCTTTGCTTGATCAAGCAATGTGACATTCACGGTGAAGAGCCCGTCCTGTGTTTTCCCTCTAAATGTGCTTGTTTGTGTGTACCCAGGGTACATAAAACTGCATTATGTACAGTACGCATGCTGCTGCCAAGCCGGAGTGTCACTGTGTGCATAGGCACACATGCCATGCAAACATGTGAGTGTGACGCTGGATTATGTTTTGTTTTATTACACAAGGCCTACTCCTCTGTCCTTACCTCTTCCTTCTGGCAGTTCCACCTTGTATGACTTGGCATTAGGGTCATGTACAGCAGGACGCCCTCTAACTGCCATGACAGAGCGCAATCCAGATACATTTTTTTTTTTTTCTGTGGGGGGAAGGTTACCTGAGGCGATCTTGTTGTCATGTGCGGCAGGCCCATCTGGAAGGACGTTTTTGACCTGCAGGAACTCGTCAGGTCGGTCTCCTCCAATGATGGTGAACCCAAAGCCCTGGGGGCTTTTTCTAAGCGCTGTCTGCAGGATGGATCCCTGGAGCTGAGAGGGGTCTCGCGTGAAGCCTCGCACTCCCCTACCTGGCTCTTCTGTTCAGAGGATGAAAGAGGAGATTGACAAGAGGTAATGGATAAGGACATCGAGAAAAATATTTTTATTAACGAGCTAATTGCCTTTATTACATTATACTCAATTTTTTGTGTCATCTACTAAAATCTGTTAGCCTACTTTAACATATCACACAGTTCTAGTAACAATAACTAGTGAGACGTAACATTCAGCTTTTATATCATACTTCAAAATGGAGTCAGTGCCATTACATCTACAGATGAGAGCATCACGTCTTTAAGGTTCACAGGTTTACACGAGGTACAGAAGCTTGTACGTGTTTTCAAAGCCTGGAATATGGAGGGAAACTGAAAAGCCTCCTCATAAATTGCCACCTGTCTCCATCATAGCAACATTTGCACGGTGACACCGTGTCTGACGGTACATCACTCTCTGCTGGTAATTACACAAACAGTCTAAGGACACGCAATTTAGATGCAAACTCAAACCAATCACAATCTCACACACACACACACACACACACAGATAAAACTACAACTGCTCTGTTTGAAAAACCAATAAACATCCTGTCATTACAGAATGTCTATATTTTGAACCAGACCTGCCACAAACATCCAATTCCTTTAACTGCAGTGATCAATCTGTCCTCAGGCGCGCCTGACATTCTCCAGGTAAACTTTTCATTGCAAATTTCCATTGTGGAGTTGGGTAGAAACGTGTAAATGGGGCAACTTTGTAGAAGACAGGAAAGGGATTATATTAGACAGTGCGTGTGTGTGTGTGTGAGAGAGAGAGAGAGAGTGAGAAAGAAGAGGAGGATAAGAGCAATGAGACAGAGAGAAATCGAGTTAGCCTTGACAGAAAGAGGGAAATTCTGACTAAATCCTAGCTTGCCCTTCCCTGTGGTGCGAGCCTATGAGATTGTGAGTTATGTGATGTGTCCCTGCACACTGGGCTTGTTCTCTGACAGTTCCCACACTGATAGATGGTGCGACATCAATCTCATTAGGGAGGGTACGGATAGAAGCGCACTCCTCCCCAACCCCCTTCTTCCCCCCTGCCTCCAACACAACTCTCAATGTGTCATGGGATCGCGATTTGCATAACTGCACAGCAATTGGCAAATGAATGTGCCCGCTCTGAAGAAAAAAAAAAAAAAAAAAAAAAAATCATGCCAAGTATGATTAAGATGGCTTTCCTGCATTGGAGCTGTGCCACAGAGATATTTTCAGGCTTGTATGTGTAATTTTGTGTTGCATATGTGTATATAAGCATACACAAGCAAAAAACATGGGCTTTCTCATGACAACTTAAGGTGTGAGCGTGTGTGCAATATGAATGCTGTTTGACAACATTAAGCCCCTTCAGACTGCCCAGGCGTTCCCCGTTCACACACTATGTCAAGAAACTGTCAACACTGTTTCTTACATGATCACCATGAAAGCAACACTGACAGAGGGGTAGGAGAGGAGACAGGGTAGGAGGGAGAGAAGAAGAGGCTGGAGTGGGGTGGGGAGGGGGCTACACACCAAAGCCATGTTTACATGGTCTTGATTAAGCTGTGGGCCACAGAGGGACAGTCTGTATTCTCAGGGGTGAAGTGATTATATGAAATGTCAGACAGGATTGTCAGCGCTGTAATTATGGCTGAGCAGAGTGCTGTGCTTTGCTCCTCTGCTTTGCGGCATTGTCTGGGAGGTCAGGCTCGCCAGCCTTGTCAAAACAGTGTTTAGGAGCCACCTCACGCGCGTCCACACACTTGCACAAGACCACTAGCCATTAATTCTCATTAACAAGGGCGGGAAGGTGCAGAACGGGCACCGGGGAGGCAGTTGAAGCTGCAGGCGGTGGGCACACAAGGGGAAATATCATCCACAGACTGCAGAGAGGCTCAGCTGTGGGAGGTGGGGTCTGCATGCAACAGAGTGAGGCAGACAGTTCTGTCCAACGCGTGTCTGAAACACAGAGGCGAGTTTGAATACTAATGCATTTATGCTTTGTGTGTTTGTGTGTGCGATTATTCTTACTCATGTTAACACAGGGCCTGCACTTCTCAGGCGTTTACATTGACTGTGGACAGAGTGAGCAGACAGTCGTTCAGCATTCACCACAGGTGGTATATGATGAACAGATGACCCAGTAGAAATGCAATTTGTGATCATGAGTCACTCTCAACCTCTGTCACCTCTTTCTCCTTCACCGTCTCTCCTCTCTCCCTCCCTGCCTCTGTTCTAACGAGAGATCTTTGAACTGAGGTGAATGACTGGGGCAAAAGCATTTTCAAAGAGACCTCGGGGCCCTCCCTATTTCATATCTACTTGTCAAAATGAATTCAGCCGCCCAGTGAAGCGCTGCTCCATTATTCAAATTGAATATCATTGCTTTAGAGGCTATGGGCTGTTTATCAACTGTTAGAACATCTTCTAGACAGACATCTCAGCAAGAAGGAGATGATAAAAGTGCTCCAATATTTGGATAACACATCTGCCTTGTTATGTATGTTTTTTTCTGCAGTGAACAAAAAGCAAGAACTACAGAGAAGGAACCTGTGTCTTTGCAACACCTTTGGGAAGGCAGAAAGAGGAGGGAGCTCAGCCCAGTGTAAAAGCAAATGACCTATAACGGTGGTTCTCAAGGCCCTCAAGGGCCCTTTATGGGGTTCCTGGAGTCCCCAGCAAAAGGGAGAATAATTCATTTTCATGACATTTTCTGTTATAAAACGTCTAAAAGCAAAAATCTTGTCAGATAGGTACCCTAGGACATAATCTTAACAAATGCGGGTCTGTGATCTAATTTGAGTCAGTTTAGGGGTCGATGTAAAAAATTTTGAGAGCCACTGACCTATAGCACAAAAAGGACCACCAATGGCTTCCACCATTTATTTAACCATTATGAGTAATAAAATGTTGTTCAGTTAAGGCTGAAATCTGTTTTTAAGAGTCCCATTGTCAGTAATACTTTTTTGAAGACTGCACCTGTCAGTCTATAGCTACGCTACCAGCTCTGCGAAGCTGTACTTCCATGTTCTGTATTTACCAAGCACAGCTAACCTGTGAGCTAAAGGCTAATGTTAACGTTCACAATGAAAATGTGAGCGTGTTGATAACAGCTGATATAATGTTCACTGTGTTTTCCATCTGTATCATGTTAGCATGCTAACATTTATTAATTACCACTAAAGCCAAAGTGTATCTGAGGCTGACAGCGGGTTTGACGGTGTTTTATAGGTTTTTAATGCCAAACCTTTGAACAAATTTAAATTCTGACCTGTTGATGGTGCCATATTAAAAGATAGGGGATGGCCAAAGTTATTACAATTCACTCTGACTATCAAATAGCTAGACAATTCACTCAAAGGAACAGATGTCAACCTCAGGGTGGCACTTAAGTAAAAGTATGGGTTTTTACTAAAGTCAGCAGGATTGTGTATCAGATTTAATTTTAATCCATCCCACAGTTGTTGAGATCTTTCAACCCAGGCTAAAAGGAGACTGACCGACATTGGAGCCAGACTGCTAGCAGTAAAATATCATGACAATGAGGTTTTGATTTCTCTTGAGAATCATTTAAATCAAGACTGAAATTCATCCCATGTGGTATTTTGTGCCGCCCTCTCTCTCTCTCTTACATTCCAGGATGCAATTTAGAGAAAATGATCTCACTTCCTGTCCATTTCCGATGACCAACGAGACGAAAACTTCCTGTCCCTCAATCTAAACAATGAAATTTCATTTAAATATGGCAAAACTGACTCCAAATCAATATAAAACCACGATAAAGATATGTAACATGTTGGATTTTCCCTTAAGTAACTGAAAAGCATTTATTATGCAGACAATAAATAAACAAACTGAACTCTTTTAAGGACAATTTCATTGTTTTCTCATTTTCTCTGTACTAGTTTCTCCTCATTGCCACTTGTTTACATAAAATTCAAGGGGAAAAAAAGAAATGTGGAATGACAGGAATGATCTCACTCAGCCATGGATCCTTCCTCACTTGTAAACTACTGTAAACAACATGTCTGTAGTTTGCTCCAGAGGACTTGTGGTTGTGGGTGCAGTTACCTGAGGGCGTGGCTGCTGGCGGTGGTACAGCACTGGGCGTGTCCACACTCAACTTCCTCTTTGCTTCCAGCACTGGATTCTCGAACTGGGTTTTCTGGTTGATGTGGCTGCACAGGCAAAATGTGACCATTAGATGAGACAAGAGATGGAGATAGTAGAAGCTGTTACATAAATCTTGACTGTGCACAGCAAGCGCCTTTCTGTTTTTGTTGGCACACTGCTCCTCACACATCCTACTATTTTTATTCACTCACCTACGTCAGTTGACTACACACAGTCTGAACTGCCAACGAATGTTTCTGTTTTTGTGTTCGTCTGTGTTTTTTTTTACCTTTTGGCCTTGCTGAACGCAGCTTGTCCACACTGCTGATACTGTTCTCTGTCTATCATGCAAACCTGTGATTTGACTACAAGGGCTGGTTGTGACATAACCATGCTGGATACACAGCACGTCATATAGCATACAGGATGGTGTAATACAGTATATACACGAAAAAAACACATCCATGCTTGTGCCAACGGGACTAACACACACAAAAGAATTGAAAGCATGTCAAAATTACAGGAATAACAAACTGAATTGATGTAACTGAGAGAGGAGCCTGGAGAAGATCAGTCACAATCTGTGCTGTGATCGTCCTCATTGTCATGATGGGATAAACATCTGCTCAATGCATTGTAAGTCCAGAATCAAAAGATTCAATAACTGTACACAGATGTAAACAACAATGTGCCCTTTATCATATTACATGCCCAAAGATATCCTTCCTTCTGAAAATAAACAGCCTTGTAGCTGAGCTTTGGGGATTTAACACCAAACTCAATCCAAAAACAATTAATAACTCACAGGTCGCACCTGCACACTAAAATGTTTGCTGCTACCTGGAGAAATGTCCCTCCACGCGTAGAGGGTAATAGAGAGAGAGGTAGATCATCTGCGTAATGAGCTTTAACAGTTGTAAATCCCAGTCATGACAGCACAGTGGGAAGACAAAATGCTTTGATGCTGCACAGTGAATCAGCCACATGCTGAGGCACTGGTATATATATATATGTGTGTGTGTGTGTGTGCATGCGTGCGTGTGTGCATTCAACCAGGAAAAAAAAAAAAACCCTACTCTGTGCTCTTGCTGTGTGTGACTCATGCACAGAGATACCCTCCCCATTAAGTCTGAAGAGATAAACATTCCCCTCTCTTTCATTTCCACTCTTTCATTTACTCGCTGCTCTCAGTCTCACTTTCTCGCTCCTTAATTGCCACACCTCATGTTTTGTGTGGCAGTTGAGGAAATAATGAGACTTTGTGTCACACTGTCGCATTTGGTCGTTCATTCACAACAAAATTTGCCAGACAAAGAGACATAGACAGAGGAAAGGCAGCCTCTCAATGACCCTCTTGCATAAACAGCCAGCTCTCCCCCCCATCCTCCACCCCCCCCGCCTGCAGGTCTCTTCCTCTTTGTCCACATTAATGGGACTAAAATGAAACATTGTGCTCTTGTTTACACTCTTGATCAGAATGGAATCTCGCCCTTGTTTCCCTCTCAGGGACCCTAAACCTTCATTGTCTCGTCTCATTCACATACGCACAAGAACACACACACATACACACACACAGAGCACCAATATTGTCAGTACTGACATAATTGCTTTCTGCATGACGGTGGGAAACTACTGTATAGACAGGATAATATGCATCCATCACATTGTCGATGAGAGATTCACCAACACTACATTAAATGTGGCCTATACCTTTCAGTGATATGCAAAACATGTGGTAATGTAATGATGCAGCTTCAAAGGAGACACACAGGTGTAGATTGAAGCCCTGTGTAGAGGCTTAACCTCAACAAAGACACAAAGATACTCAAGCCATTTCTTCCACATCCACAATTCACACACACACAGCCATCTGTGCCCTGTCAGGTACAAGGGGAAGTTTACTCACTCTACGTAGTAGGTGCCGTACTGGGGGTCCTCAATCTTCTCCCAGCCGTAGGGCAGCTCTGGTGGAGAACAAGCAGGAAAAAAGGCAGACTCGAATCACTTCAGATACTGCTGAGATACGACACAGACAATTGGACAGACGCAATGAGGCGTGGTGCTTTGACTGGCAGCTTCACAGCATGCTTACCTACACCTACAGAACAGAAGGCCTCCTTTTATTTGTCACCATGTGTTTAGGGTTTAATACACAACACAGAGGAGGCAGGAAGGAGGGAATGCTGAGGTTTTACACAACCTCCCCTGGAAAATAATACCCTTTCTCACCAGCGGTGTGTATGTGTGCAACATCTTTCTGCCACTGTGTGACAAACACATGCGTCGCAGAGGAGATCTTTACGCAAGAGGGGCCATAGAAAATTGCCTTTTGAGAGGCGCTGCACTGATGAGCTCCCTGCATGAGTCCCCGAAGCCATTAGGAGGAGAGGGGCAGACTGGAGACCGGAGGTTTGTGCTGTGTCACCAGTGCGACTGTGACCAGGGCCACTCAGCTGTTCAATCTCCGTCTGTTAGTCAGCGCCCCCCTTTAGAGAGGCGGGCATGCACACTCTACTCTATGCAGGGGAGGGGGTATGCGAGTGGGACTGAGGGGTGTAAATGCCCATGCAAATGCTGCTACCGCAAAACCAACCTGCAGACATCGTCTCACCTCCTTCATCACATTTCTCAGGAGGCTTGGCCTTCTTGGCAAGGCGAGGGTCCAGCCAGGTAGTGGTCTTGCTGTTGTGACTGAAGTACAAAGAGGAAACACGGCTTTAGGCGCAAAAAAAAAAAAACAAAAAAAAAACATCTAAAAAACATTTAAGATACTGTGAAAATTAGCAATTACCAATTAGCACCGGGGACTCTCTGGAGCCACTTTACCCCGGAGTTATTCCACTACCTCTAGCAAATAAACAGAGCTTAAAGCTCCCTGGAAGCAGAAAGTCTGGGTAACTTCTAATCTTTTGGGATCAAATAGCCTATTAAAGTAGCCTTTACAATATTTGTAAAATTTTAACAAAGCTCAAGGGACCCTTTGAGGTAGGAGGAAATGAGAGACAGGGAGAGAGAGAGAATGGGAGAGAGCGAAGAGGGAGGAAAAGGAGAGAGTGAGTAGATACAGAGCATCATAAAGAGCAGAGCTGAGAGAGTAGGTCAGGGGTGGCGAACTCCATTTAGCCTCTTGTTTCTCTCACTGGCAGAATGAGCTATTGATTTAGCGGCGTGCAGCAGCACCTGGCTCTCTCAGCGGCTCAGCATTGACTGCTCGCCACACTAACGGGCCAGGTAAACAATGAGGGCCTGCTGCTCTTAGCGCCAGCCAACCAAACCAACATCAAAAACAGGGGCAAATAAGAGAAAAACTTAATCGACAACAACATTAGAGCCTGCACATAGCTTCCCCTGTCCAGCATCTGGTTTCATGCAGCACAGAGGAATGCGCTGGACAGGCAGTAGAGGGGACCCACTGCCAGATCTCTCAACATGTTTGGCTTACAATGGCAGAAGAAAGACAGAAATGGAAGAGTTCTGGGAGTAGGATTAGCACACTGCTGATGTAATGGGAGAGTAACCAAAGGACCAAAACAAGGCAGGCAAGTAGCAGTAGAAAGGCTACTTACTCTATGAAATAGACCATGCCGGTCTCTGTGTAGGCCATCTCCCAGTTTTTAGGCAAGGGCTCCTGACTTTCATCCTGTGCGCTCCATGCACGCAGGTCCATGGCCCCGGCTGACTGGTTGTAGCTGGGCACCGTCTTCCTCCACTCCGCCTTGTCCTTGTGCTCTGGGGCCCAGCATGGAGAGAGGGACACGGGCATGGAGACAGACAGAGGAAGGGGTTGGGAGTAGGGGTAAGGGAGATGGTAGAAGGAAAAGGAGACAGGAGGTGAGAGTGTGGTGCCATTGGAGCTCCTTTGGGCTCCTTGCATCTCTCCCTGCTGCTGCTGCTGCTGACTGCCGCTCGAGCTGCTCTTCCTCTGTACACTGGGTGGACGGTTACATCCACAGGAGAGGAAGGGGTAGAGAGCGAGAGAGAGAGAAAGAGAGAGTACGCAGAGAGAGGACGGAAGCGCAGCAATTGCCATAGGATTTGCATGTCAGCAGCGATGTACTGGGAACTGCCTCCCAGGCAAGGGCAGAGCTGACCAACGCTTCAGCCCAGCCACGAGCACCACATCACAACTCTATTAGTATCACGCAGACTGCTACATGTGTGTGCGTGTGTTTGCCTAATCTTGACACGTGTGTGCGCCTGTCTGTGTGAGGCTCTTATCTGCAGGTTTTCATCTGGCTGCATATGACCTAGCTTTATCATGGCATTGAATGCTCAGTCTGTTCTGCTGGGGTAATTCAATGGTGGGGATGCAAACTGACAGCTGTTGACTGGAGGAAGTCAAGAGGTTTTTGAGCTGAAACTGGGGCCTCTTTTTCATGACGGAAGCATGGAGGGTTTTCTCCACTTATAAAGTCACGATAAATGACACACATAAAGACAGTTGCTCTGGGCTATAGCTACTTTCAGCCATTGAAGAGGAATAAACTTGGGCTGTTGCAAATGCGGACATGCAGGCTTCGCAAAACTGACGAGTCTGCTAAAAGGACACAAAGGGAAAATGCCCATTCACAATAATGTATAATCATTATTAAACTACCTTCAAGGCACAGTTCATATGGTATGCTATTTATTTACTACTTCTGTTGTACGTCACTCACCACTTCTGCAATCCAATTCATCCACATGCCGACAAAGGTATAATATACTGTCTTTTTAATGACAATGCAATGACACAACCCATGGGCCAACAACTGTCTACAATGTGTGGGTTTTCTTGGCAGGGCTCCACAATGTCATCAATTCGGCACAAGGCTACAGAGAAGATGTGTGCGTGACAATTTTTCACTCTTTTACTCTTTGGATGCGAGATGAGCAACTCATTCTACAAGCTTGCTGATCAAGTCTCGCAAATGTTTTCCCTTTCCTTGAATTAGCCTGCACTGTGTGTTCGAGATGGCTGGAGGTCTTACAGGCCAGTGCGTTCAGTTTATATGCCGTATGTGATTGTGACAGCAATAACATGGTGATGACAAAGATGTTCTTATTTTCATCACATTGAGAAAAAGTCTGCACAACCCCAAAACAAGAAAAAAAAAAAAAGAAACACACCCAAAATTCAAACTATCTTGCAGCTGTATCGCTCTGTAGTGTATTCAGGCTGATGTCAGAAACCTTATTGAATTTCTTCCTAATGGCTAGTTCCCCCTAAGATTCACAAAAATACACAAAATAACAAAATGGGTGATGTCACGCAATATGCATTGAGCAATAACTTTCTTTTTTTTTTTTTTTTTTTTTTGTAGCACTGTGCAAAACAGCTCCTTTGGCAAACAATCTAAATTGGCGGTGCCATGCTGCACCAGGCCAGGGAGTGTTTGATGCTGGTTAGGGGCCTGTCATTGAAGCCATAACAGAGGACAGGCCGGCTGAGAGGGGCCCTGCTCCAGCTGGAGCGGTAAAGAGCCAGAAGCTGCCACTTGGTTCAGTCAGCGGGTTTAAGATGGGTGAATGGTTAGAAATTTAAAAATGTTTTCATATGCATTGTTATGTAACATGTTGGCACAATTCTACCATTTATTTTGCAGTGCTTTTCGTAACTGTACAGTTACGAGTTAGAGGTTTTCTAGCTTCTTTCACAAGGTGGACAATAGTTCACCATTAGATGATTTTGTGTGCGCTATGAGACATTTGTGGACACTCTTGTAGGAATCAAACAAGGACAAGGTTTATCCCTCTAACCGAGGGACTGCTTCTATTGATCCCTGACAGACTTCTTGACTTTGCTGGGCTGTGATTTAGCCAAAGTCTTTCCTTATAATGCTTCTGATTTAGCTCTGACCTTGCATGCAGAACAACTAACACTGAGAATGTTTGTTTGGAGGAAAGAAAAAAAAAAGGTCTTGCTGCTTTGCATTTTTATATAAGGAACTGCTAGACAAATAAATAACACTGAGGTTTAAATTAGAGAAGAGCAGTATGGAGCAGAGCTGCATTACAACTAGCTGCAGGAATTGTGGGAAAAGTGAAAAACAAAA
The DNA here is from genome assembly GCA_038496675.1 of Rachycentron canadum. NCBI lineage: Eukaryota > Metazoa > Chordata > Actinopteri > Carangiformes > Rachycentridae > Rachycentron > Rachycentron canadum. The sequence goes on from CM076651.1 coordinate 4,541,901, forward strand.
GAGGGCGGCGTGTCTCTCACCAGCCAGGCCGTTGACCATAGGAGGCCTCTCTTCTTCCTCTTCCTCCTCTGGTGCAGCACTATCCTTTCGATCCATCTTACTGACGGAGGTTGTGCGCTTTCGCTGGACCTCCGTATCAAATTCCTCATCAAACAGAACCTGGTCCACCAGGTCCGGCTGCACAGGGCTGGGCTCTGCGGGGGGCTTCGGGGTCCCGTAGTAGTTGCCTGGGATGATGAGTGGGACAAAAATGTTGTTTTGCTTAATGTGGAGGCTTCATTTGACCAAATTCATTACATAACCCCGTCTTTAACTACACAGCAAGCCATAAATACCTCTTACACTTAGCCTGAATGGGCTGTGTTCAGCATCTATTTCTAAAATTAAGAGTAGAGTGAGAAATTGTAAAACAACTTTGTTTTGAAGATTGAAGATCAAATACTTATGGAGATATTTACAGGGCTTTGCACATCACAGAACAGATCAAGAAGAGACTGGGTCGCCTAAATAACTATATAACTATTGCTTAAATGTCTTTAAAGGCACAGGGGAGTCTGGTTGGTAGCTACAAATCATATCCGGCAGAGCCTGAATGGTTGGAGCAAAATGACGCCAAGCTTTTGCTGTCATAACTCTCAGGTGTTAGAAATGTTTCATTTGACTAGCAATTTTGCGTTGCTGTTGCTGTCACTGTCACTGCTGACAAACACTGTTGGTCCCAGGAAGATTTGCCTACAGTATCATATGCCTCCTCCAACACAGGAGAGGATCCTCTTGTCTCCTCAGACCCAAACCAGCTGATAACAAGGCACATCAAACAACTAACAAGCCCTTTTTATGCAACAACAGAGATATGATCCCCTGCTGGCTTGCCATCTGCAAAAAATCCAAGATGAGAGAGACAGTCCTTTGTTTTATTTCATTATTCATGTCCTATAAAGTTTTGTTCATGTACTTTACTTGATTCTTATGTGTTTCAAAATGGACGTGTTTTTATGATCTCTATGATCTCCCAGCCCTCAGACCAAAGCTGCTCATATTGCCTGCATCACACCATGAGGAACTGTTACTGCAGTATTTATGCCTAGGTAGGTTCTCAAGCCCTTGATTGTCCCTTTAAGTCTATTAGCTTGCCTTTGCTGTCATGTTGGTGCCTAAGGCAGCAAACAGTCTTACTCCACAGAGCGAGACTTTCCTCAACTATATAAGAGAAGAGTGACCCACTTTACCGCTCACTACCTTCTCCCTCTGTGCAGGACTCTTGAGAATAAGGAATCACAGAAAGGATCAAAACTTAAAAAAGCATTAGAGGTGAGAACATAGTCAGGAAGAGGTATGGTAGAAATATCTATATCTCCTATAGTGTTTGTGTGGGATTGCTGCATGGTTAGAGCTGAGCTGTGTCTGAGTAGCTGAAAATTGCTCTGTAACAGTTAAACAGCACATCAGGGAGCGGACAGATAGTGGGACGAAGGAGTCGACTGGGAGGGCGAGACAGAAACAAAAGAACGGGAACAAAGGAGCAAGGACCGGCAGCAGCAGAGAGTCAGAGGAAGAGAGACAGAAATTTAGTGACAATAGTATTAAGGTTCTACTCGGAGGACTTTCTGTCTTTCTTGAATTTGAATTTCTCTCATTTAAATAAATATTTCCAGAAGCCTATTATTTGCAATATTGAAAGAAATAAAAAATCCAGCCTGACAGACCTCAAATGCAAAGTTAAGATGACAGCAAAGTGAACGTAACCTTCACAACTTGTCAAAGCTTTAGTCTTTCATCAGATATAATTATGATTTGCTGAAAAAACAATCAACACATATACGTGTGTCATGTTAAACCATACATCATAACTGGTGAAGGTAATTATGTTAATCCATGTTCTAATTTAATAAGTATTCATATCAGTACCTTATTGAAAACCATTAAAATCCTTTACTAGGTTTGTAATTAACAGGAAGCTTACTGACACAATGCAAATTAAGGGAGCTAAATTAGAAGCTGTAATTTGCTCTGTGCACTCTTCAGATCCTGGAGCTCACACAAACGCACACGTAGCCCCTGTTAAGTGCACATTAGCAGGGAGCTGGAAGACAGAGGCCACAATACGGAAGTGCACTGAGATGGATAGTGTTGTAATTAGACTGTACTAATGAGCCACAATATGAGGAACAGTGTTGGAGAAGAATTTATAACATCAGGGGTGCAGATGGAAGAAAAAACAAAAAAGCAAAAAAACAAACAAAAAAAAAAAAAAATTAAACAAAAAAGCAAAAAAGCAAAAGCAAAAAATTAATAAAGAAAAAAGAATTCACACAACTCGGGGCTTCACCTGAACAATGAAGTGAGACATCTCTTTGAGGATTCAGGAGTTTTGGTTCATTAAATGAGCTGTTTGCTTGAATCTCATGTGGCTAATCATTTAGTTTTACTTTGTTATCTTAAGAAAATGCAATTTAATCTCGCATTTATATTCTGTGACTACAGGGCACAGTGCTCCCTAGGCATCTACTAACAGCTCTATTATTTCATTTAGTGCTATGTAAAATCGTAATGTAATATAGTAGTTGCTAATTAACCAACGTCCCATTAACCAAAATTTAATACAATTCCCTGTTTATACTCCAATGTGACGAACAAGTCATGTCTTTCTTTTGAAGTGACAAATGCATATATCATGTTTTATCATATCAAAGATTTCAACTAGCTGCGCAAATAGGAATTAGATTTAATTACTGAAAGCAGCTGGGACACGGGCAACAACAATGGGCTCGATCAAACAGGTGAACATTTGTGATTCTAATAGACAATTAATAAATAAATCAGTGAGTGGACAGCTAAAGAATATCAGATGGACACAGATGCTGTTTTTGTTGATCATTGATTCTAGCAGGAAATGTGGAGATTCATTCGTCTGCCTGACAGAAAGAAATGGCTCATTTGTATAAATATTAAGAGCTGAGCGTGTCAGAACCCGTCGGGGGTCAAGACTGACTGAAAATCATGCAACAATTAATCAATTAATTGATTAACAAAGATAATAGCCAACTATTTTGCTAATCATTTCATCATGTCATTCATTTTCATGCAAAAAGATATTATTATCTTGTTTGTACATTTCTAGTTATATATTTTATACCGTTTTTGACATTTTACAGACCAAATGACTATCTGATTAATCGATAATGATAATAATTAACTGATGTTGGCTGGGATTGGCTCCAGCCCCACCTCGCAACACAGCTAGGGATGAATGGATGAAAACGAATGCTACCGTGATTTCAAGGTGGTTAACAGTACTATAAACTCTGACATAAGAACTCAACACTGCCGCTGGAGACGTGATGTTTTGCAAAAGGGCAAAAAAGGCCAACCTGTTGTAGAAACTAATCTCTTTTTCAGCTTCACTTTGTTGACCGACTGCAGGACATTTGGATCCAGACTTTGCTGATGTTTAATGGAACCTCTGTCCAAACTTTTTCAGATAAATTACTATTAATTTTTAAAGTTGCACATTAACATTTGAAGAATGGCACACTGATACCTGTTTGCTGCAGGGTTGGTACTCACTTTTTCCCATTTTATTCCATTTTTAAAAAAAATCAAAAAATAATGTGATTTTCCCAGTGGTGCAACATTTTTGCATAATTTTGGCTTCACAGAGCAAAACTCTTTCCACTGGATATAAAGCTACAGTCTGAGCAAACTTTATTGCCAAGTTTGCCCAGTTAATCTTCCAAATTCAACGTAGTAATAGCTGCTTAGTGGTAATTGTAATTTCCATCCAGTGGATAACATTAAGTTGCTGCTGCTGCTCTGCTTTGCTTTACTGATCTCTGCCAGAGACTGAGAGAGAGAAGGAGAGGGAGAACGCACTGATCTAACCAGCCCATGGTTCTGATATATATAGTATGCTGCCCTCTGTATAATTACCAGCACAAAGACCTTTTGCTTTAGCATACCAGGACAAATAATGGGGAAAAAAAACAGTCCTGAACAGAATGTGTGGTCACTCTTTGGCTATGTCAAACTTCAACTGTAATTACTGCCTCAAATTAATGGGCTGTTCATTATTGGAGAAAAAAAAAAGGAGGGGGGGGGGGGGGGGAAGCCTGGGAGCCACCATGCTAATAGCTCCCCATGACTGTGTGTGGGTGTGTGTGTGTGTGTGTGTGTGTGTGTACGTGTGACAAAAATAGACACCTGCTGATATGGGCACTGAATCAACAAATCAACAAGCCCTGCTATTCTATTTTAAATGTAACAACAGGCAAGAAATGGAGCAGAAATTAGAGTCAGAATTACTCTTAGATCGAGCGAGCTGTTCCCTAACGACGGATCACATTTTCTGACATTCAGATTCTACCTTTGAAATGTAATAACATTTCAGCTCCATGAGCATCTCAGCTACACAAAACAAACAAAACAAAAGCATAAAAAGAACAGTAGAAGGATCGAAAGTGTCAATATGTCTCGGTTGCTATATTCAGCCTATTTGGAGGCAAGATTAGTCTTAAACTCAGGACAGAGGACAGAGGATAAAAATATTACAGCTCACCGCACTGTAAATTCAACATTTTTGGTCATCAGCGGCTTATGTAATTTAAATCTTTTGTCACGCTGTGGCAAAATGACAAGTACTAGTCGTGTTAAAGGTAAAAGCAGCAGAAACAGTGTGCACAGAGGGCGGATAATTTCAGCACAGTGTTATTACATTTTGCAGCTTTCTGAAAGTGGTGGGTGGGCAGTGTAAAGCAAAGCCATTTTCATTTTAACAGTCTGGGCCAATGTGCGCTTGGCACTGTCAGCGAACTACACAGCCATTCGCTCATGTTACACATGCACGGCTGTGTCTGCTGCCAGTAAGAAGTAGTTTCATGTCAGAGGGAACAATTTTTTTTTTTTTTCTTTTTTAACTTGCCCAGAGAGACAAGTTTAAGTATGTACTACTAGGGCTATGTGTGTTTATGGGTGAGAAAGAGGGTGCATGTGTGTGTGTGTGTGTGTGTGTGTGTGTGCGCGTGCGTGCGTGGATGTCACGCCATCTGTTTTAGTCAGCAGCTGCCAGCATGTCTCATCTCCAACTCGTGAGAATCTGAATAAAATGTGAGTACAACTGTGACTGGAGTTACATCTGCAGTGAGACATAACCTCTCTAAATCTCACCATATCCTTCATAAAACTCTCATCATAAGCTGTGATGGAAATTCTAAAGAGCAAAGATTCATGCAGTCATGGTCATTTAGCAATGCGAAATGCAAGCAAATGGTTTTGTGGCAATGTTTTCAAACACAAATGGAAATTGGAGACATCCCTTATGTTGTCAAAGTTTTTGGGAAAACCCCCTCAAGGGGTTTAACCCCCCCCGCCTCTTTGAACCTGCCAGCCACAGTCATAGACCCTCATTAATCATTGAGGATGGGCTTCTACTCTTGGGCAGTGCCCAGTTTGCCCAGGCCTCATCGCTGGCTGCCAGTGCCACAGGCGGGTGAAGCCCATCTTGTGCTCCAGTCTTGGCACAGAGCTCGGGCACTGCTTGGCATGGATGCCCACACTTCACAAGCCAACCTTGTCCACCCTGCATTCCTCTGCTCCCAGTGCTTGTGAGTGCATATGTGTGTGTGTGTGTGTGTGTGTGTGTGTGTGTATATGTGTGTGTGTGTGCGTAGTGTAGGGCTCTACTATCCTCACTGCTTCTCATAAATAAACTTCCTCTCCACTTTATGTTCATCTCCTCTGTCTGTGTAGTGACACCCTTTATAAATTACACAGCATTGCTATCCTCTCATTGAGCTGTTCTCATCCATCCTAATCCCTCTTACTTTATCCATCCATCTATTGTTCTTCCACTTTCGCTTTCAGCTTCTCTTGTTCTCATTTGGACCGTCGCAAAAACAACACTAATCCAACTCCTGTATTATCAGCACTGCTGTCCTAAAAGCCGAGGTGCTTCTTAATCTCCCAGGCCTCTCGGTTGCCAGTTCCTGGGAGTGGGCAGCTGTTGCTAGCACAGCACCTTCGCACCCACTCTCCTCTGTGACTTCTGGCTTGTTGCCCTTTTTCTCTGTAATCGACAGTTATTTCATCTTTGCCTCACAACTTCACTTCAACAACAACAACAACAAAAAAAAAACTGTCATAAAATTGTTGTAGGCAATGTGGTCCAGTAAAACAAAGGGATGGTAAATGGTCATTTTTTTTCCCCAGTAAAGATTGTCGGTGGGAATCAATTTTGCGTGGCACAATTGCCCTGTCAAATTGGCCCCTAGCAGGACTACAACTACAGATGGTAACTGTCAAGCAGCACACTGCTGTCTGGTCCTGCATCCTGACAGCAGGCCACTGTACGGAGGCCATGAGAGCTCAACACAGCGTAACATAAGAGATAACACATGCAAATAGACAAGCAAATTCAGAAAGCATCTTCATCAATTTGACAACAGATGCGCTTCAAATACTTGCAGCACAAGCAAATACTGGAACGTGCTGCAAGTAGCACAGAGGAAAATGGCAGTGTTTCCAAGGGGATTGTGAAAAAAAGTGACAAACTCGGCTGTGATGCTTTTAACTTCAAAGGTTGCAAAGCATTAAACAGCAAGTGCGTCCCTGAAGGGTTCATCACTTGTTTGTGTTGACATCTGTGCTACTTGAAGGACTTTTCTGTATTTGCTTGTATTTTCTGAAGTTGCAGCGTGTTAAGCTCTCTGGGCCACTGACCCACAATGCCACCTGCAACCACCTACATATCAAAGTTATTTTTCCCACACTGATCTCGAATATAAACATAGTTGGAGCCATATATCTATCCAACCTGATGGAGTTCTGATCTACACCGACCATTAATTTGATCGGTGAAAAGAAAGCCTGTGGTGCAGTGTAATGAGATTCTCTGACATATGGAGAAGACACTAAATAAATGTTCTGCATATATTGGAGAGCAATAAGACATCCGAGTTAACACAGTGCTACATGTCTGATGGCATCTTTGCATCATCGACGGGCCTTGTGTTGCTGACTTTTATTTCCAACACCTGCTTCTCTTGCATTTCACTTGTCCATTTCAGCTCCCTGTCTGCGCCATGAATGATTCATATCTCCTGGTTTTTCTGTACCCGTCCACAGCGAGGGGCAGAAAATTGGATATGCCCTAATTCACATACATACGCACGCTCTCGCACACAAGCAAATCTAATTCTTGAGAGTTTCAGCAGAGGCAAGGTGACAAGTATTACTCACACGCTGACGCTTTCATCTTTCTGTAAAACAAAAACTGGCAACCCAATCTCTTTATTTCTTTTTTTGTGCCTCATCCACTCCACCAGTGGTTGAGTCAACTTCGCTGCTATAAGACCTTCTTGGAATGCAGACGGCCAGACTGCTGAGAGTCGAGAAACTGGAAATGGATTAATGCTGAGGAGTGATCTCATGAACACACAAAACTTTCCTCTTTTATGCTTGGTTAAGTAGTTTCATAATACTGGCCTTCTGAAATTACTTTCTATTATTAGTGAGCGATATGACAACCAATCTGTGAAACGCTCATTGTCTCAGATATTGGCTGCGGCACAGTAGCGGGGGAGAGTGTCACCCCTGGTTACAGATTAACCGTGGCTACATCAAGCCACTGTTGTTCACAGGTCTGCAGGATTAGTCACGCAGCGGTGAACGTGGCTGCCCAGGTCGATGTCTCCATTCAACCAGCCACATGTACAGTAAGGCCTCGTTCAGACAGCGGATCCTTAACATTTGCTGAAGAAGTCAGGCATTTCACAAGTGGAGGGGGGTGGGATGAACAATAACAGACTGCAAAGAAAAAGTAGACAGGGGTGGAGTGTGGTTTTCCCTAGGCCTTTGACTCTTAAAGTTCAGTTCAGTGCCAGACATGTCCCACAAGAGGGAAATTCTTTTTGCAGTAAGGCAGCATGGAAACAATGAAAACACAATAAAACAATAGGGGTGGGGGGTGGGAACTGTACTGACAACACAATAAAATAAAAATATACGTGATATAAAGTTGTAACACCAGCTACCACAAACATATCTTATTATCTTTAACACACCACAAAGCATGGACTTGCATCCATCCAATAGAATAGAAGTTCTGAAACTGCCTTTCTGTGCGAATGGACCCTTGAGGCTAATTTTACAATCTGCAGTCTAAAGGCGGCTGCAATCAGCGACAAACCACCATGGGGCAATCACTCATTAAATATCTCTCCCTTTCCCTTCCTGCATTCAACTGTGTGTCTATCTGCCTGTGCAGCTCTGCTTGCGTGTTTATCCGCGAGGACTCACAGGTCGAGAGTCTGCGCATTAATAATTAACTTTCGGAGGGAACCTGCGCCTTCAGCACACACTCACTCGAGTCACAGTAAGCAGGTAAGGGCAGAGCAGATCCATTATTCATCCTGTTGACTGGTTCACAGGCTCGGGGTTGCAGGGCCAGTCTCCCAGAGGTGGATGTGGGACAGAGGGCGGACGAGAGAGCTCTTACTTAGCCAACATGTTTACGACGCTGCATGTAAAGGACCGGGGTGAAGTTCTTTTCTTTTATTGGGAGCAAAATACCCCTGGGGATAAATTATCTCCAGTTCCTTCACATTTACGGTGACAGTCTGATGAGATGAGCAATGTGTTGACTTCACCTGATGACCTGGTGGTGCACAGCTCAGCAAAATCACAAGAGAACTAATACTCATGGCATTACGGGGGATTCACACTTAGCTGCAGCCATGTCCACAGAGTGGGCTGTGATGATGTACTGTGCTGATAACAAACACTTTTTCTGGCCACTCTTCATTCTTAGGGAAGTAGTTTTTCCACTTATGGTCTCCTCATTCATCCACCTCCTTTTTGGTTGTGTTTCCTTTAAGCTGGTGTAGCTTTATTGTCTAAGTTGTCAGCTGAAGTGCAGGGGTTATACCGCACACTGTATATGAAGGTGAACATTTTTTTAATTTTTTTTAATAAGGGGGCAACTCCACTGGTTGAAGTCAGATTGTATTGAATTCTATGGGAAAATGGCCCTACTTCTCATTGATTTTTTACCTCAGTAAATGTTTTCCTAATGTGTTTTTAGTCTTAATCGCTAGTTTCAAGTCTTCTTTCATCCAACTCAATGTTCATTTTTTAAATTATGGTTCCATTTAGCAGAAAATACATGATAAAGCACCACATTCTCCAATTTACAAACTCGAACTCAAAATGGCATTTGACAAATCAGTGGGTGATGTCGTGGTGGGCTGCCCCTTGGGTTATACTAACAAATCAGAAGGTAAAATGGAGTTTAAAAATATAGTGTGTTAATGTATTTTGAGATTTTGAGTTAATGTCTGTCTGTTTTGGCAGCTGCTCATTAAAAGGTAAGGGTAATACAGCGATGAAGAAGTTACTGTCCTCACTCTTCCTATTCCTCCGTATTCATTGCATCAAGGTCAAGTTGCAGTCTCGACTAACAATGCTCGTAAACACATAAAAGACAGAATAATGCTGCATGATTTGATTTCCACAAGCGGCTCCATGTAGTGGTGATGGTGATGATGATGCAGGATGACAGAACATGTTCATGAAAGAGTTAGCTGTGAGTAATCTCAAATCCCACTTATACTATTACACTAACTGGAAAAGCCACATATCACAACATGAGGAATTGGGATTCACCAAAGTATATTATATGATGGATGTTATTATTTAAGAAAGAATACACAGGACTTAGAATCTGGCTTTTAAAGCACAGCCTGAAGTGCAATATGGGGAAAGTTATTTCAGGCAGATACAGTATATATTTGACATAATTACAGACAGTAAAATTAAAAAAAATAAAACAAAAAAAAAACTGTCTATAGACTCCCCTTTACAGTGTTGTGTACAACGTGTTGTATTTGAGACATACCATCATAGGTGCCACTCTCCAGAAGCAGTCCACTTTCTTCCAGATCGCGGAACTCCCCCACACTGATAAAATTGTAGTCCACACCAGGAACTTCCCCCTCTCTGGGCTGCCGAGTGGTACCTGCCAACATTAACACAGTTTAAAACAGAGGGAACATACAGACAAGTGGAACTTGCTATTCAACTGACGGGGGAGGGGGGAGTTGTAAGTGACACTGTTTCCAACATGCCCACAGGGATGCGATTCAAGTCCAAATACAGCACTCCGGGGAGAATCTGTATCCACATCATGAATAGTCAACAGAGCTGAGACCACAAAGCTGCAAATTCATTATTCAAATATGAGAACAGAGAAAAAATATCCTGCACACGGCAGCACAGCTGTCAGAATACAGAGGAAGTGTAACTGATGATAATGATAATGAACAGGATTTTAATTGCACACTCAGTGTACAACCAGACCACTCTTATTCCTTAAGGACACAATTAAACACAATATCGGTGCAATAAATAAAGTGAAGGGAATTAGAGAAGACGGCTTTGGGTTAGGTGTGCACTGAGTACATGAATAGATGAAATCTAACATCGCTGTTGACCTTCTGCACATTTGTTGAATAATACTTTCATATTTGCCATCTATTCATATAGTTATTTCGCCTCAAATTCTCGAGCACAACTTTGTTCCCATGGCAATTCCGTGGAGTATAACCTAGAGATAAATGCATATGTGGTGACTTGTCGTCACAATGCTGCTTAACTAAAGATATTGTTTATCCTAGACCTTTCCTGGGACCTCCTATTTGCAAGAAACCAATGAATTTGTCCTATGATTAACTTATAAAGTTTTACCCCAGAGTACTGTCAGCGTCAAAGTCCTTTCCAATAACATTACAGATTACAGCTTAACCACTTGTTTCCAGTATTGGGAAACATTTGGTTCAGGTTCATGAAAACAGACTAAACTCTCCAAGGTCATAGGAGTAAAAATCAGTGACATGTTTTATTGCGTGTTGTCTCCTTTATGCCAGCGGTTTTGGTCAAGGCCGGTCTCTCTATGTCTGAAATCATCTTGAAGCAAAAGTTGCAACACAAAAGCAGGAGTTCCAAGTTTTTGTTTTCTTCTTTTCTATGGTGGCCCTGAGAGCTCAACGCACGGAAAGAGGAAATACAGAAACACACTGCAAGTAGCACAGGTGACAATGGAAATGTTTCCAGGTCAACATAAGAAAGCGATGGGACAAGGCTGGGAAGCACTTGCTGTTCAAAGCTTTTAACTTGAAATATCACAGTATGAAAAAAAAAAAAAACACCATCTATTTGTCAACACGTGCAGCAAATATTCACAATACAACCAAAGACAGAAACATGCAATAGCAGAAGTGTTCACAGGCGACACTGAACAGCGATGAGCCTGGCTTGGATCCACATGTTATTCATTTGAAATTTGAAGTTAAAAGCTTTGAAGAGCATGTGCGTCCCAGCCTCGTTCATCGTTTTTTTTTTGTATTATGGCAAAATGTCCATTGTCATCTGTGCTACTTGCAGCATGTGTCACCAAATTAATGAAGATGTTTTCCTCAAACCTCTTTATTTTCCTCTTCTCTAAGGTGGCCCCGAGAGCTCAACTCACGGAGAAAGGAAATACGGAAACATGATGCAAGTAGCACAGGTGACGAAGGAAATGTTTCCAGGGGACGCAAAAAAAAACAAACAAAAAAAACAAACTGGTGTTGCAAGTGCTATTTGCAGCAGGTTTCTGTATTTGGTTGCGTTGTGAGTATTTGTTGCACACGTGCTGACAAATAGATGATGGTTTCCTTTTTTCAGCGTTTTGTGACATTTCGAATTAAAAGCTATGAACGACAAGCGCGTCCAGCCTCGTTCACCACTATTTTTGTTTGTTTCTGGAAACGTTTCCATTGTCATCTGTGCTACTTGCAGCGCCTGTGTTTGTCTGCTTGTGTTTCGTCCATTTGCGTGTTTTTTTTTTAAGTTGCACTGCTTAAAGCTTTTTTTTTCTCTCCTTCTTTTTAAAATGTCAACATGTCCCCTCCTCCCCACCTCCCCCCATCTGCCCACCCCCAAACACACTCTGCTGCTCTGTGAAAGGAAGCTGTAAAACTGCATTTCCAGTTCCTGCAAAGTTACAGCCATTGAATAATAATCTGCCACAACTGCTGCAACTAGTTAAAAAAAGTGTCATGTTTTGCCTTGTTGATGCTCTCATGTGCGAGACATTAAAAACAGATTGTTATGAAAATGATTTCACGTCCTACAACACGTCAGCTCTACTTACCGTCATCTTAGATGTAATCACAGCTAGTGCGGTACCTCAGCTGAACTGCTCTGCTATCTGGTTGCGCTGCAGGCATAGGGGGATTTCAAATCTGAGTTTAGTAGGGGAACCCATCCCCATTCTTCATTTTCTTTCTGTGTCAACATCCATCCTGACTGCAGGATGAGCCATCACATCTGAAAACAGCTTAGTCTCTTGCAAAGACCATTTTTTATTCTGTCAAACAGAGCAATCAGGAGCCCAGCGAAGCCTCAAAGGGAGGAAATATGAGCTTGTTCTTTGAAGAAGGAATAAGGAAATGGGGTGATTTTACTTTTAATAGTTTGTTCAGCTACCTCACCTGATGATTCTCACCCAGACAGTTTTAATTCTCATCACACTCATGTGCCTTTGTAAATGTGATTTTATCATCTCATGTCTTAAGTGTTGCTGTAAAGTAACTGAAATACGTGACAGGTAAAGAGGCCACAGCTCAACAAAGGAAAAGAGAGAACAAAGACTGTGGATCTGCACTGATATGTTCGCGATGTTAGCAAATACACCACGGAAAGCATCTCTGCAGCCTCCACACCTGGACAGCTGTGAGGGGGAGTGTATGCTACCCCCACCCCGGCCATGGCTGGACAGTGGAGAGAGAGACTGCTAAGACTGTTTAAACTGGAAATCTAAGCGTTATCTGAGAAGGAGTGCTGGGATAAGGAGCTTTGAAGAAAAGACAGGGAAATTTGCTGCCAATTCTCGCTGGAAAAAGAACGCACTGTTTTGTGTGTGGTTCTCTTTGAAGAGCTGAAACAACCACATGGAGACAATAAAAGACGAAAGAGTCAAAACAAAGAAAAAACAAGAAAGAACCAGTAGTTACTAGGTGTGTAGGGTGTATAGGGTCCATTTTCTTGTGGCTTAACAACAAACTCTAGATCTCCTGTGGTAGGTGTGAATTATATTGTGCGTTTCCCTCCAAACAGGTTGAACACCCACTCAGTGGGGTAGCAGAAACCAAGTGACAAGCATTTCCCAGCAAAGCTCCCAGACACAAACTGCAGCCAAACAACAGAAAAGAAAATAGAAAAAGAAGAAACTGGGATTACGGGTAGACCAGATCAGGTAGGACCAATTTTATATTTAAAAAGGTAGTTATTGGCTATTACTATTACATACTATATACTACTATTACTATTGGCCGGGTGTGAATCCCTGCCCTGGGGTGTGTGTGTGGTCTGTGTGTAGTTAGCATGTCCTCCCTGTGCCTGAGTGGGTTCCCTACAGGTTCTCTGGCTTCCACCCACAGTCCAAAAGCATGTTTAGGATAATTAGTGACTCTAAATTGCCTGTAGCCAGTTATTGCAGGCCTGAGACAGACTGGTGACCTATCCCGGGTGTACCACCCCACCTCGCCCAATGTCAGCTGTGATTGGCTCCAGCCCCCCTGACTGATAACCAGTATAGAAAATGGATGGATGGAAGATGGGAACACGTTTTATGAAAAGGGGATACAGTGTGACATTAGCACATCTAATTCACACATCAAATTAAACAGTGCTTGGTGCATGATTACGGCTTTAGATTACCAATTAGCTCAACTAGCTCGCTTTGAGCTGCTGTGATAGCTGGATGATTCTGCGGTGACTCTCTCATCGTATCAGTGAGGATGCATGTTATCCTGGTCTTGCTGATTTTTGCCTTGATGGTCTGGAAGCTGATTACCTAACATGAATTTACCCAACACTGAAATATACAATTTTAGTAATAATGTAAAAATTTTAATAATGAGTTTGTTCCACAACAATAAGCCCATTTCATAGAATTTTTGGACTGATGTTGTTTAAATTGGATTTACTGAACATTATACAGATGTAGGAAATAGTGTTTATGTGCTATATTAATATATTATCACAGGTGCAGTGCTGATGGAGTGCACCGGACTGACGTTTCATTTCCTACAAGCAGTGAAATAAAATATCTGCAGTTTGCATAATCAGGTTGAAAGTCATTTGGATTATTAAGCACTTGAGGATCCAATCATCACCAAGAAGTATGTATTGAAAAGAGCTAATAAAAATCATTGCAGTGAGTAACAAGGAAGAAAACGTTCCAGCTTAACAGTTGATAAGTGAAATCAAATGAATAAATAAATCAAAATTTAGTTGAGATCAAAACGCAGAAAACATCCATTCATCACAGAGCTGCTGGAGATAGCCCAGCCTGCTGGCTTAGATATGTTTTTCGGAGCCTAGCCCGTTAGCTTCACTTGGCCTCTGTCTGCACTCTCTTCTGAATGGATGTGGCTTCAGTTAGTAAAGAAAATGAACTCATTCAAGATTCGAGGACATGAGAGGCATTCTGTACAAGACGACATGTTCCTTCTGTCAGTGTAGAGAGGAAGTTCAAAGACGAAACAACAGTTTCTGATTACTTAAAAATAATAAAATAATTAACTAAAATTAATACAAATATGATAATAAAAATCATATCTATCAAAAATAATATTTATCATTATTTTATGCAAGATGTAGAGACTACACTACATCACGATGCGCAAAAAGGAGCATAATATTTCAGGCCATGAGAAAATAGAAAAAAAAAAGCAGGATCAAATTGCTGGCATTTACTGTGTTTGACCTTGTAACACCTCCATTTATTTCCTGAGGCTCTCTGGCAAGTATTTCTGAAATTAATAGGTCACTGTGGGTAAATGCAGTCTCTATATGAAATACACGAAAAACAAAACAAAACTTATTTTTCCATCACTACAAAGCTACAGTCTGTCTTTTGTCTCAGTGGCTTAAAAGCTTAAAAGGAACCCTCTTGAATCTTCTCAAAAAAGACAATGAAAACCTTTTTTTTTTTTTTTTACATTTCCACTATATTTCCTTTCTATCTTGCAATGAGACTCATGTAGCTGATTGCTGTGCTGTGACGGATATTAATGCCCGGGGAAGGAGAAAGGTAGTTGGCAGTGGGGTTGAAGATGGGGGTGGTGGCGGTAGTGGTTGGGATTTAGCCAAGCATCAAGGATTTCGTGGTGCCCTGGACCCCTGGCACTTTCTTGAGCTCCTGTCATCTTTTGTGGGAGTCAGGAGTGACACTTAATGAAGCCACGCTCTGTGTGTGAGTGTGTGTGAGTGTGTGTGTGTGTGTGAGTGTGTGAGTGAGTGTGTGTGTGTGTGTGGTGGAAGGAGGAAGTCATGCTTCTCTCACTCTGAGATGCAATCTGTAATGAGTACGTAATGCTGTAGCGGCTATTTAGGCTCCTCGCAGGGTCACTGCGGCTCAGTGCGCTGTGATAAGCCACTGGCACGGGTTTGCATGAGCAGAGTGGACAAGGGACATATGCTGAGCTACTGAAGCCAGACTGCAACGTCTCGCATGGGATGCATGGCACGAGTTTTCGCATTCTACCATGATGATCCGATCTGCTTGAGTGGATTCAAATGTGAAGCGCTAAAACAAGATGTTTGCCATGATGCTTCAAAGCTCCCATATTTTACACTTTCCCTGTACTTTATTTGAAGTGTTGATATGCTGAAGAAAATGTATTTTTGGTTTTTAGTTCCAAAACCTATCTCAGTGTAGTTTTATATCCTCTCTCTGTGTCTTCTCTCTGGAGCTCTGGGAGCAGCAGGTATATGATAATCAGAAGAGAGTCTTTTCTGAGCAATCAAAGAAAAATATAAACACTCAGAGAAACGCAATCCTACAAGGTTGGGTGGTGGGTCTAAGTTACAGAAATCCTGAGGCTCAGTTTCTGAACACAGTCTGTGTGCATTTCTCTGTATTAATATAAAACCTAGACCTGCTTTATAATGAAAGACTTTCCACTTTCCACAGTGTGGGACCTTTAACAACTGCGATCATCTTCGGCAGGAAATCGAGCACTTACTGAACTTACTGGTTTGAACTCTATGCTCTACACTACTGTAACTAAAGAACTAAAGCACTGGGGTAAGGTGTAGTGTTTTATACTGTGAATCCTTTCAGACACGTCAGTGACAGCAGACGGGCAGCTTCATTCACTATTAAGTCCTAACGACAATGTTATGTCTCCAATGAATCATTACTTATTTATTCACATGAAAATATGGCTTTAAAATGACTTTCACGTCATGAAAAATGAAAAAAAAAAAAAAAAAGAGCTTGCCAAATGTTGATTAAGAGTTAGATAATAAACAATGTCTTGCACAATGGTAAAAAAAAAAACCTCAGCTGTGCAATCCAGAAAATTGCAGCTGCGCTTTTATTTATGCCTGTCGGCCTTGATGTTCATTTTAAAAATCACTGGGGCATAAAAACAAAATTGTTTTGTCCTGGTTATTTATTTATTCTTCTACTTTAAAAGAACAGTGAGGACTCATAAAGAAAAAAAAAAAACAAAAAACCACACCTTTAATCATATGATAACAAAGGTCTAGCAATAATCAAACCAAAAAAAAAAATAAGTCTCTTTTAATTCAATACATCATATATTCAGGCACAAAAACTTATTTTCATGAATTTAAACATAAAAACCAAGAAAGTGTGGAATTTCTCTCAATTCCAAAATAGTTTCTTTTGTACAAGCCCTGGAGTCTTAAAGCATCAAAATTTAACTCATGGGATATATTAGACCTCCCTCCCAGAGAGAGAGAGAGAGAGAGAGAGAGAGAGAGAGAGAGAGAGAGAGAG
>CM076651.1:4559135-4579292 GCA_038496675.1 Rachycentron canadum
GAGAGAGAGAGAGAGAGAGAGAGAGAGAGAGAGAGAGAGAGAGAGAGAGAGGAGTCTGAGGTGTGGAAGCTACTCACAGGGAATGGTACGCAGGTACAGGTTGTCCCTGATCACCTGCTGGAGCTTGTGGTCCAAGGAGCCCTTCTGAAACTGCAGACTGAGGTAGTGACGCAAATCAGTATTCAACACCTTACCTAGAGGAAAGGAGAGAGAAATCTGGGTCAGTCCAACAATTAAACCACGTAGGAGGGCATCTACATGGCGCTCACTTACAAAGCACCCACTCCGACAATTCAATTCCGAGACAATTAAAAAGACATTCTCAAATTTAAATTCATAACAACCTACGCCGCACTCGACTGACTGACAATAACACATTGGTACGAGCCCCGACTCAAAAGCTTGTTTGTCCGCACAGCAGTTAGTAGTACCTGAAAAAAAAAAGTAGGTGCTAAGTGGCAAAGATGGGATATTGAAGCTGTCACATATAATGAAAAATTAAACGGGCTCTTAAATTAAAATCCAGATGTAGGCACGACAAAGAGGAACACAAAATTAGGACACTTGCTTATTGGGAGCAGCAGAAGTTCAAGTGAAGTGTGAGGAAGTGTAGGGGCTGCACAGTGATCTTAAAGAGGATGGTTATTTACCATTCTCCTTGGAGCGACAGAATGACAGACAGAGGAAAGAGATGAAGAGAGGAGGAAGAAACAGAGAGAGATCTCCCTTGTGTTTGCTATAGTAGCACTCTTCCTCCATGTGTTTTGAGTGTCTGGGGTAGGATGAGCTTTGAACGTGACGTCAGTTACACTGTGGGCATCAATAACCGGCGCTTTCTCCTCAGAGCGGCCTGGCAGGAGGTGCACAACTAACCTCATACAGGCAGAGGCAGCGAGCACAGAGGTCCACTATCTCTATAAAACATCACATTTGGAGTTGTTCTGACAGTTCAGCTCCACTTCGGCTCTACAGGGCCATAAATGTGGCATTGTTTGCCGCCAACATCTGCCACAGTCTCTGACACGAGTGTTTAAATCCTGTCTCTGCTTCTCCAGATTAGAAAATGTTTACAAATCAAAAATCAAGCAGAAGCCAGGCTGTGAGTAATGTCAACCTCCAGTTGAAACCCTTGTTAAGCTACAGACAGTGAGATAATACACCTCTCCCAGCAGGACACCTATAGAGACTGTAAATATATGATTTTTTTTCCCCATTGAGAAGCTAATTCTGCAAGCTGTTGCCTAATCTGCTGATGAATATTTGATCATACTACACATCTTAGAGTCGGTGTGCCAGACACTTCTAATTTTTGATCAACTGCACACTAAAAAGTCACTGGAGACTTGCTTTGACTTCCATGTGAAATATTTTTTTCAACTCCATTCGACTCTATTCGCCAGCATAAACACTCACACGCACACTCTTTCATATGAGTGGCACGGTTCAAACTAGTTGAAATTGGCAGACAGAAACTGAATAAGAAATAATCAGACTGCATAGTAACAAAGAGAAATATTCCCACAGTGAAAGTAATGAAAAATTTAAAAGTGTGCAGCATCCTACGCATCCCACACTTTACAAGAGTTCTACTCTGAAACTTGAAGGTTTTTTTCTTTTTATAACGCCCATTATTAGCATGAAGTAGCGAAGGATAAACTTGGCTGCTGGGGAAGGAAAAGCTCTTGCCTAGCTAATTCAAAAATGATGTAAATTAAATGAAGTTCTTTTGTTCAGCCCCTGCGGGGTTAAATGTCTACCGCTGGGACTGTAGATCTGCGGCATTATGTCGGCTGGTTAAGGGGGTTGATTCTCGCCCCTTAACATCCATCAAAAAGTGTTGTTTTAAAATATTTTTGATCAAGGCAATCTGAGTTTCTTGCTTATTGGGTATTCAACGGTACTCAATACTTGGTGCTTTTGCTCTGCAGGCGCACACACACAAGCTAATAATTCAAGTGATTTTGAAATTTTCAAGCCTCCTAACTGCTCTGCATGTGCCCTGCTGCTTTACTTAAGTTGAAACAGTCCAGTAACTGCAGCATGGCAGAGGTACAAGTGAGGGCCGGGGCCAAGAGAAGCACGGCTCGGCATTATGTAACTTTTTACTGGCACAATGAATGCGAGGAATTTATGTCAACGATACAAAAGCTGGTTCTGGCTACGCAAACACAATTTGAAAGCCACAAGCCTGTGGTCCGCGTTCCCAGAAGCTGTGAGACATAAAAAACCCCAAAACGAACACACACACACACACACACACACACACACACACACACAAACAATATACATCCCATTCCCTCCCACCATGTCAGGATTGCTCCCATGTTGAAAGGGACGGGAGTGATACTGCCTCCATCAAGGCTTTCTACATGCTTGGGAATGACACCCTGGATGCATTTTTCACACAGTGCCTTAAAAGAAGCTGGTTTCAGTATGGACAATGTGGGGTACTAATTGTTACCACAGGATTCCCAGGATTCCTGCAGGGAAGGGTAGATACTCCACTGGGTCAACAAAATCAATGTCTCTCTCCATCATACACACACACACACATTAAAACATGCAAATCACCTCGCCTGCCCATAGCAAACTCCCACTCAAGTGCTTCCAACAGGGTAGTCTTTGTGGGCCGCCTGTCAGGTTGCGTTAGCGTGCTACATCATATCTCTAGAGACGGGGAGAAAAAGAGAAAAAGGGAGGGAGCGGCAACTCTCAGCTTCCTGCTAGGTTACAAGGCAGCACATCACTGGCCTGCCAGGCTGGTAGTACGAGGCATGTGGGACACAATGGAGGCTTTTGTGCCTTGTCATCTGGCTATTAGACACTCTCCCATACGTGGGGGTGGGAGGGTGGTGGTAGTGGTGGTGGGGTTGTTGGGGAAAAGAGGTGGGGGCCACAGTTCAAGGATGGAGAATCATTAAAAACAGAGGGAGGGCAGGGTGGAGAGAGCGGGGTTGTTTGCCGAATGTAGTACAGATGATGCATGGGAACGCACGTGGAAACTCGCCCCGCCTCTCTCCGCCTGCCCTTTCATCATTAGTCTATCGCTCCATCTCTGACTGTGCCTCTGACTCTTTGCCTCCCTCCCATGCTGTGGAGATTCATCAGCTCTGGCAGATCCCCACAGGGCTGCTCACACCTATGTTGTTTGAGATCACTGTCTGAATAGCTATCTAAGTTGCCTGCATGTCCCCTTTTTCTTTCTTCCACCTCTAGCCACTTAACCTTTTGTTTTCTCTCATATCACAAGCCTCTGCTTTCAAGCAATGTTTGCAGCTACCTGTCACTGACTTCACTGCAGCCCTTATCTGCCTGTCTCCTGCCTCTTAGATCATTGTAGATAAAGGCAAATAAGAAACCAAACCCTCGCTCTGTCTAAATCTGCTATTAGTTTTCAGTCTCACACATATGGAAGAGGAGAGGCCTTACTTAGATCAATAATAGAAGACCTTCAGAATAAAAAAAAAAAAAAAAACATACAGTAAGGGCGTAACTAAACCCCCACTTTCTTTCTATCTCATGCTCTCTCACACACACATACACACAAATGAAAAAGCACATGTTGCTGCCCATCATCTTACCCCCATTCTCTTTGGACACTTACATTTTCATGTCTGCCATGGGAAACTGCTACTCTCAGCTCACCTTACCATCTGTAATTTTCAGTAACTAATGTCAAAACAACTGAAGTGCTTTGTAAAGAAAAATTTTGAAACGAACAAAAGTGCAACATATGAGAAACACTGAAACTGGTAGATAAGCTTGAACACTAAATACTGAGCACTCAGTTGAAACTACCAGTGTCAGTACTGCTAGAGTTTGGCTCAACAACCCTTCTGCCAAAAGCAAAAAGACCTATCTTTTACTAAATCCCTGCAGCTCAGCTCATTTCTTGGCGCATCAGTATGCTCACTTCACCAGGGCCAAAACAATTGACTAGCAGTGCAGATATTTACTCAGGCAGCCAGTAAACGGGCAGTTAAATAACAATGGGCTTGCATAGGCACAATGCTTTTCCTAAATGAAAGTGGAAGCAATACAGAGATGTTACCAGCAGGGGTGTAAGTGGGTATCTAATGAGACAATTCTCTGACAGTACCGCAGTGCTGGAATCAGCGAGGAAGCCCCCCACCCTCCCCCAACTGCTAATTACCACCTTGTTAGGTTCATTTGGCAACTTGGGGCAACATAATGTCCTGCCTCATTCTGTGCGACAGGCAGGGGGAGAGGGGCTCAACGGCTTGTTGGCATCCAAGGGACACCCACTTTCTTTACTCTCTGTAAAATGGCAGAGACAGATAAGATCAAAAATTCTGGAGTAACTGGTCTCCAAAGAGCAACAGATACATGACGTGATAGTGGTGGGAAGGTTTAAACACTCCCTCTCGCGGAGAGGAAGTGTTTAGAGAAAGGTGTGGAGTGTTTTTCCCAAACCGAGACAAGCTCTGTTGATCTTACGACCGCCGTTTAGGCTGAAAGCTGTAATTGGCCGACAAAAAAAGGAGTCAGCGTGAAGTCAATTAGTGGCTGCTGAGCCCAAGAGATTAATTGTGAATGGAGGAAGGCTTTGGGATAAAAAATGTTAAATTAAGAAATCAATGTACCAATCACCCTTTTGTCCACCTTCACGTTAGATACATCTCTCTTGAAAACCAATTAGTGGGACCCTATCTCAACATAAGGTCAATCTGCACAAGTGGTGTGTTTTGGCTACGAAATGGCTAATGATCAGGCCGAAAGATTCTTTATACAAAGCCCGTTTTTCCCAGTCACTGATTGACAAAGCCCAATCGTTGATTCATGGAAAAATCTTTAACTTTAGCAACTTTAGTTCAAAACCTTTTAACATTTGTAAAATTAATACGCCATGAGCATCACATTCCTATATAGCACAGAAATGGGCGAGGTGCTAGAGAAGTGACTCTTTATGATACCATTTTGAACTTTCTGTCCCACAAATACAATGGCATTATCCCCACACCCTTGGCAGAATAACACCTCTTTTAGTGGGTAATTGAAAGGAATGGTCTTGCTACACATTGCATGCAGGCTTAATGTTGGGGGCTTATTATAGTCGATGTGATAATCATCAGCGTATTTGGCAACAGACACAGATGGCGTCCCAAAGCACTCAGCATTCAGAGATACATTCTTGGCTGCGGATGGCTTGCCTGCTATTGTTGGCTGACTGTACTAAATATCCATTAGTTACATGTTTGAGATAAAACTGGCTTAGTGCGTTCTTGGCTCATTTAATAGGACACACCTATTCTGTTGATACATGCAGTATGTGTGTATACAGTCTCACAACTTCAGAGCAACCAGCCATTGTGTGGATGGGTATAATAAATTACTGTGCCAAGAGGTGAGCTCACATTAGTTTAAGGTACCTCCCTGGTGTTACAGCATGCAACAAGTTTTTTCTAACCAATCAGTGAGCTTTGACCTTGAAATTGTCCTCTTTAATACTATTTTAGCTTAGAGAAAATATGAAATGAAGCTGAAGTCTAGCATTCTTCATCTTATCTGTCCCTCTTGGATTCTTAGCTGGGGCATGAAGGTGAAACAACAGTCACAGCCACCCCGCAGTCATCCTAAGTGAGCTGGACCCTCTCCC
Source organism: Rachycentron canadum (assembly GCA_038496675.1). NCBI lineage: Eukaryota > Metazoa > Chordata > Actinopteri > Carangiformes > Rachycentridae > Rachycentron > Rachycentron canadum. The sequence continues at coordinate 4,564,753 of CM076651.1, forward strand.
CTCACTTGTCTGCATCCTGTGATGTGGAGCAGACTGACAGATCATGACATTAACTTCTCCTTCAACCAGTGTCCATGTCCAACCGCTTCCCCAAGCCCTGCTATCTGCCCTGCTGCAGTGTGTTGTGTCTAGTTCAGTGGAGACTCCCACCACCACTACAGAAGTTATGGGGCAATGAATTTTCCTCTAGTAGCGCCACCAGCAGGTAAAGCTTTTCATTTATCCAGTGATATAAATTGACATCTACTAGATATCTAATTTGCAGAGATGTTCATGGCTCACAGAGGATGCATCCTAATGACTTTGGTGAACCTTTGTCTTCTCTTCAAGCCCCACCAAGAGTTGAGTGACATGTCTCCATAACTACTGAATGTACAGGCATTAAATTTGCTACAGATATCCATGTTGTCCAATGAATGAATGCCAATGGGGGTGTGTTACATATACATATATATATATATATATTAATTATTATGACAAAGCTAAAGAGAGAGAGTGACACTGCTAATGACTCACACTACCCTATAGTGTACAATAAAGTAGAGACCTAAACACTGAGTCTAGTCCCACAGTGCAGGGGCTGCATTCAAAGAAGAACTGCAATACACTGACAAACTGACAAAAAGAAAAAGCGAGTCATTACAGCAAGACAGACTTTAACAAGCCATGGAAGCCTCTGTTGTCCACTAGTGCTTAGGCATTGCTTAGGCATGCATTTCCAGAATTACAACCAGGCAGTGGACAGATAAGAAGAGCAGAGAATGAATAGGAGAGAGGATGAAAAGAGTGAGATTTTTTAACAAGGTATCTTTAGGCTTTTGCACCTGTCTTTTTAGCAACTGGTGTCTCTTTCATCTCTGGGCACCAATATCCCAGCAGATCTAATCCACTCCAAAACGCAGCGCTCTAAACCTCTAACAGTGAGGTTAGCTCCCTAGTGAGGCATACAGACCAGATAAAATGACTGGATAAAATGCGAACACAACACAGCAGAGTTGAGGGTGAGAGGAGTATGGTTATCTGTGTGTCTGTGCATGTGCATTTCAGCCTCTTAGTGCCATTTCGACCTGATTTGTGGTGTGGAGGCCGTCTGGATGGAAGGCAGAGAAGAAGAAGGAGCTTCCCTCTGCACTGTGCATCATCAGAAACACGCTGCAGTTTTCCATCACTGAATGAGAAAGACGGATCAAAGAGAGAGGCAATCTCTGTTGCCTCGTCTCCATGATTGAGTGATCTTTACATCCCATTGTATGTGGAAGGAGACAAGAGGTTTCATTGTCATCAGACCAGATCAGAGAGAATAGAAGAAGCAACGCAGGGAGAAATAAATCAGTGTATTATTGAAGGATCACAGAGAGAGAGGAACCATATGGAGACAAAAGGACGGAGTACTTCATGAAAGATACTTAACTACACACCATCTTTAATTCAATGATGGCATTAAGAGCAGACCTTTACTGTACCTTAGGAGTAGCAGAAGAAAACTATGATAGGGAAGGCACAGTGCCCTGTTTTCCTTAAGTTGTGTGGAGACTCAATAAGCAGTGGTGCCACAGTTTGACTCCTCACTAACAGAGCGCTCCAGAACAGCAGCAGCTTCTGCCACCCCGTGGATTACGGTTCTGCAGAGCAAGTAAAGTAATGCGCCCTTAGCCTCAATAACTTGGGCTGTCACTGACAATATGCCGCCCGATGCATCAAAGAGAACCCCAGGGGACACCAAAGCCTCACTATCCTTTTTTTCCCCTCTCTCTGCATCTGTATCTCTCACACACACGCACACATAAACATGCATGTTCAAAGATTTCTAAGAAGAAAATAAAGGAGCAAAGTTCTGAAAACACTCCTAATGATGCTGTTACATGTCAGCTACTGAACATTTCATGCGATGGTGACAATGTGAGTATTCGCTGGTTTGAAAAGTGATATGAGAGATTTACAAGGAACAGAATGAGGTGTTTCTCTGCCCCCCCATCCCCAATTCTGGACATGCACAGTTGTGTAATCATATGACCTTGCATATGTGTGTTTAAGACTCCCTTCAAAGGCTCTGGGTAGTCAGCAGAGATGCCTTCTAATAATAAATAAAACCGAGCTGAGGGCATTGTATTTGGAGGCGCCGCATGAGGAGCTGCAGTTGCTGGTTTGATGTGTGCATCTCTTGTTGCTGGGCTGACCCAGATGTGGGATCCATCCTTGACTCACACAGATCTTCAAATGGCACACTGCTGACACAGACGCACACTGGGTCTATATTTGCATACATTAGTTACAAGTAGTTGAATAATCGATTAGTTCATTAATTATTGTAGTCACTTATGAAGCGAAAACATCAGCAATAGGGTTATTTTATAACACTCTGCTTCATATAATTATGACTTGGACTATTGGTAGGAGCTTGTAAGATAATCATATAGAGATTGAACCCAGATCTTAATGTCACATAAGAAAGACATTTGTTTAATGATAAAACTTTGGTTAAAAAAGAACATAAACAAACTTTCAAAACCCAACTTTGACATTGAGATGTTTTGCTCAAGACCAGATAGTCGGTATTTTATGCCTCAGGATGGCGTTGGCATGCAACGTTTGGGAGACGTTGAATTTTGGTTATTTAACACAATTTAACTAACAAAATATCAGTGTTCGCTGTTGTCGGCATTCTATCTTGACATTAGACATTGTCCTGACGTTGAATTTAGGTCACCTGATGTCACAAGACTACATTCGACCAAATTTCGACATCTAACAGCATTGGTGGCCAGTTGCCTGCCTGCATGGAAATTGCCCTTAGAACCAGCAACGGACCAAACTGTCCCATACAAGGTCTATTTAGTAGCTTTTCTGATCCTTTTGATCTTCATCATCACGCAATCATTTTCAGATATTAAGTTTGCCAAGTTGTCTATGGAATTATAGATGTTCAAATGTCCATGTTTTGGGAAAAGGAAGATCACCTAATGCAAGCAAGATAAGATAAGATGATATTAAAATGAGATCATTCTGTCAATGGCTGTTTCCAAGGTAAAGAATGAAATTTAAGTCTCATGCTTTGAGCTAGAATGAAAATTCCTACAATTTCTGAACAACTGGGACATCTGCATCTGCTGAGGAAGATCATGGGATATGATCAAAAGAACAACCTTTTGCTGAGTTTTATCCAGAAAATAATATTTGCACAAAAGGACATTGGCTGATCCTTCACTGTACTGTCCCGACGTGTGTCATCACCACTGGGTGCAGCTAAAAAAAAGCAATTCCGGGTCCAGGGAAGGATGTATTCACTCTTTCTCACACAAAAACACAGACACACACAGTCACAACCCTGATCTCTGTCGTCCATCTCCAGAAGGTCAGGCAGGGGATGGTGGGCATGAAGAGAAACCACTCACCAACATTACACCCATCCATCATGTTCTGCAGCATCTGGCCGCCTAACAGGATACTCGCCTATCAGTGAAATGAGTCAGCAGGCTGGACCTCAGTCATTTCAGCCCCATGTCCACATAACATCCCTCTTACTGAGAGAGCTGCGTGCAGTGTGTGTGTGTGTGTGTGTGTGTGTGTGTGTGTACAATGGTTGGGGTTTTGGTACAAGGGTGTTCTGAACACCAACACACAAGGAAAGGTATATGACTCCATCTTAGGAGCCTATGGACATTGTTTGGCCACTGGATACTGACATTTAGTCCGTGATTTATCTCTATCTCTTTGAAGGCACACACACCAGGCGCTTCTCAATAAGCTGGGCAGATGCCCAGGGAAGGAGAGGGCAGCCACATCAGTCACTCACAGCAGATGAAAAGGCTTTACCGGCCAGACGGCAGAGAGCAGATATGAGGAAAATCAGAGGCAAAACCTCTCTACAACCGTTGACTGAATGTCAACTGAATATTTACCTCAAGCTGTTTCTGAGGCTGTTTTCTGATGACTGGAATTTGTATTCTTTCTGTTTGTACACAGCAGACGTTAGTTATGTTTAATAAATAATTCTTCCGCATGACTGATGGAGTGACGGATGGGAGATGGGGCGGGCTGAAGTGGAGCGAGTCAAAATGAGCATCTGTGTGCTCGCCGCTGTTATGAGATGGACAGAAATTGGGTTTGACTGAGTCAGCCAACACCCTATATATAAACACTGCAGCATGTGGAGGGATCACAGCATGTGTGTATCTGTGTGTGCTCGTTTGAAGGTAAGTGTCACACAAAGGAAACACATATGCATAAATGCAACTTCTGCAAACGTGTATTCAAAGTGCTCCCCACAGGGCACGTTGCAGTGGCACAGAAAGAGGCTGTGACTACATGCTGGAAGGAAAACATACACATCTGTTGGATCCACAGCCAAATGTTGTGATGATACGGCAAAAGCCCCAAGCCACATCTTATTCTTATTAGCATCTTTGAAATATAAGGGGCTTTCTGTCAGGTATGAGCAGTGCACAGAGAGAGAGCGTGGCAGTAATGACACCCAGCCCGGGTAGGTGAGTCATGGTGTTGTGCTGCTCAGGGACTGATCCAGTCAGAGCTGATTTAATAGAGGTGAGTCCTCTCCCCGTTGATCCATAGGTCTTTGTTATTAGTATGATGTCAGTGAGATAGCACGCTGGAGCTTTCTGGAGCTGAAGGGGGGGGCGGGAGGGGGTATGAGGGGGTGGTTTGGGATTTTGTTAGGCTGATTCCTTCCATGTGTGATGGGCTACGGCTGACTCACAGAGATTTGTTCTCATTCATACTGGCATGCAGTCACACACAAAAAAACAAAAGGATAGGTCACCCCCTCGAGAGGTTAACCTTAAAAAGCGCAGGGTGGTTTCAATCGTGTCCAAAGAACGAGGTTCAGAGTCGAGCCAGATCTGTGAGTAAGTCTAATTCAGTGAACCGGCATCAACCAGAACACAACCCCCAAATACCCAAACTCTCCTGACAAATTACGCATGCAGGCACGAAACCACAGAGATATTATTTCAGTTTCATATTGAAATGTCAATAAATGCTTGAGGACATGATCACCCCTGACCACAAACATATTGACTCACTCCCACTGACTCATTCAATGATAATTATCTGGGTTATTTTGCCACAGATGCTTCACCGATGCACCCAACCAGAGATTTGCTGCATTGTAACACACCAGGGAGCGAGGATGATGGCTGAAAATGCAGTGATCGCTAGATGCCTCAACTATTCACTGCAGCATCACGTTTTCTCAAGGTCGACAAGGTCAATGTGGGAGGGAGGAACAGAGGAAAAGAGAGAAGCAGGGAGACGGAAAGGAAAATAAAATGTTTGTTTATATATATAGTAGGTGTGCTCCCGTGTCCATCTTCAACGCCCCCTTGCACAGCTTGAGTTCAATGAATTCAGAGGGAAGCGCTCCTCGCCTCTTTTGTGCTCTCCTCACACACTCCTCGAGGTTTCTTTTGACAGCTGAGAGCTTCGCCAGCTCTAACGCGGAGAAGTGCGTTTTGCTCTGCAACAACACAGCTCTGCTCCTATTTGTCGAGTGCTGTGAAAGTTTCTGGCGCTGGTGGCACTGAAGGAAGAAGAGAAGGAGAAGAGCACGACTGCGGAGAGTGACGGCTGAGTTATTAAAGCCGATACCACCAGGCTTCCTTGTCTGTGGTTTACATGTAACTTTACAATTTTTCTTCAGGCTGGAGATTAACAGCAGGAATGAGGGGTTTCTTTTCAAGAGCTCACTCAGAAGAATGTGGTAATTAATATACACAAGGTTAAAATACTCAACACAAGATATAAATGCAACACTTTTATTTTTAATGACTTGAAATCAAAGATCTAAAAGTTTAAATCTGTGTTTGTGAGCATTTTTCCTTTGCCAAGATAATCCGACCACCTGACAGGCAACATTAAAATTTGCAGTTTTACTTTGAAAAATAAAACATTCATGAGGTACATGACTTGGGTCATTGATCAGAAAATGAGTCAGTATCTGGTATCACCACCATTTGCCTCATGCAGTGCTGCATATCTACAAAGTATAGAGAATTGTGTTGCTGGATATTTGCAAGAACTAGAATATGCTGCTGTGCACACGGATCCAGAGCCTCCCAGACATACTTAATGGGTGAAATGTCTGGTAACTATGGAGGCCATGCAAAAACTGGGATGCTTTAAGCTTCCGGGAATTGTGTACATCATGCTGCAACATGAGGCCATGGCAGCAAACAACGGCATGACAATAAGCCTCAGGATCTCATCACGTTATATTTGTATGTATCCTTGTATCATTTGTGTTTATAGAAAAAGTCTAAGAAAAAAGTCTAAGTTTAAGATCCTCTACTTTCAATTTGTGGGAGTGAAAACAAAAGTGCTACGTTTCTATTTTTGGTAGTTTTTGGTAATGAAACTTTCAAGTCCATTTTGGGGGGGAAATAAACGACAATACCAACAGTAACTGATTTCCTCTCCACATGAGAGGCTGTAAATGCTTTGCTGGCATTTGTGTCCACTTAAAAGTGGCACTGTCTCTGTAGAAATGTCGTGCAGTGTGGAGGTGGGCTGTCATTCATAAAAAAAGAGCATGTTTTTTTATATACGTGTGTGCGCGGGTGTGTGCATGTTTCTAAGGGGGGGTTACTACACACAATGGTACAACATGTACTTCAGTGTGTGTCACTTTTATGGAGTTACATAACAGAGGAAAAGGATTGTTATCCTGTGTTCTCTTGTGCAATAACACCCAAACTAATATACACAGATTAACCATATACAGGAGGTTACACACACACATATACACACACCCGCAGGTGGATGAGCAGATTAAGAGCACGAATCCCCAGGTGAGGGGAATCCATTAGCCTTAATTACTCAGACAGGACGTCCCTCTGGTAGAGCACACGTCCCAGCGAGAGTGATGTGAATGAAGATGCCAGCCACTTCCGGAGACAATGATAAATTTAATTAACTATGAGATGCAACTGCGGGGAAATTTATACCACTTTGCATGATAATCCGCTTTCCCTGAGAATATTTCTGGAGGATTATCAATGGCAGAAAGAGCAAAGAGCTGGCAGGAAGATGAGGACCGGGCTCGACAGCAGGGCATCGTTCAGTGGGTGCAGCTTTCTCGCATTTACACTTCTGCTCCAATTGTGAGGCGGTCGAACAGATCAGCTACCACCACTGTAATAAGTGATCGTGTTCATCACGATTATGTCAGTTGCTCTGCAGCTTGGCACCTTGGGGGTTGATGTCGTATCACTCCTCTCGGTGTGAATGACAAGTCTTGTCAGGAGGCAGGCGGAAGGATTCTATTAAGGTCGATGCAGAAACAGCATGCTTTTGTGGTGCAACCCCTAATTTTCAATTACAATAGTGGATTAATAGCAATCAGCACACCCAGGTGGTGTCTGTGATTAACTAATCTACAGAAGCATGCATAATGACATCTGTTCCACTCCGCACCTCATGCCAGCTCGCCCTGCTTAATACAGTGAAACAAGCACAGGAGTGGGATGAGGAGGATGAGGACAAGGAGAAGGAGGAGGAGGAAGAGGAGGGGGACATACTTCAATGAGAAAATTGTTGGGAAATTGTAATAACACACAAGGTCACACAAGGATGTCTATGACTGCACCATTCTCCTCATTTGAATCAGTATCAACAGTGAAGAGGGAAGAACACAGAGAGGCAATTATGAACTAAATTTGCTCGGCTGAAATGGACTCACATCATACAACATCTTCTTCTGCTCTGCCCCAGTAAAGCCCCTCTCGGGAAACGCGGGCACATGTGTGGAAATCGAACTTTGGCACTTCAAAGACCACCACTTAATCAAGTCGACTCCAACCTACGGCAGTGAGGACCCCCCCCAACCATTTCACTTGTTAAGTGGACAGATAAAGTTAAATGCTCACAGCCAATCTTCTCAACATTGGAGGGAGGGAAAAGCCGGGAGCTGGCGTTAATTCAGAGGAATAAATACATTTTCAATTAGCACAGCACAGGCGGCAAAGATGACGGCATTACGTAAGCGGTCCAGTGGCCATGACACACAGCCTGTCTCGAATAGAAGCATCACGTATTGCTGTTAAAACTACTTTTAACTAACGGTCTCCGGGTCTGCGTTGACTTTGCTCACAATGTTTATATCAAATAAACTTGAAAAACGCAAAGATATTTACTTACTATATGCACATACGCTTAGTGATTATCCCAGTATGGCACCAAGAGATCTGAATGATGGATGATTTATTTCACTTTATTATTATGGCTATGGCAGATGAGGTTACTGACCCCTTGACCTCATCTTTTCTAAAGTGCTTAAGTGTCTTATAGGAAGACATAAGAGCAGATGATTAACCATCTCATTTGTGGATTTAAATAATAACAAAAATGTAAGCAGATTTCTTCTCCTTTTAATTCAAATCCTTTAAGAAGCGGTTGGATCTATACTCAGATTTCTCAGAAAAGTCTTCGAGTTAGGTGCACACTAAAACTATGAGGAAAGCACAGCTGCAAATGATGATAAAAGGGTTCAAACATGAGTAACCAGGAAAAAAACATGCATTGAACTCAAGGTGAGCTGGAAGGAGCTGATCTGTGAACCGTTTTAGCTGTCCCACAGCCAGAAAACATATTTTGGGAAGGGTAAAAAGAGGCATTTGTTAAATTGACCTGCTGTTAGCTGAAAAGTCAGAGGAAGATTGTGTGAAGCTCATAAAGGCAGGAACCTTCACACACTCAGCATTTGGGCCTCACTCAGCAGCCAAGAGTAAATGTAGAAAAATCGGCATTTATCCCAGTCACAGAGCAGAAGACCTCACAGAGGGAGAACATTCGGTGTTTCTGGGGAAAATATGACTGCCTCTTTCAACATGATTTTCATACTGATGCTGAGATAGTTTTCTCTGAACCAATGAGACAAAGATTTAACTTTGAAAATGTATAAAATCATGTTGAGGGTGGAATCATTTACGAGATTAATTATTTTCAAAAAACAATCCCATATTGTCTGTGATCTAAAGCTGCTCTGTTTAGTGATGGCACTACTACTTTTACCAATTCTTCTTATCAATCTGGTACTTAGTCTGTACTCTCATTGGTATTTTTGTACTCTGGACTATTCTAGAGTAGCAAACTTCAACAGCATTGTTTTGAATAGATCACTAATAGAGAGTGATTTGCTGATGATGGGAAGGTAAAACAAATGCAATACACAATGATTCACTACAGGACATTTTCTTTAACAGTACTTTTACTGCAGTAGTTTACCGGCAGCCCACACATTGCTAAATCCAACCCTCAAACTGAATTTCTGAATGACAGAAGAGGGATGCCTTCATGGGAAACTGAAACTTTCTCCAGTACCTAAAGCAAAACCGGTAAAGTCAGAGCTTATTGGTATTAAAGTCTTGAAAAAGTTAACCCCAGGCTCAGTTTAATAATGGGTCTCTGTACCCATCACTAGCTCTGTTAAACAAGGACAGCATGTTTGTGAGCCTTATAGCATAATGGTGCTCTTACCTGACCCTGGAACCCATCCAAACAGTGGCTTATTTCCACGTCACCAGCATGGCTAAAATACATCCGACTGCACTATGATAGTACACGAATTTCAACAGGGTATTGTCACCACAATGACAACCACACATGTGACCGCAATTGATGGCCGCCTGCCAGCTACTTTGCCCACTAGACTCAAATTGAACATTTCCTGTGCGTCCCCCTGAGTCATGAAACATGGAAATTAAGCCACATCGGCCAATTAGTGCCGAAGATGTGTCATCTGCCTCCTGTTGCTGCTTTCACATGAGTGTGAAAACACGTTGATGGTCCCTCCCCTTCCGGTAAATAGCCAGGAGGGCAACCATTGAGTGCCCGTCGTTTTACATTCCACTTTTTGAAAGTTTTAACCATCTTGGCACTTATAGTGAACGCACTCAAGGCACTTTAATGTACATTTACAGACACAAAAAAGTAGAATCCCTTTTGTGTAGTTCATTCAGATTATGGTTCTGTTGTGACCTGTGTAAAAGTTCAACCACACTTTGGAACCAACTCCTCCAGGGATTCAGGTTCATTCAAATAGTCCCAGATGTTTCTCACATATTCTGCCGGTCCAGGCAATGAAACCAGTGACAACAAAGAAAACTCACCCAAGAGCCAATCTTTAAACTGAAAGTCAGGAAAGACCATGAAAACAAGGGCTAAGATCTATTAAGTCATATACTGAAATAAAGCTGTCTTCTTGTCAACAGAGATAACAGTTTTCTTTTATGACCCTTGGGTCAGATAAGAAACCAACAAAGGGAAGGACCGTTCAGATTGATAAAGCACAAAGCAGATAAAAAAAGAAAAAAGAAAAGCAGACACAGGCTGTAAACACTACAACCGAGGGAGCAGCAACATTTCTCTCTTCTAAACGTTGTTTGTCTGAGGGCGAGCCAAGTGATGAACCAGGCTGTGATTGATGCCACTTATATCTGTCCTCTCCTCTCGCCCCTGGCAAAAATCACACTGAGCATACTGTGAAATGAACCTTGGCTCCGATTTATGATATTGGGACATTGTTATGAAAAATGATAAAAGCGGTTTCAAGGTTTTAGATGAATGAGAAAAAGGGAAAAAAAAGGAAAAAAAGGGGAAAACAATAATTGAATTCTGCAAGGATGAATGTTGGAAAACGCGCCCATGTTGGACGCAGCTTGCTGTAGGGTCCTTTCAAATGAGAATAATAATGAAGAAGAATAGGAAACAGACAGAGGTGGGGAGGCGGCGGGCAGAGTACCAAAGATTTGCATCTTCTGTGCTATATCACTGTGTGTCAAATCCAGCCTGCCAACACCGCATACAGTCAATCGAGAAGACGCAGCACAGGCTTGTCACATGGCGTTTGGCACCCACTTATATTATAATCCATATAAATATTAGATACGGTGCATAAAGAGAAAGAGGTTGCCTGTGCTACAGCTATGTGATTAAACGAAGACACAGAGAAGGAGTGAGGCGAAAGAGAGGCAAGAGGCAAGTCTAAATACTGACGTCAAAGCCTCCGTTGTACATGAATGAGAAAAAGTGGCCTTCAGTTAATTGCCAGAAAACAGAAAAGCCCTCGAGTAGCAGAGATGTGATGTCAGATTAGTGTCAAAATGGTTTCAATGGGTTGTCTTTTCATTACAAGGCTGCATTCAAGGCTCAGAGTTGTTTGGCAAAGAAGAAGAAGAAGAAGAAAGTAAGAGTAAAGCCAATCAACAGAGAAAGGCATCAATCATCCCGATGCCTTCTGGGAATTTCAGTCCTGGTGACTGTGCAGATACACTGTGCAGGTAGAATCGCCAAGAAGTGAAAGTACTGACATGCACATTTTACTGTGTGCGCAATGTTTTATTCAGTTTTTAAACACGGTGACTATGTTCAAAAATATGAGTAACAGCTGTTTTAACTTGGATCCCCAAAACAAAGACTCTTCTGGGACACAGCTCAGTCAATGATGACTAAAAAGAGCTGCAAAACATCATCGCACTGGACTTTGAAAGGAGCAAGTTCTCTAACACAGATCTCTGCTAGTGTCCAACAGAACTAAGAAATAGGTATTTCTACTTATTCACCTTTTGATTTTAAGAAAATAGTAGAGTTTCTTTAACAGCTATTATACGGGTAGAACTTGGTCATTTCCACCCTTACCTGGGGTGTTACTGTTCACATTACTGTATTGACAGAGAACCTGAGGTAGGAATACACCATCATGTAAGGGCAGGGATTATGAAGAGGAAGTCAAGAAGTCAAGAGCTGAATAAACAGCCTCCAGAAGGTGAAATATTGCATTTATAGGAAGCGCCCAGGCGGTAATATTCCTTTGTGTGTGTGTGGAGCACTGTGATTTAGTAATGTGTGAGTGGTGTTAGTCCATATCTCTTCAGGCTCTTGCTTAGAACTTGATCCCGCTGTCGGTTACACTTTCCGCCCTTCCACCTCGCCATCACTGCCAATGGCTTCACTCTATTCAAATGTCCCAGTAAGCCGTGACAGCGTGACAAGGAGCCAGCATACAACACACCTGCATCCTGAAACCCGAAGCAGGTGGATGGAAATTCAGCCGTTGTTAATTTTATTATTTACACCTGCGACATGTCAAAAAAAGACCTACTGTTGCAGTTCAGAGTGAACACAGACGGTGCACAACAAGAAACTGATGCTACGCGGGGAGAAAGAATTTGCTCCGAGCGCTCTGAGCTGCTTTGACACCAGGTCGGCCACTGAAGTAAACAGGTGTGGCTGTTAGGTTGGGGGGGGGGAATACAAAACACACAAAAAACCTTTGGATGATTAGATCATCTGTTCATTCTGCTTGAGTCAGCAGCTGAGAGAGTGATGCTGCAACCTGCTTGTTTCAGCCGATAACAACAACTTGACTATGACACAGAAACCAGAAGGACCATTGACATACAGCACATCACAAATATAACTCAATCTATTCTTATGTACGACTACCAAGGACTTGATGCAATATTTAGCCTTATGGCCTAATTTTCCCATGCTGTATTTGGCAGAATGATGGATGCTGCAGTGGCAGTACTTATTACACTGTAGAGAGGATGCAGTTGGTGTACTTGAGGCCAATCCTGCAGCCTGTCTGCATGCATAGAGGCCAAGTTAACTTCTGACTGTCCTTGAAAGCTGGCATCCAGCTACTCCACAGTGCTGTAATAGCTGGCTGGATGAGAGCAACATCCTATAAAGCCCCCACCCCCAGTCTCTAGGGGACTGCAGTCTGTTTGACTCTGTATGTGATGGGTAGTGGACAGGTCACAAAGTAAGCAGAGTTTTCCCCAGAAGTCTCCTATGGTGGCCCAGGGGGATTTTTCTTGAATTTTCCTCTCAGAGAAACTGGTCACCAATGTTCTGCTCGAGGCAGTTGATACACTACAGAAACCAACAGGGCATTACTAGATGGAAAAAAGTATTTCTAGCATACCGCTGCATCCCAACGAGGTGCGGATGCTGAGTTTACCTGCTTAGAAAAAGCTTTTAAGGGGCAAGGTAGCATCTAGTGTAGAAAATGCACCAAACCATGCTACAATTGAGCAAGAACAGGTTCTCCCTGTGCAGTTAAAAGGAAATACAAGAACAAACTGTTCTGCCTAAAGAATATAGACTGATGTGTTAAAGGAAGAAAAATCATTTGCAGACTCAAGACAAAATCCCTGTGGATTCAAACTTAACTCCATTCTCACTCTGCAAGCTATAGGTGTAAACAAGGCCATAGGAGACATACATTTAGGGGTGAAAAAGAACATACTGTTCTTACCTGATATGGTCACAGCCAATTTTGAATTGATGGAAAGGAGAGGACCCACATGGAAAAAAGGGGAAACAAAAGTACAGTCATCAGATAAACTTTTGTAAAGTTTGACATTTGCATCACGTATTCAAATACAATATTTGGCGGTGGCATTTAGATGATCATTATGCAGTAGTCCAAGGGCCAGATGGCAAAAACAACTTCAAGACTTTCATCCAGCCATCTCAAAGGGACTCTTGAAGTGGCTCCCCTGACACAGGAGCAGAAATAGGGCAGATGAAACTGATAAACCAAGAATCACTTTTATTTCTGAGCAAATATCATCGTCAGAGGGTAAATGCCTCCTTGAAATTATGACACACGGATAAAACCTTCTGTGCTGGCATGTAACGCACACTACAGCCGACATTATGGTAATTTTACTGCAGCCACTGTTTGATTTAAGTAGACACCTGCCATGCGTGCAAAAACTGTGATTCTCCACAGGGTAAATGAATGAAGGCACCACAGAAAACAAGCACCATTCTTATTCATTGTACTAAGCTGGCAGGCTGCCTTCAACTCAATATTGGAAATGTACAGGTACAGTAATAAAGACGCCCTGTATAAAGTGCTGCATCAAAATCAATCCAGGCTGTGTGAGTAAATATGGCATCAGACTAGTCACCTTGAGCCGAATCAACTTTAAAGCTGAGTCTGTGGAAACTTAAACTTCTTCATAATGTGTAGAAGAACTAGAACGCATAGCAGACCTATTTTCTTTATTCCTATTTCATTGAATTCAAAATAACGTGTTGTTGCAGAGCTGCTGTACAGCAACTGTCCATCAGTGACACTCCATGCAGTCTCTCTCATGCAGTAACTCCCAGAATCCTCACTTTTAAAAACAACAAAGAGCAGTGACAGCAAACCTGCAAGGAGCTTGGATTTTAGAGAGTATAGCCACACAAAAATCAAAGACGTTACACTTAAGTTACCATTTCTGACTTATTCAGCCCTTGGGTTTTGACCCATGTCTGTATCAGACAGGCTTTAATCCTAATATCCGTCATGTTTCATTATGCAGTACGGTTTTTCTTAGGTCCCACCAGTGAGATAGATATTAGATGCCAGACTTTCTCAGGGCCCAAAGGGTTTCTAGAGACTTTCTCTGAGGTGTGGACAGCTCGGAACAATCAGTCAGCCTGCAGACAGCCTCTCCTTGTCATTACTCTCAGTGAGACTGACTCAGGAGGGAGAGAATATATATATCTATATATATATAGATATATAT
>CM076651.1:4579692-4611394 GCA_038496675.1 Rachycentron canadum
ATATATATATATATATTTCCCCCCCAACCAGCGGGCGCTCTCTGAACACTCTGAGCGGGGCCCTCGGTCCCCCATCCATCTGCAGGCCGTCCCTCGCACTCATTAATTCTGCCCGTCCCCAGGTGGCTGCTAGTTGGCGCGATGTGATTAAGCTCAAATGAACCACCAGGAATAAATAGAAGCTTGAGCCCCTCAGCAGAGAGAAAGCAAAGAGAAAATAATGACAGATCTTTCTGATTACAAGGTGTGAGGGACTATTTGCCTCCGTGGGCTGCAAACCTGTGATAAACTATTTTGACTACAAAGCCAACTTGGTTTTAAGGGTTTCTTGAAGAATGATGAGGCATGGTAACAGAACTGGCTGGTGGCAACCGCTTAAAATCTGATTAGATTCAGCAACCTGGATGAAGGTGTTTAAATGAATACACATGTTCCCCATTCAAACTCAAGACCCAGATAAAGATGCATTAGTCACACAGATTACATCAACACAGCATACCGAGTGGAAACTGGTCTCCATTTTAAGATCTAGAGCATGTTTGGATGGATTAGTTGAGAGGCCCCACCAAGCCCAGGTCCGGTAGCCTATGGAGTCAGGTGAAATGGCAACCCATCGTGACGTCACCCATTGGTTTCTGAACTGCCATTTCAAAGCCTTGAGTTTGCTGTTGTTTTTTTTAAACCAGAAGAAACCATATTTGGAGGAGAAGGAGCTGAGGAGGATTGAGGGGTGGATCTGACCTGCCCTGTGCTTTCTCAGGCATGTCGCCATTTCTGGTATAGCATGTCAATCACATGGCAGCCACAGTCTGATGCATACACTACCTTATGGTCTATTTTCCTCTAAAAGAGACCATAATTTAAAAACTGAATATCATGTCATGACTTGAAACTAACAATTGAGACCATAAACTCATCAAGAAAACCATTTTCCCATAGACTTAAAAAGTGACTTATTTTTGCAACCAGTGGAGTCACCTCCTGATGGTCACTAGATACAATAAGGGTTTAAGTCACTTCCATATTGGCTTCACTTCTCAGCCCTGGTGTCTACGTCCATATTTATATACATTTATAAATAAGGTCTATGGGTCACATTGAAAAATTACTACAAAGAGATACAAAACAACTACCAAGGGCACAAGCAACACTAAAGGGATGCAAAACAAGTACAAAGAGACAAAAACAAATCGACAAACAACTTGGCCGGCCCCACACACTTTCAGTCTGTGTAGGAAAAAAATATTTTTCAAGGACACTGTGGCAGCAAAATGTGGTGACATGTCCTGTCATTTTTTAAATAGAGTTTGATACTGGCACCAATGCCCCCCCAGTGTGATCTGTCATTACTATAACAGCTCTGCAGCTACTGATTTGTGGACAAACATGCCCCGATTGGCCAGATGTTGATGCTCATCGCCTGTCATACCTTTTTCCACTCTGCCAGCCACCCATGTTCCTCTGAGCTATCCCTGGATTTCTCTGTGAAAACTATTATTGAGTGGCTCTCCAACCTTTGTCCTCATCTCCCCCGGGTGCTGCTCAGCCTGGGGCTCTCTCAAAATCCTGTCAGCCCTGCTCTTTCCAGTGACTCAGCATATTGACAAGCTGTCTGTAGAGCACCAGGGCCATGCGAGCCAGCCCAACAGGGCCTGCGTGTGCATACCGATACTGCCCCGGCCTTTTGAAGTAGATGTGATGGAAAATGCTATCAAGACTGGTCCATCTGTCCTGTTGGCTTTTGTGTTTATGGGTTTACAAAAAGGATGATGTTCAGGGCGATCATTAATAGCTCTGCTCGCTGCTGTCACGAGTTTAGTGGGAGGGTGGGGAGAAGAGATGCCAACTGCAGGGGCTTAATGAACTGAAGAAAATGAAAGTTGGTGTGTGTGTGTGTTACAGTGCATTTCTGCTTTCTCCATTGATATGATGAAACAAAACCAGGGTTGAAAGGATGGAAGGTGCCCATCACAAGCTCTTTACCCCGAGGTCTTTTAGTGAATTACATGGCTTTTTTTTTTTCTTTTTTGCTTGGTTCAATGCTATCTCCTCAAAAACAAGGGAGTGTGCAACAGCACATCACAGCTATAAAAGCATCATTAAAACACACATGATCAGAACATCTGCTAGTACAGATAATAAGAATCATGAAACTCTATGACTTTAACAGCCAGTCCCTGAACCCAATTGTGACATAGTACCAGCTGTTTTTCTTCTCTTCTCTCTGAAGCAATATGAAGGATCATTGATATTACTACAGGCTGACCTCCTTCTCTTCCCCCTCCTCCTTCTCCCCCTCCTCCTCCATGACTTTGATCATCCTTTACAGCCTTCATTTTACAGGTCCGGTCCTACTAATCACATCCATCTGGGTCTGTTTTTCCCTCTGGACTGTGTTGCTGTATTTATGCAAGAGTTTGATCCCAGATTTGGGTATGAAATCTCCATAGAGGCTGAGCATATATTAGTCAGTTTGGAGATAGCGGTTTTGCTCAAATGGATAAAAACAACCAGCCTGAATGTTAAACTGAATCAGTAAGGCAGGTTGCCATGATAAAATGTTGACTGCAGAATTAAATTACGGTTCTAAAATACAAATGAACAACATCAAGTTGCATTGGAAAGCGCATGAAGTTTATAAAATATAAGCAGGTTGTTTAATTAAAATCTGCCTAAGGGTGAGATCCAAATATTTAGTTGATACTTAAGGTTATTGTAACTAATGTTCTAATGCTTCCGCTTTATCAGTGCAAATCCCAAATCCAACCATTTTACAACCAGGCTACATTTGCACCAATGCAACCAGATATCTCCAGAGAGCTCAGGAGATCAACCACACTTCCACCTGCCTATACGGAGTTTAGGATCTGTAGTGGTTGCTCAGAGCTGAAAGGATCCATTTTCAATTCTACAGCAGCTCTTATGGGGATTTGGAAGACGATTTGCAAAGTTGAAGAGAAACTCAAAAACCCCTAAAACCTGAGCAGGCCTGCTTCTATTGGAGAGTATGTTACCTGTCGGGTATCGGGGATTCATCACTTGAGAATGTGTTTGCTAAGAAAGGGGTGGATTGTGTGGGTAGTGAACAAAATAACTCTATTAAGCTACAGAAGTAAATATATATATATATATATATATATACATACATACACGTGTGTGTATATATATATGTATATATACACACACACACACACGTTTTTTAGATATTTTTTTAATCCACTATGCAAACTTGCCTCTTCTCCCTTTGAAGGACAAATCTGCTTGTATTTAACAGCTGTCTTTCATGAGGAGAAATGTGATTTGTTAAAACATTTATTGAGTGTCAAAACTGATTCATTGCTGTACAAACCCGACACACTAAATTTAAAAAATAAAAGTTTAGAGACCTGACCCTTGTTACAGGGAAGGGATGATGTATCTATGGCAGCAGCTCTACAGCAGGGGGCAGACAGGAAGTGAGCATGCAGCTCAGATGTATGTAAACCCCAGCTGGGACGATCCTTTATGATCTCCACCCAAGAACGTGGCCTGTTAGCAATAATTCCTTTCATTTGTAATTAAGCCTGGGAAACGGCACACCTGCAGTGACACATCATGCATTCATTACGGTGTGTTGTGGTATTGGGGAATTCTTCTGATGGAATGCATCAAAGTCCTGTCATTCACTGTCGCTGTGTGGAATGTCTCTGAACCCGACGCATTTTCATTACTGCATCTTTGCACCAAACCTTGGCCTCTCTCATCAGGCTGTCCTCGTCTACAAGAACCTGAAGGTGTGAAGAATGTGGCCACCCACCCTCCACCGCCACCACCAACATCACCATCGCCACCCCACCCATGCCTCTCTGCCTTATCATGAAACCTAAACTGGTTTAAACAGTAGTAAGGCGTGAGAGAAACTGCAGCAGGAAGGGCCAGCCTGTCCGCTTTCCAAAATTCTCCACATATTCCAAATACTTTAATGGGAAATGGATGGATAAGTCACCACATAACAAAAAAAAAAAAAAAAAAAGAAAAAGAAAAGATTGTTCCAAGCCAGGGAGAGTGTTCATTTTTCAGATATACACAGACAGCTGCATTAGTGATATCTTGTATGTGTCGTTGAGATAAATGTTGAGTGGAAGTGCAGTCTGATGGGCCATCGCGAGGCCAAAGGCAAGTTCTGAAAACAGCTCCAGCTCATTCTCATTGAATAAACATGAATAACAGAGTACATACCTGCACCTGCATCTAAGTCTAGACACATCCTGTTATAAATTACACACAGCATTGCATAACAGTTTGTATTCACACGTGCTTCTGCTTTACATCCCTTATAAATACTGACATACAGCACATGTATTAAGGGCATATAGACTCGCAGGAAGTGTGTGCAGAGTATGACGGCTGAAATAATGACAGCACTTTAGAAGGAGCCGGGGGGTAATAACTCTATCACCTTAGTACTTGGTTATTACTGCCCTCGTCTAGTGCCTTAACTTCATTATGCTAACAAGATGCTGACGACATCATTAATCACACCTCATTTCTGGGCTGATGAGACAAAATAGGCTGATTTAGAGTACAAGTGACAACGTGGAGGGGGATGGAGTGAAGTGTTACAGCCCTTACGGCTTCTTGCTTGTTTAACTCAAGCTGTCAAATAAACGTAGTGGAGTAGAAAGTACAATATTTCCTCTCATGTGGCACTTAGCCGACCAATGGTGCACATCGCTCAGTCAGTCAGGCCGGCCCTGCTGTTGTGGTCCAGCCATAAAGGTAAACGACAAACCAAACCGCCGTGGCCACAAAGAGAGACTATTAAAATGAAATATTAAACTCAATATTGATGTCAAAATGTATCTCTACAACAACTAATACCCTGCTTGTGACTGAATGCCCGTGTTTGCTAAAATTAGATAATATATGACATGTTCTAATGACATTTTATTAAGAAATGCAAACATTGGAATTGAAAGGGTGCGCTGTTACAAACCAGCTAGCTAACATCCAGTGAAATTCAGAAACTTTGAAGGTAAGAAAATAAAACATATTGAAGAAGCCAGATAGTTATTTATGTTTAGTCATTTACCTACAGTCTGAGCAAAGTATATGAGCAGAGATTTGAGGGCATTAGCCACTTATGCTAAAAGATAATGGCAGGTAAGATCGCCAACTAACGTCAAGCTGAAGAAATGGTATAGTCCACTAAAGGGGTGTCTTAAATCATACTACAAGATTTTACAATATCGAGGTATGAATATAGGGAATATATTTTAATAGTTATAATTACAGCTAGGTAGAATAAATGTTACAACCAAATCCCCCCCATAGTTTAAACCTTGGGCTGATTCGAATTTGAGGAGGGAGATTTACCCATGAACCAGCTGATGAAGCATTTCATGAGAATTATTGAGTTTAGTCATAATTTGTTTTGCCTTTAAAACACAATAAAATCCCAGTTGCTAAGCTTCTTGTGCCAAGCTCAAGAGAGTGTGTGGTACTTTCTTTAGTGCTGAACAAAAGCCACTGTCTTTACAACACATCCTCCACAAACAGCTCACAACACTTGTCATGTGGGTGAGACATTTGGTCCGACATTCCCCGAGCGCCTCCAACACCTGCCTCAGACCATCCGTCATAGAGGAGGGAGTGTATGCTACCACCTCTGCTGTTAGGCTCGGCGGGAGGGCTTTAATTTATTGTATGTGTGCCGTTCGCTGTTGTTGCCAATCAGTCACCTTGTGAAGCTGACAGCCTGCACAAGGCTTCAGAGTGGGCATGAGAAACACTATGGATTTTTTTTTCCAGGGAGATGGGCTGTGGGTGCCGCCTCAGTAATGCAGTCATATTTTACCCCCATTCAGCAGGATGTAGTGATAGCCAGCAGCATCCTGGGGGAACCCTACTGCTTTGCCTGCACTCCACAGAAAGAGTGGGCTGCTCTCCTTGTCTAATTATACTACAGGAAAAATAGCACAAATTACTTTATTTTAATGCAGCAGGGAGTGGTGAAAAATTTACTCTGACTTATTAACTGAGAGGAGGAAGAAATCATTCAGGAAGTTTTTCAATCCAAAGCAGTCAGATACGTCAGCGCTGCAATGTTAATGCTCGACTGAAAGCAGAAACAGCAGCCCTGTTTTCAGGTTGATGTGTAAGCGGAGAGGACTTGTAGATGGAGCCTCTCCAGAGACAAATGGTTTAAAGGTCACACAGTGAGCTGAATCTCTAAGAGGAGATGTAAAAGGTAGGAGGGGATTGAGGGGGAGAGGAGGAAAGAGAGAAAGAGAGGGATGGAGCAGGGGGAGGTCGAAAGACAAGGTAAGGCTGAGAGATGTGGACAGGGAGCCAATAAGCTCAGACCTGGCATTAATATGCATCTCATGCGGTCTGATCACAAGGGGGCAGCTCTAAGCACAGGTGTGAATGCATAGTCTTAAGGATGCATCAGAGATCCGATCGCTCACACTGCATTCAGAGCTGGTCTGGACTCCATACAACCGCATTATTTTAGCAAACGGGAACGCAAAGGTGACCTGGGCCACACTGAAGGACCACCTACTCAACTCTCAGGACTGAGAGTTGAGTAGGTGGTCCGATTCGTGCCGCCAGTTTCATAATGAACTGAAAATATTCTTTACAACTCTCACAGTATTTCCACTACATTGATTTAATCGCAGCGGCTCACCAAAATATCAACACTGACCACAGTGAAAACCTTATTTCATTGTTGCGCTGTGTGCAGTGCATGGATTTGCTTAGTCCTTCCTTGACCTGCTCCCTCTCTCGCTCACACACACACACACACAAACACAGTTAGACTGGTTTAACTGTGGTCTTTAACAGGAATGATGTACGTGTTTATTTGCACATAGAGCGGGGAAATGAGATCTGAAGTGTTCACTCGAGACACATGTGGAGGTGCATTTCAATGCCCGACGTGAACCAACGTGCACAGAGCTCGTCCACTCGTGATTGGATCACCCGAGATGCACGTCAACGCACGGCCTAAACAAATGCCACTTCTATGAGATGCGGAGGTGAAGTTACTTATTGTGAAGTGGAGGAAGAAACCAGCTCCATTTATTTTAATTCAGTCATAATTCAGTTGTGAAATAAATAAATATGAATCACTGAAGCTGCTGGGGACAACATTAGTTGTGCAATTATTTGGTCATAAACCAAAGTATTGAGCAAATTTTGATAATTCATCCTGTGGGGGACAGAGACATCTGCACCAAATTTCATGGTGATTCATACTAATGGCTGTTGAGATGTGTGGTACTAGAAGAAAAGTCAGGGGATCTCCAAAGTCATCGGCGCACATAACGTGGGAACAATGAATATCGGAACACAATTTTAGGCAATTCATTCAGCTGCTGTCAAGATATGGACCAAAGTGATGGACAGAGCAACATTTCTATCCATAGAGCCGTGTCTCTAGCACAGCTATGTCTTGTGAAAACATGCCAGCCCAGTGTTTTTCTTTTTTTTTTCCCCAGTCTGTAAGTGGGCTAAATAAGGAAACAAACCTTGTTGTGCTATAAATGTGTGCAAGTTATATTACAGCAGTGGCCATAATGAGCTGTGTGTCCTGTTTAGCCGGCCATTAGCCAAAAATAGGGAGAGTCAGGAGGAGCTGGGGTGAGGACAACGCACGGGTTAACGAATTTCACGGCGAGACTGACAGCAACCGGCTCCTTATTTATCAGTCCATTCGCTTAATTAAATAGAAGGCATTGCTAAAGAATTTGGGCCGGTTGTATTATCAACAGCTAGAACTAATTAGTGTCAAGACGCGATTTAATTACAGAAGCCATTTTGGAATTATACACACCATTAGACTGTTTTCTCTGCCCCATCAATAGTGTATCAGGCAGTTGGGGTGAAGGGAGAGAGGGTGAGTCGGAGGGAAAGGAAAACACAAATCCATTGGATGGTGGAGTCTTGAGCATTTATTTCGAATGTGGTGATGGACTGTCAGCTCCTAACAAGGCCTTGCTGTTTTTGGATGTGACTATCAATGTCAAACTAGTAGCAGAGGAGCTCCTATCAGGTGCATCTGTGTAACTGTTTTCTGCTGATTGGTGATCACATGACATCGTCTTTATAGAGGCAGAGCTCAGAGGAAGTTATTTAACTGTAAATAATTCACAAAAACAAATCACACATTTTTTTT
This sequence comes from Rachycentron canadum, assembly GCA_038496675.1. Classification (NCBI taxonomy): domain Eukaryota; kingdom Metazoa; phylum Chordata; class Actinopteri; order Carangiformes; family Rachycentridae; genus Rachycentron; species Rachycentron canadum. The sequence goes on from CM076651.1 coordinate 4,587,854, forward strand.
TTTTTTGTTGTTGTTGTTGTTTTTTACTTGTGCTGCATTTTTGCCCTGACTTAGTTCTGGAGAACAGACACATAATTCAATATTACTTTATTGAATGACCATTGAATGGCGACCATACCCCGATACAAGTTTTTATTTGTCCATTTAGAAACTTGATATCAATTATCATCCCTCCCCTGTGCTCCTATAGGCGACAAAGCGCATTGTGTGTATATAAATAATGAAGGCCTTGCGTTTGTGTGCACATGCAATAGTGTCTTTTACTCTCCAGCTGTGGCTGCCTGTGATGGCCCTGGCGCAGTGGTTCAGTAAGGGCGCCACGATCGGGCTGCTATCTGGTAGGCTGTCATTCAGCTCACGCCGTGGTAGCACTGAGAGCTCTCACCACTTCTATGATGCGCCTTCCTTCCCTTTCTTCCTTTCTACCCATCTCCTTGTCCCCAGCTTTTTCATTCCCCAGTTATCTTGTTCCTCTCCATTGCGTTGAAAGGGTTTTATTTTTTTTTCTTTCATGCCCTTTATCCTTCGCCCACTTCTCTTCCAAACAAAGTCTTTATCTGCAATGCGAAAATTCTCATTACTCGTATCTTAAGAAGTCATAACACTGCCGAATCACAACTTCTGTTTGAACTTTTCGCTTTCTTTCTGAGTCTGTGGATGCTGCCTGAGCTTTTGTTTTGTGCCTCTGTTGAGGTGTTAATCTGATCAGTGGAGCAACTCACGAGTTCATCAACTGAGTCACCACATCTGTGCCACCGATGGCATTTACATTCTGCTGTTTAAATGACACCTAATGAATAAGATCACGTTTGAACAGTGAGATATTAATGTATTTTACAGAAATATGGCCATAAGAGTCAAAAGTGCATTTTGACTATTACGATTTTAAGTGGATTTTAATTTTTGGTCCGATAGCCATCATCAGTTAATGAGTGACTACTGACCCATCATTATGCAATGGAAGCCACTGCTCAGCCCAGCCAAAGAGCAGCTTTGCCTTTTTTTTTTTTTTTTTTTGCATCCTCGCCTAATTGAGGCCCCCTGATGGTTTAAGCCTTTGGATTTGCCCAGTTATAGTGGCTAGGTACTAAAAATAAACACACAGAGGACTGACCCAAGGGCTCCAATGCCTTCTGCCGTGTGCACGCACAGACACACATATACACACAGGCACACGCCCACACACTGTCTGACCGACAGTGTCCTCAGTCAAAGGAGAGAGCGTCCTTGAGACAGTGGCATGTTGGCTCACTTGGCAGCTTGTTTGTCCTCTCTCTCATATATCCTTCCCTTCATTCCTTTGCTCTCCCTACAGCAAGCTGAGGAGATAGTTAATAACAAAACGCTGTTGGGGAGGGCAAAACAGAGATTGGACATGGACGCCTCTTCTATGCCAGCTGATCCACTTTATCTGGGCGCCAGCACAGACCGATGGTTGGAGGGGTGAGGGAGTTTCTGACAAAAGAAAATGGAATGAGGCGTTTTTTTTTTATCTTGTCTGGTTTATATATTTTTTTTTATTTTTAATGGAGCTGCTTCGTGAAATAGTTGCTTGCTCAGAGATTAAGCAATGGTTTGCCTTGGAAGGAATTTGGGATATTCTAGACGCGGAGCTGTTTGACTAAACATATAATCTAAAGCAAGGTTCAGAGGAACAGCCACACCACAGTGGTCTGCAAAAATATCACTCACAATATCCCCCTCCTCAGCTTGCGTAACCACATGTGCGCACACACCCACTAACATGCACATCTACACAAACGCTGCCACAAGTGCTCATCGGTTTCTGAAATGTAGTGATCAAGTCCCATCTTATGGCTCACTCTTACAGAAGACCACAAATCTTCGTCACTAGTTCAGCAAAGGCACTTTCTGTGTTTGGCTCATCTAAGTGCCTCCCACTCCCGCTCTGGTTCAGATGAAAATTGAATACGCAATATTATTAAATAATTAGTGCCTCCAGGTCAATATGTGTTTTGAAATGTGTGAGGTCCCGAGAATAGCAAAGAAATAGCGATGGGTCAAGTTAATTACTGGCAAGGGCAACCAGCAGCACAGCAAAAAGTCGCCAGATGCATACTGAGAGAAATGCACCAATATTCACACATGCACAAACATTTCAATGCTTTGTTTGTTTTGTGACACAAGGTGGGGCGATTTATTCACCTCGCTCTGTCTCTGGGAGCACGATATCGCACATTTACATTCCATTTCTGGGTGAAGCGTGATCGATCAACCTTTATTTCAAATGAGCGGCTCCCAAAGTGTCGCCTGGGTGGGGTGGGGGTGAAAAGAATAACAGCTATGATGTGTAATAGTTACATCTATTTATGTCTTCATTCAAGGCAAGAAAGGAGGCCAAGGTGCACAGATTGATATTTTAATCACACGGTTTCGCTCTGAAACTGTTTTCCCAACAAAACAATGAATGTGATTCTGAATGACTTCATATCATTGAACAAAAACACTCTCACATGAGATCCCACTGGAACAATACTAAGAGTCTACATCCACACTGGGAGCTCTGTGAGGCTGCTGCATAGGCAGAGCTTTGAGCTAAATGCTATTATGTTGATTTTAAGCAGGTGTAATGTTGTAATGCTTACAATCATGTTGTAGTGTGTTATTGGCACTAAACACCAAGTATACCCAGGGCTGATGGGAATATCATTGGTTCTGTATGTATTTGGTCAGTTCTTTGGTCAAATAAAACAAATCATTTGACAAATTAAACACTTTAGTCTAGTGGTTGTGTTGCATTTTGTTTTTGTTTTTTGTATTTTTTGGCATTTCCTGGTTTCCCTAGTGTTGTCTGTGTCTGTCAGTGTAGACGTTGAGAATAACGTACAGTAAGGTCAAAGTTAAATCTTTCAATTGCTAGTGGTGCTACAGGAAAGGACAGAGGGTAACTACAGTCAGCAGAATTCATCCACTGGGGACCATGAATGTACAAAATTGAATTCATTCATTTCAGTCTGAATGAAAGTGGTGAACCAAGTGGCAGAGCTAAAGCTACCCTGCTAAACAACGTCCCACTGAATATGGAGTGAGCGTTTGTGGCCCGTTGCCTCTAATTCGTGGCTGCACAAAGGCGCCTGTTATCATTGACCCTGGTACAATAACCAATCAGACATAACGTACCGTAATCAGCATGCTCCCAAATACCCGTGATGATGAGCTTAGCTAATTGTCATTCATCTGCAGTTTTATTAACATTGAGACATTGAAAAAAGTCCACACTGTCTAACATCTTTATGCTTTTGATTCTTTTGATGACCTGAATGTAACGGCTGTGTCTCAAAGTGCACAAAGAACAGTTTGTCCTTGGCACTGATTATAAATAAGAGATTAAAGAAGAGATGCCGAACACTCCAATCATTTGCACAACAAACCATGTTCCCTCTTCTGTCAAACGTCTGCATCAGTTGACACCTGACAGACACAAAAGCAAGAAGATTATATAAGGTCAGATGCTTTGTGGCATCGTTTCCAAAGATGCAGGGTTAGTGGTAGCGACCTTTAGATGTTCTAGATGAAAAGGAGATGACTGTCAGAAAATGGGAGTTAATTTATTGTGTTTCAGCTACACACTGGGAAGATTTAATCTTCTGTTACGTTTCATTTATATTTCAATTTCAATTCTATTACTAATGTATCACCAGTATTAGAGGATCTATAAAGGAATTGCTTGGCACATGTTTAATGGCAGTGCAAACTGTGCTGACATTGCTGCTGCTGTTAGATAAGGATTATGTTTTCTCAGCACCAAACAGCTCCTTGGAACTGGGCATGATACTAAACATATTAGCACAAATTTTAAGCCTGTATCACTGCTTCTATTGACATCACTGTTTTCCAGCTGCTCTTATGCTGCAGTGTTTTTCCTCATTAGGATATCAGTATTTATCCGTGACCCACAGGGACAGCGTATCTCAAAGCCAAATGTGGCTAGCCACTGCCATGTTAATTGCGGCTCTGACATATACCATGAGGGGAAACTGCAGCATATGCTAATTGTTGAGGTGAAGCGAGGCCTCACTCAGCCCGCGTTCATCACTTCTTGGAGCCGGCGGGATGTTTGTTTTCACCCATTCGGGAAGAGGAGATCAGCCCAACATGGTTCATATTTAAAATCAAACAAACCTCGACAAAAAAAAAAAAAAAGAAAAAGAAAAAGATGGCACAATACCACCACCCCCACATTCCTGACGAGCGCTACATGTCAGAATAAGATCCCAGCCTCTTCCCTTGCAGAACACCAACCCAGCAACCCCGTGGTTGTTTCTTCTTGCACATGCCGCTGACAGCTTGCGCCAAACAATCTCTTGGGAAGCCTCGTTTCCCCTCATCTGAATATTTATGAATGTTGTTGAGCGGCCACATTCCATTATCGGAGAGATTGCCTGGCATGGGGCTCCCAATCCTTTCACCCCACTCACGTCCGTCTGGGAGCCTTGCACTTCATCCAATTGCAGTCGGTATTTCACTGTGCCTGGCTGCCACCGGTGTTGCCGATGTTATGGAGAAAAATGAGAGGGATCGCGGGGGGGGGGGGCAGTACAGAAGGGAACAGGGTGGCGAGCAGTCAAGAAAAAAAAAAAAATCTATACAGGAGAATGATGAATGGCGTTTTCAAGGTTACAAAGCCTAAATTAAATCGACTAATTCTCTGAGGTGGAAACACATGCTGCCCCCCCCCTCCCCTCCTCCCTGAAGTACGTGTCAAACTTTCAGGGCAAAGGTAAAACAAAAACCTACCATTTACACACCAGTTGTCCCCTCTTTATCTGTACTTCCTGTAACAAGCTACTCACTCCAAAATTTATTAACAATCTCGGTCGTCTACAGAACCAAGCAAACAAGGGGTGGTCAAGGAGCCACTGCAGCGCCACTACTGCACAATGTTCTCATTGTTTCCTGTCTGGTTTACAAGTGGGTGTATTTGACTAACATCCTCTATTCACCCTGCTGAAAACAAACACTAGTGAATAGGAAGGGAATGGCTGATCCAGAACTGCCTGATAAGAATCAGATCCAGTACTTAAGTTCCTTTTTTTCCCCTTCCTCCTCAATCGTTAAGAGGAGGTTCCCTGGGAGGATATGAAATATATAAAAGGTGGGAAGATGGGGAGTGTTCCCTCAAGTTAACAGCTGAAGAGGTTTTTGTGTAAAGGAGAAACCCTCTATTGATAAGAAACTGCTTAAGTGACTATGAACTCATTTCCATTCAGCATTCCACTGTAAAATATGCCAAAGTGCAACTCTGGCAGCGTGCGATAAGTTTGACCCCTGCATGCTGATAGTTTTAGTGAAGCATTCAATGAGAGAAAAGGGCAAGGATTTCAATTTTAATTGCGAGAAGAATTCACAAAAGATCTCTCAAACGTGTTCATCAGTTACAGCAGAGCGCGCACATTCTCCCTCCAAGGCTGCCGCTTCTTTCTTTTTTTGGATACTGTTACAGAACAAAAATGACAAATATAATAAATGTTCTTGTCATCCTACTCATAAAACCCAAAGGAAATGTTGATGAATAAATTCACCGTGGCAAAGGATGGCTTTGAGAAGAAAAAAATAAATAAAGAATTAAAAAGTGGTGGGATGTATTGAGAGGAAAACAGAATAAGAGCCAAAAATACACGAAAGTGATTTTTTTTTTTTTTAAAATGTGAGAGGCGTGATTTCATTGAAGTCAGCCGTGATTGGAGCTTCTGCCGCAAACGCACACACACACCTGATTCCTGCAGTGTGTCACTTGTCCGCCTTCTCTGGGTTGTAATCTGCATTCACGCAAAGGCTGGAGGTGCTACTGCCAACGGGGACATGAGAGTAATTTGAAGACAATCGCAGGCCAAGGGATGAATTTGAAATCGTGGTTAAATGAGAACGCTGGCTAAGGATGGATGGATGACCGCGGAGGAGGATGCAGGGCACATGAGAAGCTAGATATTTTGCTGCGCCTGCTGCTTTAGACGATTACTCACTGTTACACATTTATGGGCTCCCTGTGAGCTGCTCTTGCCGGCATGTCAACCTCCACTTTACCAAAAACCATTTCCCTACTAGACACATGCATCTGGAGCGCCTTCACCTCCAGACACACATATTTATATAAATATATCCTCGGTGGCTGCCTGCAAAACACAGACACACATTTAATCTAATCAGCCTGTCAACAACTTTTCAGCCTATTCTGGTGCCACATTTTGATGCAAATGCACGTTGCACACAGTGCATGAAGTGCCGGGAAATGCGCACAATGGATAGGCATCTGCGTTCTCAGTCAGACGCGTATTGACAACAAGTCAAGGTCAAGTAGATGAAGCCCCACTTGCCTCTTTGTGCTCTGCAAAGGTTCACCGTGCCCTGTCTGAGAGCAACATGCATCACACAAAGCACCAAAGAGCCGCATGTAATCGGGATACAATGAATTTTGTAAAAGTGTCAGCTGTAGATCTCATGTTATATCATGGCCTTTCACAGGATGTCACTCTCATTTGTTTTTGCTCTTTGAGAAATGACCTTCCCAAAAATGTCACGACTGTCGGACGAGTCCTTGTGCGAGAGCGAGATAAGACACAACATTGTGCCCTCAGCTGGTAATTAATGCTTCAGCTGGAGCGGGTGTGGGGGGAATTCTTAGAAAGGGCACGGTTTGTGGGTAAGGTGGGTGGAGGATAGCACTGGAAAACGTCCTGCATTCTGACAGGTCCAATTATGTTGAAAGTACCACGAAGATGAGAAAAGAATGGGAATGTGCAATGTGGGAGACAACAGACGGCCGATAAGCCTGTTTTGCCAGAATGATCTGACAGCGAAGGCTGTGTACACATGCAGCTGGATGGGAAAAAAGATAATGATCAACGGTGGTGGCTGGACTAAGGCCACATTCAGACATTAACACATTAGCACTGTGTCAAAAAAAAAACAAAAAAAAAAAAAACAGCCCACTCATTCAATTCAGTGACACCACTAAGCTGGACACAGAGCACTTCAGCAAAAAAAAAAAACCAAAAAAAAAAAAAACAACAAAGCGGGTTCAACATGTTTATTGGACAAGTTGCTACACTATCAATCTGTATTTATAGCTGTTGCACCACAACTACAGAGTTTAGGAACCCACCTACCGTAGCTTCCCCACAGCTGATGTCTGGCCAACAGCTTCTACGGAGGCAACATTTGAGAACCACAGTCATAGTGTGCTATTTGAATTTTCTTCTGTGTGTTTCGGCACGGTGGAGCAGTGGTTAGCACTGTCGCCCCACAGCAAGAAGGTTCTGGGCTTAAATCCCAGGCCTCTGGCCTTTGGGTTGGGTTGACTCCAGGTACTCTGGCTTCCTCGCACAGTCCACAGACATGCATGTTTAGCTTAACATTTAGTTGACTCTTAATTGCCTGTAGGCGTGAGTTTGAATGGTTGTTTGCCTCTGTATGCTGACCCTGCAATAGACTGGCAACTTGTCCATAACGCCATGGCCCAGCTGGGATCGGCCCTCCATGACCCTGACGGATAATCAGTATAAATAGTGGATGGATGGATGTAAGTTTCTGAAAAGTTGAAGTCAGACTCAGGAGCCTCAGTAACACACATCTAGCACAGTAAATACAGTTACTTAGAGGATTAGATAATAAATAACGAAAGGTTCCCTGAGGAGTTTTACCCCTCTAGTGGTGCTATGGAGCTCTTTGTTTCACTCACATTGGTGTACATGTGTAACGTGGGGCACGCCCTTGCCAATTGTTTCACACTGTTCCGATCATCTACAGGTAGGCATAGGAAACCATGCTGCAATGCGCCAACAAAGACCGAGAGGAGGAAGACTGCAAGCCAGTGTGCACGGACATTGTAAACAATTCTGAATTTTAAATGCAACCCCACGGGGCTTTAAAGCAAGGTAGGGCCTCATCATGCTCAATAAAGCTGTCTCGTGTGGTGGTGAAATAAACAGGAGAGTCAACACTGAACTACAAATCCTTTAACTTTAGCATGTACTGGTGAGCACCTTTAACCATGTGCATCAAGTAGAACATCAGGTTTATGTGGCAACACACTTTCATGATTAAATATGACAAAGCACAAAGTTCTGCAGCACAAATAATTCTGTCAAACTTAAAATCATGATGACAGTTATTATGTTATAAACTGCAGTGTTTAAGCATCTCATGAGTGTTAAAATTAGACTAGACTACAGGGATTTGTACTTCACTTTTTCACCTGTATCTGGCTGCAGACACACACACACACATGCGCACACGTAGCCTCTTGCCCCCGCCATTTTTGATCTGACGCCCTGTTAAAATGTGTAGATGAGAGGTCGGACGGTGCAGAGTTTCAGCATGTTTACTGCTTGACCCACTGGTAAGAGGGTGAATGGAGCAGCGCAGGTTTACTCCCTGTGGTCAGACGGGTTCAGATGAGCAGCTCCGAAGCGATTAGGCCTGGGTGCAGCGACATGTGGGAGGCAGAGAAAACACGGGGAGACAGGCAGCAGAATGAGCTTCCATTGTGTGAACGTCTGAGGTGGGGGAGAGGTGAGCCTCCACGGCCTCATTTATACACCTAACTGTTAGTCCACGATGTTTTGGATTTGACCCGATTTATTTTGTTGTTATGGTTAATTTGAAATCACACGAAGACCTGGAGGGAGCTTGGTTTGTCAGCGCTATTTGGCTACAGTTTGAAAGCCAACTCAAACTAATCTGCACGTGTGTGTTTGTGGGAGCACGTGTTTTGATCCTACCTTGGGTAATGATGCAAGGCCCTGACATTTCTACATCCCTTTTAACGGAGCTGCTTAAGTTGTTGAGAGTCACAAAGTGAGCATGAAATCATAGACTGCATCCAACCAGGCAGCAGGTGGGTGGGTGGCGTCCGGTCCCTCCTCCTCAGGAACCGCTCGTGTTCCTCAGAGAGAGAGAGAGGTCCTGCTAAAGCAAAACAGCTCCTCACAAAGCCAGGAAGGAAAAAAAAAAAGCTACAAGGCACCTAAATCAAACCCCGAGTAACTGAAAACAATAGTTGTTACGACACTAATGAGATTACATCAAATGTCCCCAGGAAATCGGCTAAGGTGATGAGGTGATTTACTTCTTGGTGACTGGGTAGACTGTAAAACACCAAACATGGAATTAATCAGTCCACATTAAAACATGTAGAGTAGCTACAAAAATGTAATGAATTAAAATGTATCCAACAATAAAGTTACACTTCCTTGGGTCTAAATTGAGTTACTTCAACTATTTGCAAATCCAATAAAAAGTAAGCAAGACAATTTTTTTTTTTTGTACATAATCTCAAAAATATAATGCATGTATAGATGACTGAGGAGCATCTCAAATTGAATCCTGATTTAATTCGGAAGCCAGTGTAGGGACATCAGATCTGGAGTGATATGAGGTCTTAGTGGGTAATCCTGCTGGAGAGTTTTGGACTAACTGTAACAGAGTAAGTGTCCTTGCTCAGGCAGGAATAAAGGGGATTGTAGCATCTAAGAGCGTGGACACAAAAACATAGTAACCATGAATGTCAGTGGACACCTGAAAACCAGAACTATAGATTTACTTTGATGTAATTGAAGTAAATCCAATGTGCATTTTTGTATTATCTCATTTAATCTCTCAGAGCTGCATCCCGAGTAAATCATCCAGCCTGCTCCGAGCTTGTATTATCTCCACTCCGTTCAAGTTTTATTTATAAAGCCCAAAATCACAAGTTTGTCTCAGATGGCTTTACAGTCTGTACAGAACATGACACCCTCTATCTTTAGACCCAGAGTTCAAATGATCTGCATTTGGATCCATCTGACGTCCAAAAATCTACTGAGATTCCACCGAGGTGTTATCAGCATCTGTTAGCTAAAAGCCCAGATAGCGCCTTCAGATCTTAAGAGGTGCTTAATGTCAAAACCCGTGACTCGAACACGAATACGAGATCTGAGCAACAAGATATGAAATATTTCTCCCTGTCACAATTTAAACTCAGATTACCCAAGGGGCAGGGATCCTTTTTACATTCACCATTTACATTTCTTTTTTTTTTTTTTTTTTTTAAACTCCAGAAAAACAAACTAATCTGTCTGTGTTTTTTGATGTCTCATCCTTTCATTTTCTATTTGGTAGAACTCGATTAAATTTTTCCAAACCGTGACATTTTCACCAGAGGACTCCCATGTTTGTGTCTCAAGAGTGGCCAGAGAATGATAATCATATTTAATAAGGTATTGATTTGACCAGCACGCATCCACTATCAAACACAAGCAGAAGAAAAGCATGTTGGTTGCCCTTTCAGGAAACATGTAATGTGGCAGGAATATAATGGAGCTTCTCTGGAGAGTTTGACTTGATATTGGAGTTGTTCACGGAGCTGTTAGGAATACAAACTATTGATTATTCTCTAATGTCTTCAATGTTAGTAACAGTTTTCCTAAGCCAGGATGGTTCACGCGAGTCTGAATTCAGCCGTCATCACACGGTGCTGCAAATAAAAACCAATCGCACAGAAAGAGAGAGAGAGAGAGAGAGAGAGAGAGAGAGAGAGAGGAGGAGAGAGAGCAGCACTAACGGTCACACACTCACACGCACACACACTTGGGTCAATTCTACCTTATCAGCTCTTAAATTAATGAGAGTGGTCCAGACACCACGTTGGGTAATGAGACAATTAATTCCTCATCTGGCATTTTCATCCAACAGCTCTTGAACAACAAGAAGAGCCAATAGCTACAGGCAAGAAAGTCAAAGAGCGGGCAGGGGGTGGCAGGGAGGCGTTGTGCGGCTGAAACAGGTGAACAACGGTATTCGGGGCATGTCAGAGACAGCGGCGGTTGACCGAGAAAGCGAGGGAACAGCAAGACACGGGCACGGGTCAAAGGCTGCCGCAGACGAGGAGCTGAGGGAGGTGATAGAAGAGAGCAGAAATGAAATCTGGTGGAGAAGATGGAGAAAAGGGGAGAAGGAACAGGCGCCAAAGCTGAGGCAATTACCTGCCAAACCAAGTCCCCGTCTTTTCTCCTCTCTCACAGCGCTCACGGGAGAGGGACGGAGAGCGGTGTGAGCCATCAGAAGAGCTGAACTCTTGTCTATCCCCGACCTAATTATCCACAGGAAGGTCCCCAGGTGAGCTACAGGGCGCTTTAAGTGTGTGAAGGCCATCCACGCAGGAGAGCAAACATCTGCCCATCATAGTGACAACACACAGACAACAGCCAGCACCAAAGTACTGGATAAAGGCCAGTCGCACAAAAAAGTGGCACAATGAAATTCTCCTGCTGGAGGCAGATGGTCATGGAGGAACTACTTGTGCTGTTAGTTTATAAATTGCTGTTGCTGGTGAGCTCACTGATAACACACTAGCCAGCCAGAAATTAGTCAGTCACAGTAACTCCCCAAACTTTCTTCCATTTTCTCAGCACTGGGCTGTTTTTTCACAGTTTTGTTTTCAGGCTGGTACATCATTTCGCTGTTTAAAGCAGGCCTAAAGGAAGAAATGATGAAGCACCTGTGCCCTGGCACATCTGCTAAAGGTATTGCTATTTGAAGTTTTAATGAGCATAAGAAGATATATTTGGTTTAAATCAACAAAAACCATCTCAGTGTAGTTTTACATCTTCTCTCTGGAGCTCTAGTAATAACAGGTTGGTGGTCTTCTGATTGGCCGGACAAAAATAAAGCAGATTTCATGTAAACACTCAGAGAGACCAAGGACAGACGGTGGCTCGAGGTGGGCTGGGCTTGGGGCACGCCTGAGAGCAGTGACTGCTATGTTGTGACATCACAAAGTTACAGAAATCTTGACGGCTTGTTTTTATGGCTGAGTTTCTTAATACAAGCTGTGTGCATTTCTCTGTGCACTTTGACACTTTCACAGTATTAATATAGAATCTAGACCTTCACACAACATGGGACCTTTAAGTTTCTTATGCGAACAATAGGCAAAGAAAAAACAAACAACCCTGAGGTAAGGGATCATCTGTAAATCAAGGCATATTTGCAATCATTCTGGTAGATCTGCCTGTTCTACAAGTTCATTTTCGACCCATATGGAGCTTGGACAACACTAAAATTTCACAACCTCCTTGCATTTCACCATTTAGTCTAGTGAGTTTCTGACAAGAGATTGAGCCGTTTCTGAACTGGTGCACCATCAACTCTTGTGATTCTCTCAGATTGCTATTTCAGTGTGTGGTATTTTTTAGAGGGTGGGAAATCAACATTTTGCAGCAGAACAGCTGGCAACACCCCACTTCCTCAGTCTGCTTCTACACAGTAACCCATTTCTGCATGAAGAGTTTCCTATGGTATGTCCAAATGGCCTATTATGGACAACCCCCTAGCATGTAATCACGTCTCAATAAGTGACACTATTCAACATTGCTTAGATCAATGCTCCTCGGCGATGCGTGTGGCTCAGGAGAAATCAATACCCCCTTTGTCAGACAAGACTCAATCACGTGCTGAAGCTTAATGGTGCAAAATGCAGATGCCTGAGGATTTAAGTGTGAAAAAGGTGTTGCTTCAGGGAGACAGAAGAGGGAAAGGGGGAGGGTTATTATATGACGTAATATCGATCCAAGTTGGAAAACAAGCACTGGATGCAGGAATCTACGGGGGGAAAAGCGTGCTTGATCGATCCGATCCCCGTCGCCAGACAAAGCACAGGATTATAGATGTTTGCACGGACAAAAGAATGGATAGGGAAGTGTATGGATGGTTTGACATGCAGGCTGAGAGATAAGGACAGATTGGACACATAAATCTGGGGGCCAGAGACAGAGCAATGGCTGACGTCAGATAAATGATAAGAAAAAAAAAAGAAATCACACACGTGCTGCAGATTTAAGGTCAGTGTTAATACAGCGGATTGTGATTGTATGTTAAACCAACTTTACAGATGGTATTATGCAACAGTCAGTCGCAATGGATGGAACAACGTGCTTGGAGTCAAGCCCAGTCATAATCCGGCCAATGAGTTGACAAAAAGCATCACTAGGCCTGGTCACCTAATCCCTCATACTCACTCCATGATGCAATGGGGAGATTTGCTGCCAGTTCCCCAGGAATATACAGTATTTGGTTTAGGTGCTATAGAGGAAATGGAAAATGAGCATCTTGTGTCCCCATCTTATGTATACTCTTGTTGCCAGTTTGTGCACCATTTTGGGACAGACCATCGATGATGCAGAGCCACAGATGGGTGGGGGGTGGGGGGTGGGTGTGTGATGTTGACCAGATTGTGCCTCTGCAGCCTTGGAAAAAGATATAAAACCTGCGTCGTCCAGGGATTACTGATGTCTCGCAGGAAATTGGCCTAATCCAAAGCAAATCCAGTGGGATATTTTCTGGTAATTCGCCGCTGACGGTTACTGTCCTTTTAACCACACGCCGACACGTCAAGACGGATCTTTTGTTCTCATGCTTCACCGACCGCGGCCTCAAGACATCAATCTAACAGATGTTATTAGTCAGACGGGACTCGACTTGATTACACAAGAGGCGCATTAGAGATGCAAGATAAGTAATCCTGTGCAGATTAATGATAAAATGTCCATACGGTTGGACACATTTTAGCAATCTTTTAAAATATCAGATGCACACACAATTTATTCTAATTTATAGATGGGCATCTTAAAGGCATTATTCATGCCCATAATTAACAACTAATTTATTCAGTTTTATTCTAAAAAGCTTTATATCCACTAAAACTAAACTGTTACCAGATGTGAGAATATAGTGATTTTGACCTTATTATAGTTGTTCATCCATAATATTTTGGTCTGTGCACTCATATACTCACACAGCAACAGGCTGGCAGTGTTATCAACTGCTCTGTCATGGCAACCTTTGTTAACTACACTGCATCTGTGCCTCTGCTTCCCTCTCCTCCCCCTGCCTCTCTTCTCCCAGCTGCACTCATCCTTGTGCCTCTCAGAGCTACACCCCATCTCCCTTCTATTCCTAAATTGGAATCAACAGGACCTCAACTTCTGTCATGCCATAGTTTGATTTTTTTTTTTTTTTTTTTTCAGAGCCCTGCCTGAAAGTATAGTTGGCCTCTGCCCTCCTCACTTCACTCCTTGTTCCCACATGGTCCCAGTCACCTGCTGCCATTAGCCTCAGCTTATGACCCAACCCCAACCAAGCACTTCCCTTCCCTCCCAAAACCCCCTTACACAAAGGGATCAGGAGCAGGACATATGCCTGTGTCTCCGATGCTGCTGCAGACCCCATGCCCCCCCCGTCATCTGGCGGATGACAGATGATGAGCAATGGGAAAAAAAAAAAACAACTCCTCACTATGTGGAGTTTCACTGTTGTGTTGCAATGCACCATCTTTAGGTTTCTAGACAGATCAGTAGATAGCATGACTGTGAGACTTCAGGCTGCAGGATTTACAGCCCTCCACCCCCCACCCCCCACCCCACCCCACCCCTCACCTCCCACCCAGTACAAATGATAGAGCCGGTCGTTTCAGGATGAGCGGCAGAATACATCATCCTCTCTCCAGTGAACAGGGCAGAGGGAAATGGGGAGTGGACCAAAGGTGTTGCCATGGAAGGGAGCTGTGTATAAATAACAAGGCTCTGAGGGAAGAAAAGACAGGGGAAAGAGGGTTGTTACGTCTCTTCACAGCAACTCTCCGATTTCGTTCCCATCTGAGTCATCAGCAGAGCTCTGATTTCACCTGAATCCTCTGCGCAGCGATGTGGTTCAAATCTTGGTGTATCATCCTTGTTATGTGAATTCAGTGGCCTCTCTCCTGCCGCTGTCTGGAGTTTGCAAGTGCAGAGAAGGTGAATGGAGAAAGAAATTAGACCAGGACCCTTATCAGTCAGGCATAGTCCAAGATCAACGATCTCCTCCTCTCGTCCCTCAGCTCCCCACTCTGCTATCGTCTTCCATCATTTCACATCCCCCTCGATGTCTGCAAGCTTTACCGAACAGCAAGCTGCCGTCGCGGTAATAAAAGCTGCCTCTGAGCCAAATTGCATGGTAGGGAAGAGAACAGCGAGCAGTGATTGCGCCACAGATTGCAGTTTGTGACCCGCCACCTCGAGGTCTAGAAGTCAGAGCATGTTGACCTTCGTGCGGTGGAGATGGAGGACTGATATCTTATCTCTGTCTCAGGAGAGGCGATGATGGATGTCTACCTAATGGGGCCTTTTGTTTGACTCTTGATAAACTCTATTAGAGGATGCTGCTGCTGTTATTGATTTAACAATGTTCTATCAGATTTAAAAAAAAAAAAAAAAAAGAAAAAAAAAAACAGAAAAGTCGTACTGATGATTATTTCTCACTTTCATCTCAACAATTCTCTCCACCCTCGACAATGAAGCGTAAATCCATGAATACTGCAACAAAAAGTTCAAGTTCAACTCAGGAGCAGAAGGCGGTGTACTTTTCTTGAGTGTCCCGTCGCTACAAATCTACAGCCCATGAATTGTAGATTTATTTTTACCCGCACACGGTTGCACAAATCCCAGGTGGCATTTCTCGAGTGGTCAAGGTCGCAGCTCTCGTGATCGAGAAGACCTGCGGTTAAAACCCTGAGGGCGCCGGAGCTGAGTGGGAGTGTGGTTAGGGGCGGATGAGGTAAGGTGGTGAGGCAGCACAGGGCAGGCTGATTCAGGAGAGGAAGAGAATGACAGGCCGAGAAGAGGAGCTGAAGAGGACGGGGTCACCAGAGGTTAAGATAAGCTAGCATGTGCCGGAGGCTGAGGATTCGAAGGTTACTGCATTATCTGGTTTTGCTGGTAACACTCGAAGAGAGGAAAAGGGAAAATGAGTTTTATCTCACAGAGAAAACCTCCCCTTGGTGTTTTTTTGTTTTGATTACAAAGAGTGAAATTTGAGTGCACAGGTCAGCATACACAGGAGATAAGATTACAGCAGTGAAGTAGCAAAACCTCTTTCCCTTTGTTTATCACACAATCCCTTTCAAAGGAATCAATACGACGCATGTAGCTCGTCCGTGAGAACTGTAAACTGCTTTTCCACCCCACACCAAGTCAGGTAGGGAAGAATCAAACAAAATAAAACCCAACATTTGGTGGCGGGTTAATCGATTTGATCCGATCACTCCGGGGATCAATTAAGCTCCGTAAGGTTGAGACCCACTGTCTGCTATTTGCTTCTTGAATGAGGCAATATCTGTTAGAAAATCATCAGTTCACAGACATCAAAGAGCAGCTTGCTAATGAGTTTTTGCTCATTAAAATAAAGTTGAAAAGTAAAATCAATACTGTCTTTGGTAGACTGTGAGAATTCAACAAACAAGTCTGTACTTCATTGTGTAATATGCAAATGCAAGAGCAAATGTTAGAGGTCATTAATAGATAATATAGAATTTCCTTTCAACACTTAAAATCTTCATATTGTGTCTAATTACATTACATTGTCATACTTTTAATTATGAGACATATCTCCACTTTAAAAAGGTCCCATATTTTACATTTTGCCAGTCTTTTATTTGAAGTGTTGATATCCACATGAAGTTATATTTGTGGTTTTAAGAACCAAAAAACTATCTCAAGTTCTACATCTCATCTCTCAGGCTTCTCTCTGAAGCTCCAGCAGCAACAGGTTGGTGAACTAAGGTTCTGAGCCTTGATTGGCTGTTTTCTGAGTGATTGAATAAAAACATAGCAGTTTTCAGGTGAATACTCAGGGAGACCAAATCCAAAAAGGTTGCATGGTGGGTCTTGGTGGGCGGAGCTTGGAGCAGGGCTCATGAGAGCTGCTTTGTTGTGACAACATAAAGTTACAGAAGTCCTGCTGGCTCGTTTCAAGGCTCAGTTTCTAAATACACGCTGTGTGCATTTCCTTTTGATACTTTCACAGTACTAATATAGAAGCTAGACCTGCTTTATAATTAAATAAATATTATAATGAAAAATATGTATATATTTATTATTATTATTATTATTTGTTGTATAAAGTGTATAAATCTCACTTTATACAAAGCAGGACCTTTAACCCAGTTAACATCACTACATAAACACCGTACGACACTGTAAAAAAAAGTCCATTCCACAACAAGGTTAAAATGAGTTTTTTGCTGTTTTTATGTCACATGTTTTGAAGAAACATGAAGAGTCAGACACTCATTTCTCCTCATCAATGAAATAATGCCGCACATTCTTCACAGCTCTTGAAGCAATGCATATTTTTAGTGCTCAGTGTGACGAATGATAGAAATATTTCAACTTTCAAATATAGGCCATGTTTCAGTTAGTCTTTCAGTGGTCACTTAGCAACTACAGGAGCTTCGATCAATGCAAAACTTCTGATTCCTGCTACTTGGAAAAACAAGAAGTGCCCTGCCTCAAGGCCTCGGATTGATTTTAATGGTCTCCAGCAGCTGGCCTTGTTTTTCTGTTGACACTTGGACTGCTCAATGAGCTTGGACAAACATAAAGGCCTATTGTTCACAGGCATGCTCTTACAGGAATGCTCAATGCCTCTCCCGCTGATTGTTTCCCTCAGCGCTCAGATTCTGCACAGAACAAAGTGACCATGGAGTCATGAAGTTAGTATCCAAACTCCGTGTAGAAATTCAAGGGAAGGCCGCAGACTTGATTGCTACTATTTTACTGTGCAGTGGGAGGACAAAGAGGTGTCTGGCTTGGCTGAGCAGGCAACTGACAACTGTATTAGCGAGGGGAAAAGGGTAGTTAATAGACAGCAGAGGAAGAGTTAAAGGGTAAAATGAAAAGGCGATTAGGCGATGGTGGCCTTTAGCGGCTACATAGTTAAGGTGCAAAAGAGGACTGCCACCACTACTCTGCCCTTCAGCTGAACCGCACAATGAGGGATTCTGAAGAGTCAAAGTGTATTGCAGTATTACCCAGCGGGCCAGCAACAAAGGTCAGTACTTAAAAGCAACAACACTGATCAATACTGCTCCACGTAGAGAACAGGACACCTTGCTGCACATGCGACAGGAAGCAGGCAAAAACTAGCCAGTGGGCATTAATGCGTAAGAATGTCTCTGGGTAACAAATCCAAACTTTCTCATACAAGTTTCGAGCATTAGAGAGAAAGCACTGTGGGGGTTCCATCTCAAAACTCACAGCTCCACTTTCACTTTTAACCAATCTCCAGAGAGACACTAGTCAGGGAACAGAGAGTGAGGCAGCACTGAGGCATGCGTGGAGAAAGGCCTTGAAATCAGTGGGCCTTGGAGCGGGAATGGCCTGTCAGGAAACACTGAAAATCTGCGAGGAAGAAGAAAAAAAAAAAAAAAAAAATCACTAGGAATCTGGAGACATTTCTTTGTCTGCAGCTGCTTTGACTAAACACAGACATTTAGATAAGTCGGACACAGATCTGAACAGCTCCAAACACACCTGTAATCGTGCGATCGGTGAAAAGGCACCCGGCTCTTTCATTACATCGTTGTATATCAGCGGGTTCTCTTTGGGATTTATTAGGTAAAATCTAAGGGGCCGAATGAAGCAGTGAGATGAGAGGAGCACTAACACAGGCAGAGAGCTGAGATAATGCAGGCAACATGAATGCTTCAGCTCACACGCGGTTCGTACACAGGAGCGGCTGTTCCTGACAAACAGACACAACACACTCGCATGCGCCCCTTTTCTTCACACACACACACACACACACACACACACACACACACACACACACACTAATCCATAGTTCACTTAACAATGACTTGGCACTGTGCTCACTGAACTACAAAAAAGTATGTATGTCTGTCCGTGTGTGTGTGTGTGTGTGTGTGTGTGTGTGTGTGTGTGTGTGTGTGTGTGTGTGTGTCGAGGGTGGGGGGAGTTAAGTAATGCCCCAGCTGGGTTCCAGCAGAGTGCAGCATAACACACTCTTGTTGTTCTTCCTGACCCCCAAGACAAGGCTCAGCCAGGCACGCACAGCACCTCACACAACCCTTAAACTCCTCCTGACTGAGCCAGCCCTCCACACACACACACACACACACACACACACACACACACACACACACACACACACACTCTCTCTCCTACGAAGGACTTCTTCCCTCCCTGAGGTTTGAACATGGATCAGGAGAACAATAGACCCCATTAGCCCACCCTCAGTTCCCTCCCTTTCTCAAGAGAGATATTTCCTTTAGTTGTGCAATTATTTAGAATGAGTAATAACACCACTGTGTAACCTCGTCTGAGGGAAGAGATCTTGGCCTGAAGGCAGCAATAGTGACTATTTGGCTGCCACCATGTGCGGGCCACTCCTCTTGGCTTGCACAGTGAGCAGAGCTCAGCAGAGTAACGTTCAACTTAAAAGTGCAGGAAACATATTTCCCGTTGTGTTTTCTGCAGATTTAGTGAATTGTGTCCTTAAAAAAGGCTCAAGATGAACATGTGGTCATCATATATCCCCCATTGTCCATACAGCTTATCCTTAAAGCATCATGGGGGGGCGTTCCCTGCTGACAATAGGCAAAGGCCTGGTACAGCTCGGACAGGTTGCCAGACTATCACAGGACTGACACACTCCTGCTTGGGAATCACCAAACCTAACCTAATGTACATGCCAGGACTGTGGGAGGAAGCTGGAGGGAACCCACGGAGAGCACGCACGTTGCACTGCTGACTAACCACTGCACCACCGTGCCGGCCAGTCATCACACAGTATAAGAATATTAACAAACAACACACGCACTAGCTGGGGGGGAGGAGGGGAGGCGGCAAAGATGCTCTCATACAATTTTTTTCTTGTGCCATTACACTAAATCAAATTTAAACAGCTGTGTACTAATAACCCTGCATTGACGTGATTGCTGTCATCCTTGTATGTCATGGCTCAGGTTAAACTCTTTGTAAAACATGAATTTAACCTTTAAAATTTAACTCCTACACTTGTTGTGTTTTTATTGGTGGGACTTTCCAGTAAAACATTTTTCTATTCTTAAACTTTAAACTATTCACCAGAAGTTAATTCTTCTTCGCTGTTCTAAAGCAGTAGTTGCCAGTGGCTGCACAGCACAAAATTTTGCGTTTTAGAGCCATGAAGAAGAATTATTTTATCTGTATGACACTTTAAAGTTTATAAAGAAATTATGTGATGTCAGCTCACACACCTGCCAATGCATGATACTGCATTTTGAGCAGCATGGAGGGCCTTAGTATCAGGATCAGAATAACTCGAAGAGGCTGATTTAATTCAAAAATACAAACTGTTATTCCTCAAGGCCACTTCCCTCTGCCTGCCGCTCTACTTGTGTCATACCCTGCTGGCTGAACAAGCAAGACTCGCATCATACTGTTGGAGAAACGCCATTGAAACTTCCTTTCAACTCTTCACCTCAGCAGTTTTTCAGAAACAGCTCCGGAGTCAAACTCTCTTAAGAGGCATTTCAAAGTGCAACCACTTCAAACAAACAGGTTCAGTGCGCCAGAGGGATTTTTTTTTTCCTTGTATGACTTGGACGACTTTCAAAGAGAATCAGGTCTTAATATGGCCACAATGCAGTGATGTTTGAGCATATTTCTACTGCTTTTTGCATCTCGTGGGCAGCAGCTGAAGCCCAATGCCCAGCATGTGACCGGCAGACCAAACACGGGAGACTTAAACCATCACATGTTTAACTTATGCTCAACTGCTCAGACGTAATCTGATGTGATTGGCAGACACATTAAATACAACAATCCCATGTCGCCCCCTCCATGCCGCGCAAATCATTGATAGTCATATCAAACATGAGGCCTGCTGTCTATCAAACAGGGTAAAGTCCAGTCCACCCAATGATAAACTCTTAAATGGTAAAAAGAATTTCCTCTAAGGAAGTCGTGTGTGTGATAAAATCAGTAATGTGGGAAAAAGAATGTAATAAATGATTAAAAGAACAAAAAAAAAAAAAAAAATCCTAGTTTGAAAAAAGGCTGAAATGTTGATATAATGCTGTAGCTGCAGGCTGTCACCAGTAGGCAAACACTTGGTTTCAGTTTGTATTTGTACTGGAATATTTACACAGACCATGTCGTCTAACTCCAAGAAGAACCACAAAACGTAGAGTGAGTCTATTTTCGAGGGTTAATCTGATGGTAAATACAAGTCAACCGCTTGAGTGCTGCGGGGAACTATTTTCTTCCAAAGCAATTAAGCTTTTCATTTAATAACTTCCACCAATTTAACATCTTCCACCAATCACGCTCAATAATAAATACGGGAGGGAACGAACGGGGAAGAAGAAGAAGGAAGGTTTGAACAGTGGGCTGAAGGTGAGATAACACTTGGACTTTGATAAGTGTGAGAAACACAAACACAGTAACGCACCCACCCATGTACATACAGTGACTCCACCATTTAGAGATACTGGAGAGACCAAAAAAACACGGGCACACACACTCACTCACACACACACACACACACACACACACATACCCAATTTTAACACGCCCATCAAATACTACCCCTCCGTAGAAAACTGATTTTCAATTGTGCTTTTGAATGGACACAGTAAACATGAATTCATCGCTGGCTTTGTGTGTGTCTGTGTGTGTTTGTGCAAATACACAACTACAGACACTCACACAAATATACCCAGTTCAGAGTCCAGTGACTACAGTTTGCTGACTTAATGACCCAGTGAGATATAGACGCTGCTGAGCAACTGGAGAGTGGCTAATCAACACATGATTGTTGTGACATTTCCGACTTGCCATTATCTGCAATTGGCCGTAATTCGCTGCTACTGCCAATGACTTCATTTAGCCCTCCCCGCAACTTCCAGACGGCAGCGTGGCTCATCTCCTCCCAGATGGGGCGTAGGGCTTAACTCAGACCTCATCCACTCCTAATCCCTCCTCTCCTGTAGTCCTTCCTCCCTCTCTCTCTCGTCCTCCTCCTTCCTCATTGTTTTCCTCTTCTGTCTTTCCCTCTCCATCATTCTACTTCGGCGGTGAATTGATACAGCCTGTAGCCTGCAACACAGAATGTCAAATGCCTTCTCGTCCTCATTACAGAGTTTCCCGAGGCACAAATTTCCACCAAAAAGCATTCATTTCTAATGCACTTCCAGAGTGTTCACCCCTGCTGCTACCTACCAAACACAAAGGCAAACACTGCTGTCTTAGAGCGTAGTTATTATTATCATCCAACATTTACATGTCTTTTTTCCCCCCGCATAAGATCTTTGCTCTCCCAGTTTTGTTTATGAGTGATTTGCCAATGCAGGCGATTCATTGCAACTCTAGTACAACTAAGAGAGCTATCACAAAGGAAATAAATTATTAAAGCATCATCAAATGCCCTTTGATTCCACAGGATTGGCAAGAAAGGCTGAAAATAGACTACACAAGGCACCTTGGAGCAGGTTTAAAAAAGAAAAATATACTGGATGTGAGGCAGATCAAAGAGATGCAGAGAGAAAACACTTGCAAGCTTGACAACGAATCACAAACAGAAAATGCCGCAAAGTGAGAGCTTGAGGGTTTGTATGGTTTTGACGGAATATTATTCCATAATGCAGCGAGTGCGTCTCTCTGTCTGCATGTGCGCAACTGCTGCTGCAGTGCTGCACTGCCGGAAAGGAAGTCAGACCTTGCTCCCAGAGAGATGCCTGGTTGGGCTGGGATCAAGGAGCAAGCTAATTGGTCTCACTGCACTGTCTCCCGCCCCCCTTCCTCCTTTATTCTTGAACACACGTGCGTTGCACACATTCACACATGCCCAACAGCACTCATCACTGCTCTGAGATTAGCCTAAAAAAAACAATCGTGGTCTTACACTGCCATTATATGACGGACTGAGTCACTTTAAACCCTGCACTACAAGCCTTTCTCTTTAAATATTCAAAGGGAGAAAGACAATACGCCATATCCCCCTTCCCAGGACTTGGATGTTGGAGGGTGTAATTGATACCAGTTGGTAGTTAGCCACCGTGGCTCAATACTTTCATCCTCGATACTGTCATCAGCCGCGCTGGTTGTCAAGGGCAGCAGCAGACGGCCGTTAAGTTTCAGAAACAACAGGCTTTGAGAGTTTATTATCTCCACCTCCAATCTGCTGGCGCTGCAAAGCGACTCGCTCGCGATGACAAACATCAACATCCCTCAATCTGGAAAAACAGGCTCGAGGTGGAAATACAATGCTGCTCAGAAACACCCCCGAAACCAACAAACTAGTGCGACAAGTTTCACACACAGGGCTGACAGGCACGGCTCCCTCTGGAGACAAATGCGCTGGTGAGCTTTACATGAGACCGTGGCGGTAGTGATGCGTTACCTGCACCTGCACATGCTCCCTAAGACGCAAAGAACTTTGTTGCCGCT
Source organism: Rachycentron canadum (assembly GCA_038496675.1). Lineage (NCBI taxonomy): Eukaryota > Metazoa > Chordata > Actinopteri > Carangiformes > Rachycentridae > Rachycentron > Rachycentron canadum. Next base: position 4,611,118 of record CM076651.1, read on the forward strand.
TCCCAATTTGCGGATGAGCCCTCAGTTAATTTCACTTCAAAAACAACAGTAGTAACCACCAGTGGGTTAAGTGAACATGACATCTTTTCATGATGTTTACGTGCACTCCATTACGGCCATTGTTCCCCCTCCTAGCCACAGACCGTCCTTCCTTTGAGGCGAGTACTATAACCCACACAGAGGAGGAGAATAAAGTCTGCTCTACTTTAGCCAGTCTCCCACATAAACCATCCACAGACGAGCAAGAGGAAAACAGAAGGACGGAGGAGATAAAAAG
>CM076651.1:4611774-4627721 GCA_038496675.1 Rachycentron canadum
GGAGAGAAGGGGGTAGAGGTGGTTTTGACTGAGGGCTAAGAGGAGGGAAGTGCGGGGCCACTTATGCGCCCTGCCACCCTGCATCACCAAGCAGCCAATGATGGATGAATAGAAGCACATCCCAATAATAGAAACAACTCGGGCACCGAGCGGAATCATTAGCTGAGTAACAACGGGCTTTTCAGAAAAAATGAGGCTACATGTGTGTCTCTGAGTGTATGTCTATATGTTAAATTCTATCTAGTTCAGTGCAGGTACATTTTTCAAACTGCTTAGTGGCAAATCTACAGGGGATGAGTGCTAAATGTGTCTCTATTTCAAGGTAGCATCGAGGCCTGAGCCAAAGCAGCAAAGACCAATCTGCACGCGCCGTCCTGCTCTTTTACTCAGCCCCGCCTCCACTCCCGATTACCAGTTGTTTCAAGCAAACTTGGGATCACGCCGTTGTTTGCTGGAGACAAAGCCGGTCATATATTTGCATGTCATAGCAGCGGCGCTCACTGTGGTGTGCAGATAAAACGCACAATAAATCAGAGTAAACAGACAGATGGCTGGAACAAACAGAGCGCCATGAGAACAGAAGGGCTGCCATGGAGGAGAAAACACAGGTATCAAGGACCTGTTAAGATTGAAGCCCGTGCTGATCGAACTCTCATGCGCCATTTAAGAACTGTGCTGATGGCTTCACTCGTTTTAGACCATTAACTTTAACAGGTCGAATACATTTGACATTTTGTGCCAGAATATTTTTGCCAAACACAGCTTTACTTTAGTAAGTTAGAGTCATCAGTTTCCTGGTTTTTTTGGTTTGTATTTCATTCATTTCAGGAAAATCAGGAGAAATGCAAGAAATAAACAAATTATATTTTCATATCCGAGTCATATCCGACTAATAATAGTTTTTTGGCTTTCACCTTCTGACAAGTTCCTCTTCTTCTACACCACATGATGAATACATTACTCTGAAATGGAAATAAATAAATAAACACATAAAGGAAGAAATAAAGTTAACTTCCATAAAACCAAAACATCTTCGCAGTCTGTTTTTAATACCAAAGTGAAATGAATGAAAACCAATGATTGCCAGGAATGTAGAAAAACAGCCTGAAAATGACTAATGTGCTTTAAAAGCAGTCATTAGTTAGTAATGTGGTTAATGGACCAGAACATGAAAAAACAATTGTATTGTCCTTAAACTCTGATGTGTCTGTGTGTGTGTTTTTTTCTGGTTGTGGTAACCCACTGAATGATCATCTGCCATAGGCTGCAACATGACAGCACCAGTGATGTAAAGAAAATTCCTGTAAGTCAGTGTGGTCTCATGGTCACGGCAGAATCTCTCTCATCCACAGGCTGCTGCCATTCAGTGGATGCGTGACTCACAGCGGAGGTGAGTAAGTCATCAACTGCATTGCTGGAAAACCGCAGCAGCTTTTAAGTCACAAACACACCCTGAGTGAGTCTCGGTGTGTGTGTGTGTGTGTGTGTGTGTGTGTGTGTGTGTGTGTGTGTCTCTGTGTGTGGCAGAGATCCACACTCTTCTTGTTTCGGCTGACACTGAGGTGGCAGCGAGAGAGAAGATGACGCTGCGGTATTGAATACTGTCATGTATTTGAGTTGAGTGATGTCCTTTTGTTTGGTTCTCATTTCTGACATCTGTATTTTGCAGAATGTGTTACTGTTGTGTGTATATGTGCTGGTTAGATTTAGGATCTTTTGCTGTGCAGTGGGGGATAATAACGGGTGTCTTTCCTCAAGATGAATCAACAAAGCTGTTGGTGGTACGACAACGAAAATGATACAATTACTGCAATATATTTGATAAATTTAACAATAATAATAATGATATCAATGCAAATGTCAGATTCATCTTTAATTTGTTCATTGCATGTTTTGTCTCTTTTATTGGCAAATTAATTAGACTCAAATATAAATGTAGGGAGGTGGAGAATTTTCCCACTGTGGGACAAATAATGGGAATGGGAATTTGAAGGAATATGAGAGAGAGTTTGTAATCATAACTGTCAAAAAGTGTGCAAAAGGAACAATTACACCTAATGGATAGAGCCACAAAGCCTACAATCTGCCGTCATGACACTATCATATGTATATTAGAGGGCCGGGTTGAAAAGATGCTCTAATTCTAATTGGATTGATCTTCATTTGAATTTTTCAGTGTCTCTCGTGGACGTGCGAAGCTGTAACATGTTAGTCTTGCATGACCACCCTTTTCATGCAACGAGATCTGGTCACGTGAGGGACTAAAACGTGGCAGATGTGGCTCCACTGAAGTCCCCGGTCTAAATGTGTGGATGCATTTCACATTTAAAAACTATGATGACAGCAAAGAGCCGGAAAAAAAGCTAATCTGTGTGCAAGCTGTGCGAGAAAGAAGCTGATAGAAGAAGAAGCCCACTGTTACAGACTGTAGCACCAGCACATTACTCACCAACCTATTATTCTTTGAGATGTGTGTCTAAACTGTTGGCTATGATAAATTAAAAAGTGCAAAGGGGTCTTCTCTGTCACTGCTTTAGGGTCCATTCGCATGGTAACCATTCATATTTATAATAATGCAGCAGGTTAGAGGTAAAATTTACAGCATTAATTCTCAGAGGGTCTCATTAATATTCAAGCTAAACTGGTGTTGGAACCATAGACTGTATATAAAAGTGGACGTTGAACCCGTAGCTGTAAAGTGAAGCTAATGCTGAAGAGCCTTAAATCTTTCTCATTCTATCTAATGACCATCAGGGGGCGACTCCACTGGTTGTAAAAAGAAGATTGTATTGAAGTCTATGTGAAAATGCCCCTACCTCTCACTTAGCTCATTAGCTCAGTAAACATTTTCCTAATGAGTTTATGGTCTCAGTCACTAGTTTCAAGTCTTCAATACAACATTATGTTAATTTTTTTTTTTAAATTATGGTCCCATTTAGAAGAAAATAGACCATAAAGCAGGGGATGAATTAGGGAGTGAATACCGTGTGGTAGACAGGCTGTACCAGAAATGGTGACCTGCTGGAGAAAGCACAGAGCAGGTCGGATCCACCCCTCACTCCTCCTCAGCTCGATCCAGCTCCTCCAAATATGGTTTATTCTGGTTTCAATCACCAACAAACAATGGGTGCTGTCACGGTCAGTTGCCACTTGATTGGAACTGAAGCATCTCTATCCGACTCCATATTGAATCAAATCATTGTGTCATTACTCAATATCAATATTACAGTTTTTGCAATATCACAGTTATCATCAATACCAGTATATAGTAACACTGCTAGTTTTAACTTAGTAAACAGACACCTCAAGGCAATAGATTTGCATTATAAGAGCTAAGAGCCTAAGAAGTTGGTGCAGGAAACAGAATCATTGAATCCCATTATGCCATAATTTGATGACATGCTTAAGATAACAATTTTTACAGCACATCTCACCCTCAAAACCGACACTGCCATGAAAAGTGTCTCATAATCAGGGTTTTCATCCCTGTGCTACATCAATCTATGCTGTGAAATAACTCAGCAAAAAAAAAAAAAAGAAAAACTGATGATTTTCTGCCCCATTTGAATGCTAGAGAGGACACAACTTCATTTCACAGGCGCCAATAAGTTATATTTGCAAAGCAAGCACCAGGCCCTGACACTGACATGAAACACACACACTGTGTGTCTGTGCGTGTTTCATGACAAGAGGATCTATTTCTTCTCACTCCCATATGTCCACTCTGGAGCCATCTCGTGCTAAACTGCTGTGACAGGTCACACAGGTCAACAGACGAGTGGGTGGCCGTCAAGAAGAATATGAACTTTATTCATCATCTGTGCATATGTGCGTTTGCTGAGCACCCAAGCCTGAGTTTGCATGTGTGCGTTTACTTCTCAACCCAACTGTGGCGCCTGCGAGCATGAGCGTTGAATCAGTGTGAGCTGCGCTCCTCTGCCAGCTCCTGAGGAGCCCCCTGACACACAGGCTCTTAGGCAGCCTGGGCACGGAGACAGCAGCAATGCCATCCCGTAACAGCTCCACTAAGCCATGGACCAATCGAGAGGAAGCCTGATATCAAGAAAGCAGGGAGAGCCTGGCCATTGGCCCTCCCTAGACTAGCTCAAGGCAACTCCCCCCTTTTCTAAAGCCAAATTTTAGACCTTTTAATTCAAGATTTGCCAGTTCTTTTACTAGCGTTCTCTCTTTTTCCTTCAGCCAAGGCAATCCATTTTGCTCAGTTATAGCATCTCTGAAGGACTGAGATTCATCCTTCAGTTTTATAATTAGTCTATGGTGTAAAGATACTTCAGATTAAATCCAAAAGGCCTTTTAACACCAGGTCATCTAGGGCGGTTCAAGATGTTTCAACACAGGCTGTGCAGTACATCCACATTAAAATAACACCAGTTGCACCACATTCCTATTTACTGAGCGAATCCTCCAGAGGCAGAAAGGAGCAGAAGCACTTGAGTGTGATTTTCTACAGAGATGTTCCAGTGTGATAGCTTGACTGGAATCATAATAGGTTAAAAGACCTCGATGCTGCACCACCTTCAAACCTCCTTTCATTTTACAGGCCATGTGGTCCAGATATGAAGAATGGCTGCTATACAAATGATGTGCCCTGAATGATGCTTGATGAGGTTTTGATTTATTGTAGTAGCGAAAGGTAAACTATACCCACATAACACAACTATACAGACACAGATCAGGATGAAGCACAGCTGTATCTAAGGAACAGGAACTACAGAAAACACCGCTTTCAAAATAAAGATTAAAGACCTTAATTTGCTGTTGTGGTGGTACTGATCCCACTCTAGCATCATAATTGTTACAAGGTGAGGTGAAGTATATTCTAGTGTTGCATTTTTTACAAACAGGAAACAAATACAAGAATAAAGGTCTGAGATTTCAGTGGAAAATGACTTGATGACAGCAGAGACTGTGTCCTTGAAGTCGAGGTTTTCACTGTGATCCCCTTGCAGGAAGAGGCCACTTGGAAACAATGTGAAATTTCTGCCAGAACAAGCACCTGTTGGTAACAATACCCCAGTGGAACATCGTACTACACTCAACAAATCTGAAAAAACTGCATTCCACACATGATCGTCATTCCCAGATAAACACACAAGTCCTCATGCTGGTACGTGCACCAACTGCAATGAAGCTATTTGTCAAGCAGATGTAAGGAAAATGGTTCAGAACATGTCAATATAACCGGTTTCAACTCATTATGTAATAAAACTGTCACAACACATCATCTGTACAGACGCTTTAGAAACGTGTGCTAATGGAGTAACACGTTTCCCTGAAATCGGACGGTTTTGACTGAACTGATTGTTCTGACTGAGGCTGTTGTTGTTCTGACTGAACCATTGGCAAAAAAAAAAAAAAAAAAAAAAAAGACAGACAACAGCTGATGGAGCCAAAGCCAGTCACAATCTTTATCGGGCAAACATCACATGCTGGAAAAAACTGCAACAGCAACACAGTGCTGAATGAAGTGCAAATATACAGAGCCTTTTCAGTCAGTTGTAGCTCACAGTTACTGGGCGTGTTAGGGGTCAAAGGGTGATGGGAAACATACAAGAGCTGCTGCCCCTAAATATATACGACATGACCTGGTCTTGACCCCCTGAAGCAGGTGAGGATACCCAGCTCTACAAATTAAGCAAGACAGAAAGCCTCTGTGCTTTTCTTATTTTCCCACAGCCTCTCCTCAGGAGCTAAATTTATTTGTAGCAACGCATAACACCTGAAAGATATTCAAACAATCTGCCTTGGCTATTGTATGACAGGCTTGAATGACTGGTCCTAGTGGATACTCCACTGATTGCATCACTGCAGCGTCAGGATTGCAGAGAGACACGTCCTTCTGCTTACTTTAAACAGTGAGTAATGTGCATGCGATCTCTTGAGTCAATTTGCTCCTAGACCTAAGAGAGTTGGCGACGGGTCGGCTGCTGCCAGTGCCTGGGGGCAAATTTGTCACTGTGTCTGTGTGTGTGTGTGTGTGTTTTGGCCTTTACGAGGAAAACACAAGCCAAAAACACCTGACAACTACAAACACACACACACAAGTGTAGAGAATCTCGCTTCTTGTGTCAGTGGTAGAAATATTCTGCAATTTGTTTCCCGGGATTGGCTTATTAGCAGAAAATAAGAAAAAAGCCTCTGTGAGCTGAATACTGAGAAGGCGGGCTGTCAAAACGGATACAATCAGCGGTCAGTGTGAGCACACCAGCAGCCTCCGCAAAGGCAAAACATCATGAATAAGAGCTGTGAGTCAAATCCACTGTACGCAAGACGTCCTCCTGGTGTCCTCGACTTTTCATAAAGACCGGGCCCTTGGGCGCACGTGGCGGCTCCGGATGTGTCGGCTGACTTAACAAAGATGAGATTGGACCCGATCAATAACCTGTTAGGGAAGCTAAGGAGCAAAGCAAGCTAAATTGGCCAGGCTGAGATCCTGACATCCATGAATTCTAATGAGGACACTCAGGGAACCTCATCTCCGCAGAGCATGACATCGCACCACAGAGGGAAGAAGGAGTACACACCATGCATTAATGGCATGGGGAGAAAATGGCTGTCTCCCATGTCCCACATTAGGACAAATGCATCTTCAAGTAGTCTTTATTTTCCATCGATGTAGCTATTTGTCTGAAGAGGATTTTTTCCAGTTTGTCTGTCCATTGCTAAACAGGTTTAAAGGTCCCATCCTCTCCACTTTTCCAGTGTTTCATTTTAAGTGTTGATATCCATTAGAAGATATATTTAGTATCAAACCATCTCTTTGTAATTTCACATCTCAGCTCTCAGGTGTCTCTGTGGAGCTCTAGTAACAGGTCGGTGAGGTTCAGAGCTCTCTCCTGATTGGCTGGCTGAGTGTTTTCTGAGTGATCAAATATATAGAACATATTAGAAGATAAAGCACTTTAATACTTTCACAGAATTAATATAGAGCCTAGAGCTGCTTTATAATAATGAAAAAAAGACTATATTTTTTACAATATGGAACCTTTAAACTACATTGGTTATGCCCTTTCAAACTAATGATGGCAGCTCATTCTAGCCAGTAATATCATCTCTTGCTCAACCTGATCATAAATCAAAAAACATGGTGATTTTCATTTTTTTTTCTTCAAAAGGGACAAAGGAGGACAGAAAACCAAGTTTCAGTGGTCAGACATGAAACACTCACATGCAGTGGTTTGGCAGAACCACCACCCGTGCTGCAGCTCTGAGAGCAGATGGGGCCACAGCAGCATCTGGCTGAGTAGGTGGTTACTGTGAGGGAGGTGGGCTTTACATCAGTTTGATATGAGCTGTTGTCACAGGCGTGAGCAAAAAAAAAAAAAAAAAAAAAAGAAAAGAAAAAAAAGAAAAAGTGGGCCGAAATTGATTCTTTGAGGCACAGTACCACGACTAAATAGTTCAGTGGGCTGCGCTGGCAGAATGAGTACTGACGGAGGCCCATCAGCACGGGCACAGGGCCAAGTCCACAAGTCCCACAGCCAACCAGGAGACAGAACTGTGGGATTGAGTCTTCTCAACTGATTTATTACCAGGAGTGTATAGAAAGATCCCAACTGGAGGAACAGAGGTATGCACAAGTCCACACTACACAGACAGGCAATCTGTCTCAGTCTTATCATTACCCCCTGAAATAAACTCCTGAGATCTATGGGAAGAATGAATCCAAGAAAGTCAAAACAGCACTACCTCTACATCCTCACTCAGTGATACAGAAAGGAGATATAGTGATGGAATATGAGAAGAGTACTGAGAAGATATCCTGGCAGCCTTCAAATGCTCATTGAAAGTAGCACGTTGTCTTTCTCTGCGATTGTGTTTGGCTTCCAAAGGCACTCAGAAGTGGAAACCAATTCAGATGTGACTTAATTTTTCATTATCATGCATGCTTGCACACACATATGCAGTCAGCTCACACAGGCTGGTTACTCACAGACATGATTGGAAATACTGAGTGAGCGGTAAGTCTGAGATAGTGAGTGTTGGCTTGATGAACAGTCCACAGAATCATTTCAGACAGTCACAACAGAGAATCAATACTGTTATCGTGATTAATGGTAACATAAGCGTTCTTAGCCCTGAGATTATTTTTGCTCTCTCTCATCTTTGTCCTCTTCCTACATCTCCCACCTCTGTTTCTTCACATTCTTTCCTCTCCCTCCTGTGTTGTCTGCACTCCTCCCTCTTTGACCCCATTTTCTTTTCTTCTAAACCTGTTCATCATTTCTTTTCCCTCCCCTCCTCTCCCTGTTTAAATCCAATACATCCTTCAAAAGAGAATCCGTCTCAGGGAAATTTCTGAGACAGCAATGTGCCAGCTGCCTCTTCTCTCTGTTCCAGTTACTGCCTGTGCAGCATCACCACAGGGATGTTTCATACAGACCCAGCCAGAAACAGTCCCCAAATAGGCTCTCCACTGAGGGCAATGAGTATGCATCTGGAAGAAACTCAGTTCAATCAATTATCAGATAATCTATCCCCTACATCCCTCTATCTATATGTGCACCTGTGTATTGATTCATAGCAGTCCGTTTCCATCACTCTATCCCTATTTAGATTTTTTTCACGCCTGCAGATCATGGGGTTACAAAAGGGACATTCTCTTAAGTTAATCAGCCTGTGGCCAATCTGTCCTCAGACACATCAGGGTTAGGTGGTGGTGCATTTTTGCTAAAAGCACAAAACATTCACAACTTGTTGTGCGATAGCAGCTCTCTCCAGCCCAAACACCACCCGTTTTATTATTTTTTAAATTTTTTGTCTGGTGCTGGGGGCACAAACATTCCTTATCAGGAAGTCGGTGTCAGAGCTCAGTGCAGAAAAGTAATGAGAATGTTAATGGATGACAAAAAGGAAAAACCCCAGGTAACAGTTACCAAAACAACCGCTGTGCCCGTCAGTGATTCACATGTTCATTCTAATATGTTTAATTTGGGTTAATGCAAAAGCCAGACCTCTTATTCTAACTTACCTACATACACAGTACAGGGATGTTTACCTGCTGTGTTTTTAATGGCAATATAAAAACGTTTGTTTACTTTTGCAGCAGTAAACATAGGTTTTGGGTAAATGGAAGTTGCGTGTGATTATGGGTTGTCTTCACCACCGCTACCCTCAGCTTCTGTTCGTGCCCCGGGGTGGATTCCTTTGGTGTCAGCCGCAGCTGAGACCACCATCAACTTTTGATCGGATTGTTTCACTGATGAATTATGATCTAAATGTTCAGGAGGTTTTTACCATCAGCCAAATTATCTGCAGAGGCAACCTCCTCTCCATAACAAATAGACCAGGGGATTTAAACCGTGAGAAAAACAGAATAAAGCAGCTTCATTTTAAAAATCTGTAACTTGCCAACACAGTTCAGCTGACTGACTCCTGGGGGGGGGGCTGAAAGGTGAGATACCTAACATTTACCGGGGCTTTTCTCCCCTGATAAATTAAGATCCAGACCTACAATGGATAAAATCCTTAATCCAGTTCAAATATGTAATTGAAATTGAGCAAGGAGTAAAAAAGTGTATCTTAGATATGTAACATAAAACTGGATGACAGACAACCACAATGTAGGATATGACCCTAATGTGCATACAGGGTATAACATGGAACTTTACAACTTGTATACAAGTATACAACTAGACAATATATACCTACTCCTTTTCTAATGTGGAAAAGTTTCACTTTAAGTGCATATTTTTCAGAAAAGTGTGTTGTGTTCATATAGTGCAGCACTGGAGTTATCATTCCTCATGACATAGGAGGTGCCAGACTCTGGTCTCTGTTATGTATATGCACTGTTTAGAAGCTGACCTCATCTTATCTCAAAAGAGATAAACAGCTGCAGGGATGGCTCGCTGCTGGAGAGGGACCAATTAGGAGTCAAGCTGAGGAAAGGAGGGCAAGAGACTCTGAGGAAAGAGTGCGTGTCTGCGTGTGTGCATGTTCGTGTGTGTGTGTGCACGTTCGTGTGTGTGTGTGCACGTGCACATGTCAAAACTACACCATCCATTTCCACCAGCAGCAACCTGGAGACACTGCTGCTGCTGACATCACAGCACGACCACTCAGTGAGTAGAAGGAGGCCGTCTTGGTGAATCAGCACACACACGCACTCATCTCCACTGCTTTTAAACATGCCTGCCAAGTCATGGTGCCTGCCAGGGAGAGGCATGGCTCATATGGAAAAATGCTATCTTTGTTGCTGGTCTGTTCATTACCGCAATGCGGCTCATATATGGATGATGTTATCAAGGTAGAGTGAAGAATGAAGCACATGTCACTAAACATCTGGGGACGGTTTGGGGAGCTCTGCCATTCGCTGATGGTTCCATGCCAGTAAAAATGAAGCACAAGCCTTTAAATGAGCAATTAAATTGGGCAAACTTTCATTCTTCAGTCTTCCTCAGTCATCACTCATTTCTTTCCTCTTCACTGGACCAACTTGCACTGCGGCAATGGGAAGAAAGAAATGCAAGACAGAAGGAGGCAGACGTGTGAATGCTGTTAGACAGAGGGAGTGGACTAGGAAAGTGTGAGTGTTGTCTGAGGTGCAGAAACAGAGGGCCACTTCAGGGAGTGTTGGAGGGATGAAAAGGAGCAGAGGAGGCGTGTTTTGGTATTCGGTGCAGCTGCTGTCATCTGGGCTGGGGTGGTAGGGGGTTTTCACAATGCCCGCCCGATCGCACCGTCGTCCCTCACCGCTGACTAGTGGGCTGGGCGGAGGGTGTAGAAGTGTGACAGGTTTTTGGGGAATGAGCCGGGAGAGCAGCCAGTGGGATGTGACGATGGGTGGATGTCACATCAGGTGTAGAGCTGTGATATGCATACGATTACAAACGCTTCCACAGAAAGTAGGATACAGCAGAAAAAGCACAGAGGAGGCTGCCAGTGAAGCTCCATTTGCACTTGGAACACACTGAATGGCCTCCATCTTTAGACCTGCAGGAGGAGCAGTGGCCTGGACTGTCGTGGCACCTGTGAAGTATTTGTTAGTTTTGGTTTTGCTTTTCCTTTTTGTGCACTCAATGAGTAAAGACAAAGGTAATTGGTTGTAATTGGTGCCTAAGCTTCCTGGTTGCAGCTAAATCATCAACTTCTTTACAAGGTGAATTCTCCAACAGAGGAACAAAGGCAACGCTTACCGTGGGGAAAAGGAGCCCAGCTCCGCTCAGCTGGTTTAGAGCAGCTTAGTCATAGAAGCATTGAACACTCTGTGGGGTTGGCGGTGGGGGGGGGGGGGGGGACATTAACACAGACTGTGTGCTTATTGCTCTGCTGCGCTGCTGATGGCAAACGTATGAAGTGTTAACTCCAGTGTGACACCACCAGTGAGACAAAAGACAAAGAAACACACAAAGGAAAGAAAAAGTAGCAAATTACCACATGGAGTTAAGGTTTTAGGATTTAATGCTTGTCTTTGTCAAACATTAAAGTAAACTCAGTATATTTTGTGTTTCATCTTAATTTTTTAGGGCAAGATTATCCATTAATTGAGAAATTTTTGTTTCAACCTAAAGACACATTTTTTTTTTTTTTTTTTTTTAATACAAGGTGTATTAAGGCGAATAAGTAAAAGCAAAACGTCCTCAAACTCTCTCATACGGCTGTCAAATGGGATTATGGGAAAATGTAGCCTTAAGTAAATTACAAAAAGTTACAGAGAGTGTGACTGTCGGCACATAACTTAATCAGAAAGTCACTCCTGGAAAGCAAAGTGTTGAACATCACAGGTTGGTGATGTATAACAGAATCCAAGAGGTGGAGGAGAGGCCTTTAGGTTTGCCTCTGTTGAGTTGAGTCTAAAAAGGTTGAATAGAAAGAGCCCACCGCAGTTATGTCACACAATTATTCAAGCAGGGTTACTCATGGTATCTTGTCTTCATGATCCTTTTCTAGTCTCTGGTATAAAAAAAAAGAAGGGACTGCACGTTCGAGCCTATCAGATCCAAACACCATCTAAAATCCAGCTGTGAATTCAGTGAATCAGTGTGCATATCAGAATAAAAGTCTCAGCTGAGATATCTCAGGTATTTCAGTTTTCCATGATTCTCTTTTACTATGTGAAAATGGTAAATAAAAAGACTGAATGCAGCTAATTTTTAACACCTCTCCTTATGCCTACTCATTCAGAGTAGTGAGAGCTGATAAGTGCCATGTTCCTGCTATAGGTTCAAAATAAAAGCACTCCTCAGTATCTAGCAGACTCTTAATTGAACCTCATTCACCTTTTAAATACAAAAAATATTACTGGAACAAATTATCTGTAACACTTCCTTTAGTAGACATCCATCCATCCTTTAACACCCAAGATTTTACACATCACTGCTTCAGTTTAATAAATACTGGCATTACTATTTGTATTAATAATGATGTATTATGTTCTGAGTTGATAATGTCATGGTGCCACTTTAGCTTGTGTTGCAAAGCATTAAAGTGCATTTGCCAGAAGACTTTTTAAGTAAATGATTCTTTCAGTCTTCAGGAAAGAACACTTAACACCACAGTAAACAATCTCACCCGTGACAAAGTGTTATTTCTGCCTAGACCTTCTCCTCTTAACGGTGTTCATATGGCACTGTAAAATGTGAACCATGGTCATCTCAGTATAATTATTTAGGAGAGAGAACCTTTTGAAAAGCCTATTTCCCAGTTTCCATTACAGACCTGATTTGTGAATCGAGGGTGCTCTGGGACCGGAGAGCTAAACGCTCCATCCATTAAGCTCCATGAGGCAAAAAAAACAACAACAACAACAACAAGCAGATCTAAGTCTGTTTACAGCATTAATCAATGAGCTGCCCAGTCACAGGTCTCTCCAAGAGGTATCTGCGGTATCACTGCGCTTCAAGTCTCAATCTTGTCCTCAAGGTTACTGCCTATTGCCCTGCACTTCTCATAAAGATGGGAGCTGCATACTGAGCGCACCAGTCTGGAACCGGAGCACCACCCCAGACAAACCTCTGTCCCCCAGTTGTGCAGGGGAAGTGTAAAGAGGTCTCAACTCTTGTGAAGGTGGGAGGGGAAGCCAGTACCAGGGAGGAGAAGGAATGGCAAGACATGACGACAAGGCATATTTTGGCTGAGGGGAGAAAAGGGGAGTGAAGACAAACTAGACTGTGATCCACCAACTGGGATCCCCCCCACCCGGTGCAGGAAATGACAGAAACACTTCTCTTTCTGGTGTGCAAACTTAAGGCACACATGCCAAACATTGTACATTCCTATTGGGATCTATTCGAATGCAAAAATCGTAACTTTTAATATTCACGAAAAAATGAACAGCAAACTTCTCAACTGGGTCCTGTAGCATTCATCCCAACTCTGCAGCCTCAAGAGAACACAAGTTTACGTCCACAGTGGTCGGCTAACTAACATCCGATCCGCCCATCTGCCACATCATCCCGGCATGGAGAAGCCATCAATGATGGATGAAGCATGAATAAGTCATGAGAGAGGGGACAAAGACATAAACACACAGTGAGGCCCCGTGAGGGTCCTATGGTAAAGCAGCCTGAGCACGTCAAAGTGCAACTCGAGCATCACTTACCACACAACCAACATTACATAACATAAGGGCAGGAGAAAATGTTAGAAAGCTTGAGACGGCGTGAGCGACATGATGTGCCCTCACCAAGCTGGATGCTAATGTCCAGACACAAGCAAACACTACACTACCTTCTTTGTTTTATTCTGCTGTGACACGTAAAACCACACCACAGCCCAATCCGTTGAAAACTAATACTTAAAATAAATCTTAATAACAATGATTTTGATTCAATCGTCCTAATCAACAGGTTTACCTGATGCACAGCAGGACGACTGCCACAGAGCAAAGATGCCCGACAGTCAAGGTGTCAAAACCATGTCTCCAGGCTCACACAGCATCCTGGGGATTTAAGGATATGGGCCTAATTGATTCAATTAGACTTGGACTCGGCTCAGTGCTGCAAGCGGACTGACACTGTCTAAGCTGGCGGAGCGACCATTAACAAATCCCTGCTAAGTATTTGCCACACTCAGCACTACCGCTATCAAATTCATCCATCCACATAAACACAGACACACACACACACACACACACACACACACACACACCCCCTTCACCTCCCAGGTGACCGATAGAGTTTGACTGTCAGTATGTTTTGGCACATTGAGCACATTCATCAGGGTTTGATGCCTGTGAGCCATGAGCAAGTACAAACTAATTGCTCGTAAGTCAGGTAATTACAAACACATAAATCCAATCAATAAGCTTCCAGCTGAGCTTACAGACAGACAGTCAGTGACAGTGACTCGAAAAAAAGCTTGTGTGTGCGCGCATGCGATGGCCATATGAGCGTGAAACAGTGTCGCACACAAGATAAAGAAGGAGACAGGCAACACTGGATGGATGCAAAGAAGATTACATGCTGAGTTCAGACAAAGGGCTGCAAGCTTATTGACCATTCCTGGTTTATGTTGTAGTACAAACACACACACACACACACACACACACACAGTGTGGGTACTGTGAACAAGCGTGCTTAAACACAGCATGCTCCGCACTTATGCTGTTTGACAGGATTGGACTGCAGCAGAAGCAGTGTGTAGGAAATTGTACGTCTCCACATGAATGAGAAGGAGGCATGTTAACACACTTCAGATATGCTCAATGCAGCTGAAAGTAAAAAAAAAACAAAACAAACAGACCCACAGACCTGCTTTCAAATACACACTAGACCACACACACACACACACACACCTGATCCTTACACACAGTGGCCCACATGCAAACAGGGGCTCAGCTGTGAGGCTGAACCCCCCCAAGTTCCTCTTATTTATTCATGATACCAGTCAGACCTGTCACTTTGAGCATCTCAATCCTCAGCTGTCATACATACATGTGTATGCATGTATGTATGATGGGGTGTGTGTGTGTGTGTGTGTGTGTGTGTGTGTGTGTGTGTGTGTGTGTGTGTGTGTCTGTGGGGGGGGGGGGCACACACCTGGTTTCACAGTCTTCAGGCGGATGGGCTCCCGAAAGTGGCGGATGACGGCCAGCGTGTCCCGGTTGGTGAGTCCGCTGACCGGAGTGCCGTTCACCTCCAGCAGCACGTCCCCGCTGCCGGGGAACCTGCCGGCGTGACAAACCACCGCCTCCGAAACTATGTGTCCGAGGTGCGGGAACTCTCCCAGCTCCGCGCCGCCCCGCACCTCCACCACCGCGACCAACTCTCCGGAACCCCCCCACGACACGGTGCACTCCTGCACTTTGGTGGACCAGTGCTTCTTCTTCTTCAGCGTCTTGGACATTGTTGGTAGCTCTTGTGAACCCGAAAGCCAAGTCCAAGAACGAGACCGTCCTTCAGCGCGAGGCACCGCTTCTGATCCCTAGGACGCAATGACGCACGGGAAAATCATTGCAGATGGTAGAAGTTGTGGCTGCTCGATGCGTTATATTCCATCACGGGGTAGAAAAATACATTTAAAACAAGTCTCTCTTTCTCTCTCAGACCAC
The DNA here is from genome assembly GCA_038496675.1 of Rachycentron canadum. Lineage (NCBI taxonomy): Eukaryota > Metazoa > Chordata > Actinopteri > Carangiformes > Rachycentridae > Rachycentron > Rachycentron canadum. The sequence continues at coordinate 4,627,289 of CM076651.1, forward strand.
ACTCCCTCCCATTGAATTACTCGAGCATCACCTGTCTGCGACTGGGATGCGAGAGCAGCTGCGTCAGTGTCGCATTGAAGCGGAAAGTGCTGCTTCTGATGCCGGGGCGTCTCGATCCCACACACACAGTTCACAGCAATGTGCACTAAAAAAAAAACAAAAAAACAAAAAACAAAAAACAAAAAAAAACAAACAAAAAAACAAAAACCCAAAAAAACAAACAACAACAACAACAACAGCAGCAGCAGCAGCTTTGTCTCAGCGCTGTTAAATCTCCTGTGAGCCCCGCAGTTCGTCCGCGCGCGCCGGAGACTGTCACTTCAAAAAAGCGAGTTAGGGGAAAAAAAAAAAAAGAAAAAAAAATCTATCCGACCCAGGAGCTCAAAAAAAAAAAAAGGAAAAAAAGACACACATATATATATATATATATATA